>JBBMOI010000007.1:12135000-12215000 GCA_038088405.1 Porites divaricata
GCCTGTTTGACATTGCAGAGAACAAAGGATCGCGGCCTCTGGGAACGAGATTGATTGTTCCGTTTCACTGGCGAAACGCATGCGCCGAAAAATGCAGGGGAAAAATGCAGGTTCTTTGTCAGGGGTTTTTACTGCATTAATTATCGTTTTAAGCCCAAATTTATTACCAAGTCCTGATAAATGCATGGGTTTATTACAGTATATATTTGAAGAGGTTGTTGCTGAGTGAAGAATTAAGTTCATACAATGTATAAGAAGTATAGTTTCTTTTTACTGTTGAATCAATAAAAAAGGCAGTAAAATATTGACATATACTCATTTATTTACTTTTTTCAGAGAAGATGAACTTGATCTTGAATCAAACAAAGTGTAGCTAACTTAGCAAAGTGTTCTGATGATACATGTGTAAGAAAGTATGAATTTCAAGTACCTGTGTGAGAGTCAAATAAAATCAATAAATATCGTATCCATGGAAAGATATGGGCTTTTTACTTCTTTGTAGCGGTTCAGCATGTACACTAATTACTTGAGCAATCAAAACAAAGCCATGAATATTCCAACCAACATGTTCTCTGCTTCTAAGGTGACGTGTTATTTTAATTTATTTGCCCTCAAATAAAGTAAGTAAGTAAGTAAGTAGCTTTATTAAAGTGTAAGTCGTTCTAGCTTGACACACGGAATAAAAAGGAAAGAAAACTAAACTCCAAAACTATGAACCGGTCGGATTATTGAGTAATAAGCCAATGCAATTCTTTGAAGCGTTCAGTAGTGTAATATGCATTCATGATCAAGTGCGCCCAGCTTGGGAAAGTTTAAGTCTTGCCAGTCTGTTTTGCTAGGAGAGCATTTTCCTCCGTTATTCGGTAATAATCTCACAGGAACAGGAGGAAAAGGAGAATACTAAACAGTCCAGACCATTCAAACAAATGCCGTATAGGAGGGCTCCAGTTTTTCTTCTTTCTCCTGGAACAAACACACGAGGGACGACTCTGCCGCCATGTTGAATTTACTCTATGTCAAGTGGGATTGTATCGACCAATCAGACATTTTTCGCCAGTGAATTGTTCCGTTGGAAATCACTCTGACGCATGCGCTTTATCACGCACTACCGTCCTTTTTTTTGCATTCTCGACCCCAGTGCTTACGGGTTTGGGAATGCGCCCGTAAGCTCTGGGAAACTCTGCGCCGGAGTAGCCAAAATCTGGCTATTTGGGCCTCACAGCGCATGCTCTTTGATCCAATTGCAACCCAAACTTTTTGTTTCTTTTATATCTGCTTCATCGCGAAGTGTTGTGTTGCTTCGGTATTAAAACTGAAGAAATTCAGTTAACGGCCGTGAAGAATTTTCAGGTATCCAAGGCTTTTGTGGTAGTTGCTGAGAAGATACCGTTAAACGTTCCAAATCACAGATAGTTTGCGTATGCTTGGCATTTGATTAATATTTCTGTGGACTACTTCATGAGGCGGTAAGTGAAACCCGAATGGCTTGTTACAATAAACGTATGGAAATTCCAATAAAACTTTCCAAAATATGAATTTAGCGTCCTTTTATTTATGTTTGTTCATGAACATTAACACTTCAGCGAGGCTGCTTTGAAATGTGATATCGTGGGAAAAGAAGAGAACTATAAATATCTAGTCGCATTGTACACGTATCACTTTTACTTTTTCTGTTTTTTTTTTCTTGCAAGTCTGTTTTTGGGCAATTTACGACAAGAAGCTGAAGTTTTCATTCATACTCTGATACTTCGATCGTGTTAACACGATAACGTTGAAGTCGAAGAAAAACCGGCAATGTCATGCTTCTTAACTTATAGCTGGCAAAGATGTCGGTGTATTTTTATTTTATTTTTTTGCATTCAATTCTTTTTCTGGTTCACTGTTCAATTTTCGATATGTAGCTAAGCTATTTTATTTGAAAATTGGAAAATCCAGTAATTCTGCCTAATTAGTCGTTCAAATGTTGTTTTCAAGAATCGGCCGGCCGTGTTTACTTCAACATGTCTAGGGAAAAACCCGCTCACACGCCAGACACGCCGCACGTTCAACCACCCTCGTGCAAACTTGAATAGACCAATCAGAAACACTTTTATTGTTTTTTGCTGAAACCAATCAGAGACAATCTTGCCTCCAGGGTTCCCCAGAGCTCTTGATCTCTCTCCTCTACATGCGCAGAAGAGCTCTGGGTCGAGATTGCCTTTTTTTGTTGTTTTTAGATGTAAATTTTTTGCCAGCAGCCGCGTTTTAATGGTGGGAAATGGTGGTGTGTATTTTTTGTAGGCGTCGCAAAAACTTTTCATCACCATGCGAAGGGCT
Organism: Porites divaricata; assembly: GCA_038088405.1. Classification (NCBI taxonomy): domain Eukaryota; kingdom Metazoa; phylum Cnidaria; class Anthozoa; order Scleractinia; family Poritidae; genus Porites; species Porites divaricata. The sequence continues at coordinate 12,137,317 of JBBMOI010000007.1, forward strand.
TGCAAGAGACTCCTTTCGCATGTCGGAGAAAAGACAGCGAATCTCGGAAAATGCCCCGGTGCCCTTTAGTTTACCGATGTAAAAGTGGTTGTTTTAGATGTGGTAAGAAAAGTGGTTTTTCTCTGTTCGTTAAGAGCAATGGACAGTTAATTTCATAAAGGACATTTCTACCTCAATGTCATATTCTTTTAGTCAATCTTTACTTTGGCAAAAACCTATAATAAAAATCATGTCTGTATAATCCAACACAGCTTTATCTGCAAGAGGAAAAACAAAAATATTTTGTCAGTGTTAAACTTTCTACACCAAATACCACAAGTTTTCTCAGAGTCTTATTAGATACTTGGAATGGTTCGAGGGAAATTGATGTCACGCCATCGTTTACGAATGAGCAATTTTGATCGTAAGATACCTGCTTCCAGCTCAATTTTGAGCAACAAGAACATCAGAAACAATATCACTTTTTATGCCAAGTTGTAGCAGAGTAAATGTAGTTTCACCTGTGAAAGCCGATTCACATATCACAACTTAGTTTTTCGGATATTTAGGGGGAACCTCGGGCTGGTCAATGTCAATCTGCCTTTGAAAACGCCTTTCGAGTGAGCATTGTTGACTAAAATGCTGAAATATTTGGTTCCATACCCCCAAGAAAACAAAACTTGGCTGAAATAATCTTCCAGTCACCTTTTATCAAATACATACTTCACTTTAACAATAAACAGCAATTCCGCTCATTGCTCATTCCGCAGTGAGTGAACCTGAAGCAAGCGAACGAGGCAGCTCTCTTATCGGCAAAAAACTACATTGTAGGGGCATTCAATCTCTTTTTCTAACCAAATGCAAGGAATTGTGGTTATGCTTGACTCAAAGATTTAGGATGCGCAATGGACTCACAAGGAATAGATTGGGCAGTGGATTACCACGTGCTTTCTTCTTACACTGATTTTCAACTGCAATTTGAATAATTTGCAATCTCGTTAAAGTATAAAAACAAAAGGTCTAATTAGAAAACAAACAACTTTGCACGTGCTGCATACTTTTGCAGTTGGCTGACACTTTTCGACCCAGAACCGAAGGCATTCATGATGAATTCGTCATTTGAGTTGAAGCTAAGGCAGAATGAAAGAAAAGCTCGAAACCTCTGTATATTTGGGTTGGTTTTCAGAAAACAGAACACGCTAAGACCACCAAAATAGCGTAGCATATGAACAAACAACAGTTTATTTCTACTACTGTAAACAATTAAAAGAATTTACAAGATTATAATTATAAATAAATAAATTAACAGTACAGTACATATAGTAGTGGGACATCCAAAATAACTAAAAAGCTTAACTAGTTGGGTGACCGTAATTATGATAATTAAAAATGTGAGAGTCAGGCAAGAGGCACAACAAATACATTGGTACACATAAATATCATAACTTGGTATAAAAGTAAATATAAAGAACAAAACAAAAGAAAATAGATAGATATAAACCATCAAAATATCAGTAAAGATTAATAGAGACTAATGAAACGCGAAGTTAGTTCTTTTTTAAATTGATTAGAAGTACAACATTTCAATCTTTCATCGAGTTCATTCCATTATTTAGCTCCATTAAATCGAATATTAAATTTGCCATAATTTGTTCGAATTTTTGGAAGATAGAAAGTAGATTTAAATGCAAAGCGAGTATTTACATTATGTTTACAAGATGTTTTGACAAAAAACGAATCAAAGATCTTTGGTAGTTTGCCAGTATTAAATTGATGCATAAAAAAGAGAGTTTGAAGCTTAATATGATCTTGAAGTTTAAGAAGGTTAAGCTTAGCAAACGAAGGACTTGTATGTGTATCAAAATTTGAGAAAGTATTTAAACGGATTGCTTTCCTTTGTATTATTTGAAGCGGTTTAACGTTATGGTCATAAGTGTAGCCCCAAACTATACAGCCATAGGAGAGAAAGGGAAGAATAATGGCATGGTATAATATATTGAACTAGTGTTTTCGTATTAACAAATGTCTAATCTTAGATAGGACACCAATACCCCTAGATATTTTTTTTGAAATTTGTTGGATTTTTCTTTCCAATTGAGATGACAGTCTATGAGAATGCCAAGGTACTTAACACTGTTTTGTTGATTAATTGGCTTACCATTTATTTCAATGTTTAAGGAATTGTTTATCTTTTTTTGATGAGGATGAAATATTACAAAATGTGTTTTAGTAATATAGAGATAGTTTGTTGGCACAAAGCCATAGGCTAATTTCACTGAGTTCTCGATTAACATTTTGCTCAAGATGCTGTAAATCACCATGGGTACATGTATAAAATAGATTAGAATAATCAGCAAATAAATGGAAATCAAAAATAGATGAACAATTAAAGAAATCATTAATATAAATTCGGAATAATACTGGGCCAAGGAGAGAGCCTTGTGGTACACAACATGTTATTTGCAATGGATCTGAGTCAGAATTGTTTACAGAAATAAATTGCTGTCTGTTAGTTAAGTATGAGCGGAAACACTCATTTGGTAAACCACGAATTCCATAATGTTCCAGTTTAGCTAAGAGAATGTTGTGATCTACTGTATCGAAGGCTTTACTTAAGTTCAAAAATATCCCGCAAGAATATAATTTACTTTCAATGGCTCTTTGGATTTCATCAGTGATAAGCATAGAGGCCTGAGTAGTGGAGTGTCCACTACGAAAACCAAATTGATTATTATCTAGTATATTATGTTTATCAAGAAAATTATCTAATCTATTTATTAACCATTAGCTTCTCCATTATTTTATGGAAAACAGATGACAGAGTAATTGGTCTATAATTGGATACTAAAACCTGGTTGCCACTTTTGTATAGAGATATTACTCTCCCAATTTTTAACTTATCTGGCATTAAACCCAAAGAAAAAAACAATTAAATAAATAAGATAATGGATAACACAAGATGCTCTTCAATAATTTAAGAATTGTCACTGAAATGCTATGTGGCCCCAGTGCTCTACTTGCATTTAAGTTAGAAATAATATTCTCAACTTCTGTTGGTGATATTGGTGATAAATAAAAACTGTTGCATTGTGAATTTGTTAAATACATTCCACAAAGGTTCTATTGCCAGGTTGAATACCATTGGCTAACATTGGCCCAACTGAGGCAAAATATTTGTTGAAGGCATTAGATATACCTTTGGCATCAGTTAACGTGTTACCATCGACTGTTAATCTATTTGGGAAGGCCAAAGAAATACAAAGAAATAGCATCACTGGAGCAAGCAGCCGTTTAATATCTTTCAAGCATATTAAGCACTGGAAATACTTCATGTAATTTAAGCACTAACCATACTGATTAGGGCTAAGCCCTGAGAATAGCAATTAGGGTTAACGGTTAGCTTCTACACGTATATTGGGTTGGGGATAATATTTGAATAAAATCACCAACTTGCAGAGAAACCACAGAGGTCTAGTGGTTAGAGTAGTGGTATGCAGATCCTATGCTCCTGGATCGAATCCGCTCATAGTCGAGTGAATTTATTTTCCTTTAAAATTGAACAGACTTACACTTTGACAACATTTGTTGATCGGAAACTACATGTAAGTCTCTCAGTCTATTCTAAATTGACGTATGATACATGTAGTTTGGTCTGGCTGGGATTCTTCGATTTATCAAAATTATTGAAAAAAAAAACACCGGACTGGCGGTCATTTAGTGTTTTGAAAATCTTGACCGGTTACCAGGCATATAGCTGCAGCCTTTATTATTTTCCAAGCAAATTTCCTCCTGTTGTAAGAGGGAATCACACAAGCAGCATTAGCGCTACGAGCCCAAAATTTATGTATCATATTTATCAAAACTGAACATAACTGCCTTCCAAAATTGTTTAAATATTATTGGGTTTGACTCGTGACATGGTTGGCCAAGTTAATGTTATGTGTTCCTTGTCGTTTCTCAAACCTATCTTGTAGCACGATCACAGTCGAACTTGAAATTTCCTTAAACTTGGCAGATGAAATAAACAGTCCTAAACTTAATAATTCTAAGTTTCGTGAAAATGCTCGATTTTTGTGCGAACAGAAAGTCTGAACACCATAGTTAGAAAATTTGCTCGTATCGCCAAATCAAAGCTTCAAAATAAATTTCAGTCATTCAGTTGAAAAAAATCGAGAATTATCTGGCCTCTTCTCACGTGACGCGTAATCACTGAAAAAGATTTTGATAGCCCTCTTAGCCTCGTATCACCTTCTACTAAAAACTTCACACTTAATTTTCCATTGCTTCTCTATTCTTTGCCTATGTTACACGCTCAACTCAGACGAAAACTACGTTTTATTAAAGCACCAACTCCGTACTTTCGTTTTATCTCTGAGCACATGTTCTCACACTCTCTGCAACCAAATCCCAGCATACATTGCGGTACGTGGGCTCATAATCACGCACTCAACATAACATGTCACGCACCCTCCACACTTCCCCACCAAAAATGAAAGTGTTCTCCTAACTATTACAAGATTATTTATCAGAGTTCTCTGCAGCTATAAATGTTGCTTAACATTGTCTCTTTTTCTCTGGAATGTTCAGGTTTGGATTAAGGTCCTCTGATGCCCTCTAGTAGTAGGCAGGTTGTAAGCAGCATGGCCACACCCAGAAATAAAAGGGCGCTCCAGGGTGAATAGCTGCCGCAACAGGGACTTGGATGGGGTTAACAAATGAACTGCTGACTACTGATTCAACACTCTGGTACTGTGGATTTCCTAGGGAGTTGTAAGTCAGGATCTGCGGTGGTCTCCTTTGATGCTGCGGCCGACTCGGCACATCCTGCTCGGCACTGTCCTTCCCCTCTGATTGTTCAGTTTCGTCATTTTCAGCACTCCCTTGATTTGCAGGTTCCATTTCGTCTGACGGCCGGTTGTTGCCCTCCGTAGTCGCATGACTCTCAACTGAATCTGAAGGCAAGTCCTGATCTGGAGACATTGACTCTGAAGCTCTTACGTCACTAGGTATTTCTTCCATAAGGTCCACACTAACGCAATCATCTTCTTCTTCTCGCTCTCTTCTCTGCAAATTATCTCCCGATAAAGACAAAGGTTGTTTCTCTGTTGCTGTTTTTCGGGGTCGCGTACCAGACTTCAAGTTTGGGACATCTAACTCTAGAGCGTCACAAGGCAGTAGTAAATTCCGATGAAGCACTCTTGTCCGGCCACCCCCACTCTCAGGCCTGACTTTGTAAGCTGGACTTTGGATTCCCATTCGTTCTTCTACAACGTGGATAACGTGCTCCCAGTGGGATCGTAATTTTCCAGGTCCACCGCGTTCTGATAAGTTCCTGACTAGCACCCGGTCGCCTGGCAGGAGGACTCCACCTGAGACTCTTTTGTTGTAATATCCCTTGCCTCGCTCGGCGGTCTTCTTTGCGTTTTGTTGAGCTATCTGATATGCCTCCTGCATATCATTCTTCCAAGTTTGGACGTAAGTATTGTAATCTCTCTGTGCACAGTCTTGATTCAAATTGAACACCAGGTCGATGGGCAGGCGTGGTGTTCGTCCAAACAACAAATAATACGTAGCATATCCCGTCGCTTCATGCCTAGTACAATTGTACGCGTGGATCATTTTATTGAGTGACTCATCCCATTTCCGTTTCTTCAGGTCTGGAAGTGTTCGTAACATAGACAACAATGTGCGGTTCATCCTCTCAACTTGTCCATTCCCTTGAGGGTGGTAGGGGCTGGTGCGAGACTTGGAAACGCCAGACAGTTTATGCAGTTGACGGAAGAGATTGTTCTCAAACTCTCCTCCCTGATCACTGTGTATACGGGCTGGGAATCCAAATCGTGGTACAAAATCATTGTAAATCTTTTCAGCCACCGTTCGTGCTGTCTTGTTTCGGGTTGGGTAGGCCTGTGCAAACCTTGTGAAGTAATCTACTATCAGTAAAATGTACTCAAATCCCCGTTGGCTTTTCTCCAAATGGAGAAAGTCTATGGACACCATCTCAAAAGGGGCAGTTGTCGTAATGCTCTCCATTGGTGCTTTAGGGGGGTTTGGGGCTTCTTTTGCTGGATGCAGCGACATTTATTGGCAATGAAGTATTCAATTTCCTCTTGCATGAAAGGCCAATAGAACCTGGATCTGGCCGAGTCCACCACGCGATCTGCACCCAGGTGACCCATCTCAATGTGGAGCTCTTGATAAACCAGCTGCTTAAACTTTGTGGGAACCAGCTGCAATCGGTTCTTAGTTTGACGCCACAGGATCCCGTCAGCTGATATGTGGAGTTTATTCCATGCTCTTAAGTAACAAGATGTTGTACGAGTTTCGTTTGTCCGTTCTCCTCTCGATGGGGGATATCCCCGTTTCTTATATGCTAAGATTCTTGAGATGTCGGGGTCTTCTAGTTGAGCTCTTTGTATTTCTTCTGAAGTAAGTTGTTGGAAAACTAAACCTACGACTGCCGGTTCTGCATGAAAAATGTCAATGTTTGCTGAGACTGCTGCCACCCAGGGTGTCCCGTCTTCTTCCTGATGGATCACTGCTTGTATTGTTGCACAGATTGTGTCCTTTTCCATTTCTGCAGTACAGTCTTCCATATATTCACTGGGGTCTAATGGCAGGCGAGATAGTACATCCGCGTCGATGTTGGATTTACCAGGCCGATACTTGATGTTAAAGTTAAAATCTGCCAGTTCTGCCACCCACCGATGCCCCACTGCGGACAACTTGGCTGACGATAGGATGTAAGTAAGTGGATTGTTGTCGGTGTAGACGGTGAAGGAAGTGGAGTAGTACAAGTAATCACGAAACTTCTCAGTTACCGCCCATTTGAGGGCAAGGAACTCCAATTTCCCCGCGTGCATGTGATAATTTTTCTCTGATGGAGTTAGAGTCCTAGAAGCATAACCTAAGACTCTCAGCTTTCCATCTTGTTCTTGATACAATACGGCGCCAAGTCCCTCCTGGGAGGCGTCTGTGTGAAGCACAAATGGTTTGGTAAAGTCTGGGAATGCCATCACTGGAGGAGAAGTCAGTCGATGGATAAGCATGTCAAGCCTCTTCTGATGTTCCTCTGTCCATTTGACCCTATGATTATTAGCCAATGTATCAGGGCCAGCCATTAGATCATACAGGGGTTTAGCTACGCGTGAGAAATCCTGGATGTATTGTCTGTAGTAACTCAGGAACCCCAGCAATTTACGCACGTCACTAACGGTTGCTGGTTTCTGTTTCGCTAAGTTCTGTACAGCGGCCGTGTCCTCTGGGTCTAGAGAGTATCCATCGCCGGAAACAACCCGCCCCAAATATCTAACTCGTCACTGGAAGAACTTGCACTTTGATGGCTTTAACTTTATCCCATGTTCCTGTAGTCGATGCAGGACTTGCCGGACATCCTGAACATGTTCATCAAAAGTTTTACTATACACCAAAATATCATCCAGGTAAGGAATGCAGATGTTGTCACGTAAGCCGTCTAGACATTCATTCATACACCTTTGGAAGGCCGCCGGAACATTCATTAACCCAAACGGTATTCTATTCCATTGATGCAATCCCCAGGGGGTCACAAATGCAGTGAGGGGGCGACTTTCTTCTGCCATGAAACCTTGGTGGTAAGCCTTCCCTTGATCAAGGACTGTAAACCATTTGTTGTCGCCCAGACCATTTAAGATGTTTTGTATCCGAGGAATCGGCTGCCGTTCTGGGTATGTTTTCTTATTCAGTTCACGATAATCGATACACAGTCGCAGGCTCCCATCTTCTTTTCGAACACAGACCATGGATGAGGAGTAAGCCGAACGGGACTTGCAGATCCAGTTTCGATTAATCAGGTCTTCTAAATATTCTTTAACTTCACCATGAAGTGGCTTGGGGATGGAGATATAGTTCTTCTGTACTGGCTGATTGTCCTTTAGCTGGATTTCAAACTCCAGATTCTCAACACAGCCAACATCATCATCGCTTATTGCAAAGGCACCAGCTTCTTGTCGTAACATTTCGCGGACAATCAATTGTTCGTTTTCTTCTAACTGACTCAAGTCAACTGGTGGCTCCCATTCACCTTGTTCGTGATCTTGTTGTGAGGTAGCTCCGGAATACGGTTTCTCCTCTTCTTGAGCGTACTTTTGGTCCGGAGGATTTGGAATTGGCAACACTGACTTAACCATGTGTACTCGGCCCAGTTCTGTTCTGCGCTTTATCACAATGTTTCTGTCTGTATTGTTGCGGACCAGGATGGCCACGTGATTTGTTTGTGATTTGTTCCAGGAGTGATTTTAGTGAGTTCCTCACTTAGTTCCAGTCCATCTGGGAGCTCGCTGTCTTCTTTGGGCTCAAATATCATTGGCATTCCCTCTGGAATAGGCCCAAAGTGAATTTGACACTTAACTTTTGTTGCCTCTCGTTTTGGCAGCATCACATCTCTCTTTCCGACCTTGACAGTTGCAGTACCTGGATCCTGTGATCTTGACTGGATGAGATTTACCAGAGCACCTACTTGAGTGTGGAGAACTAAAGGGAATGACTGCTGAATGATGTTACTTGCAGCTTGGGGATTTTCACTGCGTTGACTGAGAACTTCTTTTATAACATTGAAGCCAATGATCGGGTACTCTTGTTCCTTTTGTCCAACCAGTACTGGAACTGTCAGTTCATCAGCGGTTGTGTCATCTCCAGCCAACTTAAATCTGACCTCAATCCAACCGTCAAATGGAATGTCTGTCCCATTCATTGCTTCCAGATTTAACTCTCCTCCAGCCCCCAACAACTCTTCAACATTCCTTAACAACTCCAGCGGTAAGTGAGTTTGCTGTCACTTCCTTGACACAACACAGACCTGGGGAGCCTGTATCCCATAATGCCTCCACTTCCTTTCCCTGAATTAGGCATTTTACCATGCACCTCTGCCCTACCAATTTTGTCAGCCCGGCCTGCTGTCTTGGTGTTAAGTGGCAGGGGAACGTCGTGTTCAAATCATCATCAGCATCTTTCGCTAGTTTCTGCTTCTCAATTTCCTGTATAGCCAGGCAAACTGGTTTGTGCACAGTTCGGTGTTTTACTTGACATCCCTTTGAACAATATCTACTGGTCTTACAAGCTCCGCAGCGGTTAAGCGGTACATGGTCTGTTCTTTGTTTTTCACACTGAACGCAACGGGACTGATTTTTAGGCCCGGTCACACCCTGTCCCATGGGCGTGACCTCCGACCGTTTCCCTGAAATTCTGCAGGAGAGCGTCGGCTAAACTGGGCAGTACACTCGCGCACATAATCGCCACTAGCCCCACACCTGAAGCAATGGTTGCAAAGCCATCCATTCCCGCTTTGTTGGCAGGTCCTACACTGTCGAAGTTGTCTCATAGGCTGTTGTGTGGGGGAATTTTGAACTTGGGGCGTGGCCCGAACTCTCTCCCTGACTGCAGCTACTTCTGCCCTAAGCTCCCTTAGTTCTTTCATAAGGGCTTGCTCCACGTCAAGTATTCTTTTTGGCCTGCTTGTCCCCTCCTTCCTGAGCAGCATTCACCTTGGGGGTTAGCTGTGAATCAAATTTCTGTGATCGCTCCATCTCGTTACTGACACACACATTTAGTTTCTCGAATAGCTCTTCATCGCTCATGGTTTTCTTCTCCAGGTAAGGCTTCATTTCGATCTTGATATTCTCATTTCGCAGGCCAAGGGAAAAGCTATGGACAAACATGCCATGTACTAAAATAGGATCATAGTTCAGTTCCGAACCAGTTTCTTGGGATGCAAACAAGATCTTTTGTTTCAAATCGAGAAGACGGATCAAGAACTCTTGAGGTTTTTCCTTTGGCTGCTGGACAGTTGAGCTCAGCTGGTGGTATAGTTCGGTTGCCGTTCTCTCCTGATAATAAGAACGCATAATTCTCCGCAATTTGGCCAGTGTTAAATCCGCCTTGCCCTCCAAATAACCTCTTAGGCTTAACGCCGGATTTATTGCTTTTATTACAGCTTCTTTTATTTCATCCTCTGTTAGTCATTCTTTAAACCATTTTCAATTTGGTGTACTAGCGAAGAAAAACTCAACCGATCCTTCTGCGACACGTCTCCAATCTGGCCCGAAATCTTGAAGTCACGTTTGAATTTTGAGATTGATATTGCGGGTTTCTGTTCTGCTTTGACGGTCGCCTTATTGTTATCAGGGGTCTCCAGTGGTTCCGTTTTCTCTTTCGGTGCAGTCTCTTTGCCCTGCATGCTTAGAGATGACGATAACCCTTTCAACTTTTCATAATCTAGTTCCTCCGTTTCGAAATATCTATTTAGAGCCCGGATAAAGACCAACCTTCCCTTGCTCTCAGGCGGCAAAATAATTTTCAGCCCACTACAAACTTCTTTAAGCCTTTCCTCGCTCAAAGTACACAACGCAGCCTGAATTTCGATCTGCAGACTCTCGGTATCCGCCATACTTCAAACAAATAAACCTTTCGTACTCACCAATAGTACAATCAGCCGTCCACAATAGATATGTGACGTTTCCCGTCGCAATTAGTCCGCAATCGACTGAACCACAACCAACTCGCTCTCGACAAATCAACCAAACGTGCCAAAACCACTTGTCCTTTGTAATTCCCAGCGGCTCTTCGTCGATGAAAAGCTTCTTTGGTCAAGTCCTGGCGGGGTCGCCAATGTTACACGCTCAACTCAGACGAAAACAACGTTTTATTAAAGCACCAACTCCGTACTTTCGTTTTATCTCCGAGCACATGTTCTCACACTCTCTGCAACCAAATCCCAGCATACATTGCGGTACGTGGGCTCATAATCACGCACTCAACATAACATGTCACGCACCCTACACCTATGGCAGCGTTTCTACCCTTTAGGTATGCTAGTTTTTAACTCTTCAAAACTTGATGCCCTACAAGCAGCATTTCATAAATTGGATTTCAACCGCACAGCCTACACCACACTTTTTGTATATTACAGAACACCACTACAAGGTACCAAATTTTGACAGCAGATAGTGTATACATGAAAGAGTGACTCATTGATTGGAATTTCCACATCAAAAACGAACACAAAAGTCTCAAGGGTTGGAACCCAAATTTTAATTTTCAGTTAGAACAAAACTTAACTTAATAAATCCCGGCCTACGCCTTGCTGTAAAATAACAGGGATTAACTCCAAAGGACAGCTGTACCCAGAATATGAAACAATAATTTTATTACAATGCTGGACTCGAATTCAAAGAAGAAATGATGAAAACTGAGCTCTTAAGAACTTGTTGTTTATCGGCACTTTGATTTTGAAATGCTAACTCATTCCAACAGTTGATAAGCCCACTCGAGTCCATAGGAACTCAGCTTCATTAATTGATAATATCTTTTTAAACTACCCTGACCAAGTGCTTCTCAGCATTAACATCATCTCCGACATCAGCAATCACTTCTCTCAATTTTGCATAATCAAAGCACCAAGAGATAAATATAGAGGGTACACTACCAAAATATGCGATTTTACTAAATTTTCTGCTGACCAATTCAATAAGGAACTCTCTGAAGTTCACTGGGAATGTATCCTCATAAATCATGCAACTGATCCAGACAAATTATTTTTAACTTTTTATAACAAATTTAATAAGACTGTAAACAAACATGTTAACATTACAAATTTTATCAAAGAGTAAAGCCAAACAGCTTTCTAAGCCTTGGATTACTACTGGATTAAAAGGATCCATTATGGTTAAAAATAAATTATATGTGTCCGGTGATGAAAACAAATACAAATTTATTATAGAAACAAAATTTATTACGAGCGCCACAAAACAAACATGAAAAGACATGGGAAGAAATAAATGACATCTTGCATCACAGAAAGAAGACCAAAATAAGAGCAACAAAATCATAAAAGAACCTTCACAGGTTGCTAGTATTCTTAATGACCATTTTTCTTCTGTGGCTAGCTAGCACAATTCCAATGCCACAACAACATGATCTTAATTACGTTAGTCATTGCAAAGCACCAAATTCATCTTTTGTATTCTTACTGGTAATGTCCGACGAAGTGAAATGTCGGCTACTCTCCATACCAAACAACAAGTCTTATTAAAGTGTGCAAGTAGTATCATAGCTCCTATTCTATCCTGGAAATATTGAATATTTCAGTAACATTAGGAAAATACCCAAGGTTCAAACCTTAAATTGTCCAAAATAACTCCAATATTCAGGAGGGGCGAAGATAACTATGCAAATAACTACAGACCTATATCCTTATTATCTAACTTTAACAGAATTTTTGAAATGTGCGCAGTATCCAGTTCAACCCCCAAACAACATTTGTTTAGTTTAGGCAGCTGAAAAAAATATATTTTGTAGTATTTTGGGCATTCAGATAATAATCCTGGCTCCCTTCCATAGTAAGGCTATTGCACTTCTTTACAAACTTGAAACGAGCTGGGCGTTAATTGGCAGAATAAGCAGAGGTTTTTTTGCCATCTTACTGGGCCTCTAATTTTAAGCATTTTAAACAGCTTTTCATGACCCTTTTATTTGGCTTGCTAACTATGTGAGGCTGACCTTCCTTGTCGAGTCTCTTATTTTGTATCTCGCCTTCTTTAAAACTATTTTAGCTACTTTATTGAGGGCTTTTGGTCTTCCCCTTAGTTTCTTGCCTTCAAAGCCTTCATTTCTCCATGATCATTCTACCACCCAACATTCGGATTTTTCCAGTTTTTAGCAATTTCTACAACAGATAAGCCAGTAAATCGAAGTATACAGGCTTATGCTCTCACGCAGCTGAACGTTTTTGCGTTAAGGGTGTTTATTTTTCGTGATATTTACAAAGAAACAAGGAAGGAGTTCGAGCAATTCGGGCTATGAAATACAAAAAATATGTGGCTGAAACATACACTCGCGCACGCGCACCTTTAGCGCGGAAGTACACAGATCGAATATTTGAGTCAAAAGATGACACAACAAGTATGAAAATAGGGAATTATATTGAAAGACACAACTTTTGTTGAAATGATTTGCTTACCAAGTCCAATCGTACTGAAATACAGACTTATGAAGTAGAAGCTAGTAGAGGAACGAACTTTTGGGACACCCTGTATAAAGGTCACTCAACCCAACATACAATACTAGAAATTGTAAAGGCAATACAAACTAATAATATGAATAAAAGTCTTTTCTCGTGTGGAGTCTCCTAGACCTCAAGAAAGCTTTTGATACTCTCGATCATAACATTTTGCTTGACAAAGTTAATCACTATAGTATTCGTGGAATTATTAAAGACAGGTTGTCCTCGTATTTGAATAATCGTATGCAATCTACCCAAATCGGACTGTACATGTCAAAGAAAGCCAACGTAAGTTGTGGTATTCCCCAAGGATCTGTCCTTGGCCCGTTGCGTTGCTTTTTTATTGTATGTTAATGACATACATCAATGCTCGAATAAACCTAAGCAGGGTGTCCAGCGACATAGTAGCTCAAAAAAAATAGGAAAACGGGAAACTCAGGATTGAGAAAATAGGAAAAATAGGAAACTTTGCATAATTAAAAAAATAGGACAAAAATAGGATAATCAATAGTACTTTCATTGACAATTATAGCCTCCCTGCAGCTCATCAGGGTTATAATAAATGCTACGAGTCCTCAGCTTTCTACGTTTGCAGGATTTAGATCAACTTTTGTGACTTAGAAGGAGTGAAAATGATCAGAAATGTTTAGTTTATCGGCTCAGTTCAGCAGATAACAGAATGATATGCTTGACAACAGGTCAAGCGTGGTTCTATAACAAAAAGTGGTCAAACTATGTAGGAAAAAGTACTACCATGATAAATTGTCTTCTTTATGTTCATCATTAAAACAAACCTGGTCCTTAATTAAATCCGTTATCTCTTCTAAACATTCCAGTTATGGACCTGCTGCCATGAAGGACAACAGAGGTAACACTATTAACAACCCTCAATTAATTGCTAATAAGTTTAATGAATTCTTTACTAACATTGGTCCTTCTCTTGCCACTAAAATTCCCCACTCCACTGTTGACCACAAATCATATTTGAGTGGTTCTTTTAGTGATAGTTTCTTTGCTTCTCCTACTACCCCTGATGAAATTATCAGTATAGTGTCCTCTCTGAAGAGTAGTAACAGTGAGGGAGTGGACGGTATTAATGTTAATGTTATTAAAGCATCTATTGACCTCTTGGCATCTCCCCTCTCTCAAATGTGCAATATCTCCTTTTCGACTGGCATTGTGCCTGATAAGCTTAAAATCAGCAAAGTACTTCCCATATTCAAAAGTGAAGATTATGATAGCACTAACGTCACTAATTATAGGCCTATCTCAATCTTACCTTGCTTCTCTAAAATCCTTGAGAGTGCCATGTACCGTCGTCTAATGGACTATCTCACTAAACATAGCATGCACAGTAATCACCAGTATGGGTTTAGAAAGAAACATTCTACTTTTATGGCAATACTGGAACTTACTAATAAAATATTTGATTCATTTGAGAAGAAGGAATTCACAATTGGCATATTCATTGATCTAAAGAAGGCATTTGATACCGTTAATCACTCCATCCTCTTAGATAAATTAAACTTCTATGGTATTCGAGGCACACCTTTTAACTGGATGCATAGCTATCTCCTCTCTCGCTCTCAATATGTTCAAATTGATTCCTGGAAATCTCCACTACTCCCAATTAAATGTGGTGTTCCTCAGGGTTCTGTGTTAGGGCCACTTTTATTTCTTATATATATTAATGACATTCTTTCATGCTCTAATTATCTCTGATTCATCCTTTTTGCAGACACTAATATTTTCTTTCAACACAAAAATATCTCTGAACTAACTAAAATTGTGAACCATGAACTTTCCCTTGTGGCTACCTGGTTCAAAGCTAACAAGCTAACTTTGCATCCCGACAAGACTAAATTTATACTGCAGTGCAGAGAAAGCGACCGACGCACACGCAACACGCACGCACCATTTTTACGTATACGCGTCCAGCACGCACGCGTGTGACACGCGTGCGTGTTTACCTTTGTTATTCATAGCCATTAATTTTCTTTGTGTCATTGCTTGGCTTAACAAATGACTACTCTTTTCTAACCGAAACGAATATCTGTTTTTCTGCCAGAATGTACACATGCCTTGAGTTTCGGACGGATCAATGAAACTCACGGCGAATGAAATTCACTGCAATCTCGACTCGATTCTGTAATGTTCTGAACAAAGGTATGAATCATAGAAGATAACACAAAGTTAACACACCGGCCATGTCCGTGAAAACACATGTTCTATTCTAATCCCAGCATGCTTTGTTACAAGAGGCAAGGCGTGTCACGCCACTGTGTAACGCTAAACATTACAGATTCTTGAATCTTGGCAGAGAATCACCCATCTATGCAGTATTGGAGTTAACATATTTCTGAAATAAGTCACAGCAGTTTTTTACTATCAGTTTTAGATAAGAAAATTGAAAGCCGCACACTGGCGGCTTGAATTTAGTATTTGCTTCAGTTGCTTAAAGCTTCCTAATAACTTCGAAGTCCTCAGGTCCCGTGGAATTTGCATATTCCGATGACAATAACCGTAACCAGTTAACTCTACTCTCAAGCGACCACTTCTCGTAAGCGACCACTTTTGTAAATGACCGACTTGTTTCTCGGTCAAATACTATTTCAAAAACTCTCTCGTAAGCGAAATTTCCGAAAGAAGTCACAGCATACTTTTAATATTGATTTAGAGATGAGAATTTAATGCCGTGCAGTGGCGTCGTTGTCAAAGTCCCATGGCGCCAAAACAAGAGAGAATTTGCATATTCTGCTGGTAACGCAACGCTTGATTGCAAATATAGCCGTTGTCTAAACACGGCCTTGAAACACTTTTAAGAAGTCAGCCCATTGTATGCCTTTGCAACTTTCTACGCTTGTTCATGTTGTAAATTACGAACTAGGTTGGCAACGTGAAATTCGAGAATCACGTTACATGGGCGGCGCGGCGAAGCAAAGTTTGTAGTGTTTGGGGGCTTTGTGAGATTTGTTTTTCACTTCGCAGAAATTAAGCGCTGTCAGTGTTGGCTACAGGTTTTACAAGCATGTTTCTATGGAATAACCAGCAGTGTTTGCTTGATTGCGAACGTCTTACATATTTCTCTTTTTCTTTTTTTCATACAGAAAACCTACAAATTTAGAAAACGTGCTTAAGCGATTTAATTGAATGATGCATTTTTGCCTGGCGTTTCTTCACTGATAACGTTTATTTAGATCTCCGATTCGAAAAAATAAAAAAAGTGATTAAAATGGAAAAGTATTCTGTTCATACTCAAACCAAACTTACCCTGCACTCAGAGTCCCCTTCGATCTTCCTAAATAAGTCGGGAAGAGGTCTCATTCCTCTTCCCGACTTATCTAGGAAGATCGAAGGAGACTCTGCGTGCAGGGTAACCAAACTTTGCATGATTGTTAGAAAAGGAATGAATTCCATCTGTGTTTGATTTCAGTGTAACATGACCCCGACACTTTTGAGTCTCACGATGATAGCTCAAACTTTAATTTATAAGATCTTATGAGGGAGCCGAATCAAATAATTTAAAAACAACAAAAGATTTGTTTGTATAAAATAGCCATTTGTTTTTCGAGTCTCGCAACGGTAGCTTGATCTTCTTGAGGGAGGCGAAGCAAATAATTAAAAGGAAACAAGCAATTTGTCGAGATGTTTATCGAGGCGCCACATATTCTGCACGT
This sequence comes from Porites divaricata, assembly GCA_038088405.1. Lineage (NCBI taxonomy): Eukaryota > Metazoa > Cnidaria > Anthozoa > Scleractinia > Poritidae > Porites > Porites divaricata. Next base: position 12,154,009 of record JBBMOI010000007.1, read on the forward strand.
CAAATCTTGTCTATACATTCACGTTTCGGCTAACTTCAATGTAGCCATATGACTGACACTTATTGCGCCTCGTAAATTTGTCATCGACATTTCTTGATTCCGATATACGAGTTCATTCTAGAACCGTTTCTTTAAATCGAAACATTTAAACAGTCAGTTCTTTTCATGTAGCATCCAGAATCCAGCTAGTGATTGGTGTTTTAAACAAGAAGCTGACTGATGCTCTCTCTGACCTGTGTTATGAGAGGACAACTTGATCCTGCTTTTATTTCCAAAGATGAACATAAAAGTGAGCAAGACTTCAAAATAAAATCTAACATGTACACAGATAGTGAAATGCAGTTTCAGTGGGCTATGCACAAATATTATTCAATAGTCATGAGAACTATATAACACTGCACACAATACATGTGAGTGCACCAGAAAATTATACAAAAAGCTGTAACAATATAACAAAGTTGTTAACAGAACTGTAATAAGCAATAGAGGTCATGGAAAGAACAAATGTAACTATTATTATTGCTAACATTAGAACATCAAAGTCAACATACTTCTTGCTTTATGATAAATTTTCACTCTAAAACACATACAACTATAATTATATTCCATTTTCAATTTTGTTTCAAATTTTGGCTTCACCAGCTAAAAATAGCAAAAATAGGAGGTTTTACCTTAAAAATAGGAGAAAATAGGAATAGGCTCAAAAAATAGGGAAAATAGGAACTGGACACCCTGCATAGTTTTATCTCTTCTCTTCTTTTAACTGGTCCGCCTAGATTACCAATTGCTATTTTGCGGGTCAGTCTATTGTAATCAATACTTTTATTAAATAAAGTTGAAGTTGATCGAAGTTGAAGTTGAAATGCGAATAGCGTGGCTTTTTCGCCAGCGCATGACAAGACGACAAAAATCTAAAATGCAAGCGCTAGGAACCACGTAATGCAATGTACTTACCACAATAGACCTTGCGTCGATTAAGGCCTGGGGAACAGCCTTGGGCCACATACGAAAAAATAACGGAAAGAACTTGAAACATACTTTTCTTGAGTTTGAAGACCTGTTGAAGGACAATCCCCAGGACAATCCTCCTTCGAAGTTCTGCCGCTCAAATGAAAAGTACGAAAAGCTCGAAAAGCCTGGGAATAGTTCGAACATGCGCACACAGACAATCGCAGAGCGGATAAATGTTGAGCGATGAAACGAGCGCTCCGCTCTGCATTTACATGTAATGTGTGATGCGGAGTAGGACTGGCACGAGCGCTCTTTCCGCGCTTCCGGTGCGCTTGAAGGCCGGCGAAATTTTCCTTCTTGCAAACCGGAAATCCTATTTTCTTTCTGTAATTTTGGGCTACAATGTTAAATAGATAAATTCGTTTTATAACAATATCAATAAACAGTTTCATCTGTTTGTGTCTGTATGTCTTTAAGTCAAACTTGTTGGTCGTATAATGCCAAAATTTGAGTTTAATTTGGAAGTGTTGAATACCTCCTCCTTCCACTAAATATCACCTAATCGTCTTTCGCCGTTTCGTTTGCAAAAGCTTAACACTTCTCAACCTCAATTTTTACATATGTTAAAGGGGGATAAATTTTATGTAACATAACAAAAAATTAGATTGATATGTTTCGATATAGTGGCGTTGTACTGCTTCAAACTTTGCTTCTCGGGTGCAAACGCCATGGCGATTCGCGTAATGCGTCGCAAATCCGGCAACCGCATGTAAACAAAATTTATTGAGGTTAGTTGTAAGGTTTTTCTCCGTTTTTCTCTCTAAAACAAAACAAGGTAAAGAGTAAAAACTGAGGGGAAACTAATTTTGAAGTTTCGAAGAAACAGAAAGACGTACGAGATGTTTTTTTTCAAAATTGAAAAGAGGGATAATGGTGATTGAAATTAGCATAATTTCACCTTGCACTAGCCTGAATTTCATCCGATTACTTCGAGTCATTATTACTCCCTCAGTAACGTCTGAATCGACCGGCCGTTAATGCCGTCCAGTGACGTCACTACTCTTTGACCCTTGCTTTAATTCATGCAAAAAGTAAAACACGGTTTTCAAGTGGCAAACCGAGAAATATCGTTTGGAAATGTCTGCATGATACAGAATTGCTTGACCTTTTTCGATCGTAATTCATGTTTAACGTTCAAACTATCAACTACACAACTCTGAACCGGTTGTACTGAATTCTATAATCAAACTCGGTCGCAATCACGCAATGAAATAAACACACACACGGAACACTTAGTTCAAAAACACATTGATTTGCTTTAATTGAAAAGAAGCTATTTGGTCCTTAACGAAGAAAAAAACATGGAAACAAGAAAGAAAAGCTAACAGAATCATTACACTTGACGGTAAAAATAGCAAGAAGGTCGAATTATAACATTCAGATCTCAGAAAACTTCGCGTAAACAAAATCACCGGCCGCCAAAACCACAAAGCGACTCTAAATGAAAAACCTACCGACTCTCCGCAATGATTCTTCATTCTCAGTTCAATTTAGCATTTCAGTTTCGAAGACAAGGGCAATTTTGCTGTTTAAGATAAAGATTAAGCTTATTGAAATGTTTGAACTACACGAAAGAATGCCAGGGATGCGATCCGTTGAATATCAAGCGACAATCCCGCTAAAATTTTTCATAAATATACATAATTATGCGAATGTTTAGACAATCAACCAATCAAAATCACTACCCGGTTTTCGGGTAGTGAGTGACGTCACTGAACGGCATTAACGGTCTGTCGATTCAGACGTTGTTGAGAGGAGAAAACGACTCGAAGCAATCGGATGAATTTCAGGCTAACCTTGCACGAGCTGCACGCATTTATGAAATACACGTCATCTAGTTATGAAACACGAAATGCTGTCTTTCAGTTTTGCTATGGATGAGATTTTCCTTCGTGTTTTAGATAGTACTTAGTTGTTTTTGTTTTGGAATAACATCGACATTGGCGAGTAGTAGAACGAAAATATAATTCAGTGGTAGAGTCATGGAAGTAATAAGAAAAACCCTTTGAAAGAGATGTTTGTCTACTCCAACTAAACCACCCGCAAAACATAGCAACAATTGCCTCTCGGAGACAGCGTACTGTAGTGTTTGCGGAACAAAACAGGGAGAGGATTTTAACACAACTTCTTTAATCCTTCATTCTTAATGGCGTCTTTCTAGCAAAGCACATGGTGCTTCCAAATAAGGAGATACCATATATGGACATACAGTACATCCCTCCCTAACTTAATAAAGAGCCCCACAAAGTCTAAAAAGAAACAAATGAACTAATCTGGGTTCTTTCAGTTCAATGTCTTAAAACGAATGAATAAAATGTCAACAACTACTACACAATAAACATTCTCAACAGTTCAGTCAGTTTTGGCAAATAAAGTCCTTCATCCACTTAGGGCTCTCTCTTTTTCTGACTGGACGACTCTCTGGCCTTTCTAGAGCTGCATGAGGCAGAGTTTGTGTTTGGGAGTCTGCTTGAATTCTATCCATTGGATCTTGCTCAAAACTAGCTCCTTCTTTGGGTGTGTCAGTTGTTTCTGATGGAGCGGGGAGCTCAGTTCCTGAAGCGCTTGTCTCAGCTCCTGGGTCTACAAACTTCTTCATGTGACCAGCATTTCTCATTTTACTTTGGCCAGCAGAATTCTCAATGATAACTGTATTCCCATTCTTCTCTACGACTCGATACGGCTCGGGCTCAAATGTTGGTGACAATTTGTTCTCTCGGTTCTGACGTAACAGGATCATGTCGCCCTCTGCGATGTCACTTGTTGTGGCATGTCTCTTTGAGTCAGCATACTCTTTCTCTCTTAGCTTCCTGCGAGCATACCTTTCTCTGAGAAGAATTTGCCACTCTGCCTCAGTAGCCTGATCACGAGAAGGTTGAACCTGTGGCAACTTATCTCTTAACTTTCTGCCCATAAGAAACTCAGCTGGAGATAGTGAAGTAACTGTATGGGGAGTGGTGCGATACTGGAAAAGAAAGTCTTGTACTTCTCTCTTCCAATCCTTGCCTTGTAGTTGTGCTATTCTGATTGCCTTCAGGAGGGTTTTGTTGAGCCTCTCTACTTCACCATCACTTTGGGGCCAATACGGGATGCCCTTCTTGTGATCAATCGACAAATACTCAAAGAATCCTTCAAATTCTTGTGAAGCAAACGGTGGACCATTATCACTTCTGAGGGTTTCAGGCAAACCATGAGTGCGAAACATGCTCTCCATACATTTGATCACATTTCCTGCATCAGTCTTGGTCAGAAAAGCTATTTCTGGCCACTTAGAATAATAATCAACTACAACGAGCAAGTGTCCCTTCTTTGGAATCTCTAGTAAGTCCACAGCAATTTCACTCCATGGGCCTTGGGGCAGTGGTGTTGACCTTATTGGTTCTGGCTTTGGTCTGGGTCCAACCAGTTGTCATGGGTAGCAGGCTCGGATTAACTTTTCAACTTGTTTGTCAAGGTCTGGCCACCATACTTTCTCTCTTAATCGAGATTTTGTTCGCACCATCCCTTGGTGGCCCTCATGAGCAAGTTGAATGGTCTGATTCCACAACTTTTCTGGAATGACAACTTTGTTTCCTCCCATAACCAGCTGTCCCATTATCCAGAGTTCGTCTCTAACAGCTTTGTAGGTTGTTCCTTGGAGTTTCGACCAATCACCAGAGGTTATGGCGTGGCGAACCAGTTGCAGGGTAGGGTCTCGCTCTGATTCTCTCTCAACTTGGCGAGGTGCTAATGCTGCAGGTATGGCATCAGCAACGATGGTGCGTGCATATTCTTCTGTCTGCTTGCTAGCTGCATCAGGAGCACTATCTACTGGCAATCTGCTCAATGCGTCAGCGGAGTTTTCTCTGCCAGGGATATGTCTGATGCTAAACTTGAACTGCTGCATGTATAATAACCATCTTTCAATTCTGGCTGAAGGTGGTTTTGAATGTAGACCAAAAACAGTGACCAGCGGCTTATGGTCAGTGTAAATTTCGAACTCATTTCCATGGATGTACAGGAAGAATTTTTCACAACCCCACTTCACCGCCAGTGCCTCCCTCTCAAACTGAGAATATCTGCTTTCGGGCGGAGTTAGTTTTCGGCTAGCATAGTGTACAGGTCTGTAGAGGCTATCATCTTGCTTTTGTTCCAAGACAGCTCCGATACCTACTGGTGAGGCGTCTGTGGTGACACGGGTCTCCGCTCCTTGTTTGAAGAATGCCATTACTGGCGCCTGTGTCAGCTGTATTTTGACTGCTTGGAAAGCCTTCTCTTCAGCAGTCCCCCATTTCCATTTGGCATGTGATCTGGTCAGATCCCACAGTGGGCTGGCAATGATTGCGAAGCTTGGAATGAACCTTGAACAATATTGTGCCAAACCAAGGAAGCTCCGCAGCTTTGACTGGTCCTTTGGTCTTGGCGCTTGCACAATGGCTTTAACTTTGTCATCGGATACTTGTAGTCCCTCGTCAGTTAACACGTTACCAAGGTACTCCATGCTACTCACACCGATCTGGCGCTTGTCATAATTCAGTGTTAAACCACTCTCTTCTAATTTCTTCATCACTTGATTCAACCTTTCATCGTGTTCTTCTTCAGTAGCGCCAGCTACACGGATATCATCGTGAATATTGTGAGTGCCAGGGCAATCTTTGAGTACCTGCCAGATGATGTGTTGGAACTTCTCAGTGGCCATATTGACTCCAAATATCAGACGTTTGTAGCGGTAAAGACCATTAGGTCCTGCAAAAGTGGTAATGTCTCTTGACTCTGCAGCAAGTTCTACTTGGTGAAATGCCATGTTCAAATCTAACTTGGAGAACACTTTTGCCCCTGAACACTTTTGCCCCTGAAAGTTCTACTTGGTGAAATGCCATGTTCAAATCTAACTTGGAGAACACTTTTGCCCCTGAAATTTCTTGCAGTGTCTCTTCAATGGTAGGCACAGGGTGTTTCTCTCTTAGTATTGCTCTATTGGCCTGTCTCATGTCTAAGCATATGCGGACATCACCATTTGGCTTTTCGACACTAACAAGGGGGTTTATCCAACTTGTTGGACCGTTCACTTTCTCTATCACATCAAGTGCCTCAAGTTCCTCTAGTTTGTCAACAATCTTTTGTTTTCTGCTGAACGGAATTCTTCGCATGGCTTGAGCAACTGGGGTGACACTTTCGTCTACGTGCAGTTTTAATTGAAAATTCTTCAATTTTCCAAGACCAGTAAACACTTGAGGGTACTTGGCCTTTAGGACAGCCTTCTTATCAGTAACATCTTTGAATTCACAAGCATTTACAGAGACACCTAATTTCAGGACACCTAATTCTTCAGAAGAGCTTCTGCCCAGCAATGTGTCTGCGGTGTCCGGTATTACGAAGAACTCAGCTTTCAACGACGTTTGTGTACCAGGTATACAAATGTTCAACATGCATTTTCCACTAAGCTTTAATGGCTCCTGAGATGCATAAGGATAAACTTTCCTGTCAGTCTCTAATAACTCTATCTTTCCTTTGGACAGTTTATCAAACACTTGTTTAGACATTAAGTTGCAGGTAGCACCTGAGTCTATGATGACATTGACAGGTTCACTTTCAGTCATAAGAGGTAAAGCCTGGTTTCCATATGATCGTCCGGATCGTCCCGATCGTCCCAGTCGTCTCAAAAAATGTTCAGACGATCGGGACGATCATATGGAAACGCTACCCAGACGATCGCAAACGACCCGGACGACTGAGACGACCTCGATCGCTTGGATAGAGTTGAGTTCTATCCGGACGATCGGGACGATCATGTAAATTTTGAAGCGATCATATGGAAACGCTCTCAGACGACTGAGACGATCGGGACGATCGAAAGCTATCCCAGAAGTCATCACTTTTATTCCAGTAATCGAGGATAAATTCGGCCAGGATGGCGCTGAAGCCGAAAAAATAACACACAAATGTTCGCAGCGCGTATGTGGGTTATTTGAAATTAGAGAAAGTCCGTGACATCAAGATTTTGAAGTTTTCTAATTCTAGCTTCTCGATGCCGCAAAATCAAGAGGAAAAGCAGATACCAAGGTACGAAGTTCGCTTTACGAATAAAAATCATCCATTTATGTGGCTTGTTTGCAAAACACGCGCAAAAATTCTATTGTCTAACCCAGAGACATCGCTGACGACCCTGCGTCTCATGCCTTTGAGGCGATCGAGACGATCATATGGAAACTACCAATCGCCCCAGTCGTCCGGATCGTCTCGAAATATTTTGAAACGACTGGGGCGATCGGGACGATCCGGACGATCATATGGAAACCAGGCTTAAAGTGTTTGACTCACCATCTGATGCGCTGAAGACATAGTATCCATCATCTTCACTGACTTCGCTTCCTTTCACGTCACCTTGGTCAGGTTGCTCGCCTATGGCCCGTACGCCTTCTCGTTTTCTTCCAGATTTGCCTCTTCCTTTGCCATGTTTATCCTGTTTCGTGTGACAACAGACCTCCATGTGTCTACGTTTTCCACATTTGCTGCAAGTATGATTACGAGAAACTTTACAATCTTTCGCCATGTGACCTGGCTTATCGCATCTCCAACATTTGCCCTGCCATGGCTGCTTGCTCTTTGCTCCTTTATCGCCCTTTCTTCGGTCTTCCCAGGTACGATTCACAGTTTCTTCGCTTACGAGAACCAAGGCATTCTTATGGTGATAGGTGCTCACGATTTCCAGAAGTCTGGTCAGACTAAGGTTTTCTTCACGGTAAAATTTGCCCTTCAGTTCCTTATTCGTGATATGCGAAATCACAATATCTCTCACCTGGTTATTCTTCTTGTTCGCCATAGTCACAGTGTTCCGCTAAACTTTTCAAACGCGTAATAAAGTTGTTGATCGTTTCGCCCGGATTCGGCTTGCTTGCAAGCAGTGTTTGTCTCGCTAGAGGTACGTTCTTCTTTACTTTGAAATGGTCCGAGAGACACTTCATCGCTTTATCGAACTCTTTGTCGTCGCCTCGCACTTCGGCTGAATACGTTTTGAATATTTCACGGACCCCAGGTCCTGCGAGATGTAGAAGTAGAGCTCGCGTTTGCTTTTTGTCTTCAACCCCCGAAGCTGCCACGTACAGTTCGAACTCAGCTTTCCACTTGTCCCAGCGTTGTGCCAGTGTTGCTGGTTCCCCAATGCAGTCGAAGGGAGATAAACACGGTAACCCACTTAATGTGACCGCCATCCTCGTCGCCAAAATGTAGTGTTTGCGGAACAAAACAGGGAGAGGATTTTAACACAACGTCTTTAATCCTTCACTCTTAATGGCGTCTTTCTAGCAAAGCACATGGTGCTTCCAAATAAGGAGATACCATATATGGACATACACTACACGTACCAGCACAAAGGAACGAGGAAGAAGTGCAAGAAAACAAATCAAGCCGCCATAATTCAGTGACAGCGGCAGTGTCTAATAGACAAACCACATCGCAAGCCCTGACCGAAGTCGAAAAAGAGCGACATTTCTAAGCAGAGTCCCAGTCCACTGCATCACACCTTTTTGCTCGGACGCGCTCGTTTCACCGCCCAACATCAATCTCCACCCAGCGCTCTTCATCGCACCCGTAAGCCAGGCTGGGGTCGAGAATGCGCCCAACATTTATCCGCCCTGGGAAAACGTTCTGCGCACGCCTCTGCGCATCCCTTATCGCAGGCTCAAGGAGGGCTTTTCTGTGACTGTGTTTGTTTGTTTGGTTAGGGGTGACGAATGGTCTTTGCGAGCATTCGCGAGCATGCCGAGCACTTCACCGGCGAAAAATGTCTGATTGGTCGACGCGCGACCACGTGACATTGCCAAATTCAAAATGGCGGTAATACCTCCATCGTTTGTTTATTCCATTGGAAAGAAGATTATTTAAGTTTATATAAGAAGATTAAATTAAGATTATATGAGTTGCAAATGCATATACGGATATTTTTAGAGTAGCCTAGACTTTTTACTATCCTTTTTCACCTATTCCTATGGGATTCGTTTCCTGCGATGCTCGCTGGTTTGGCCGGTTTACCGGATTCAACTTTGGACTTGTTTAAGCGATCACTCTTCACAATCACGAGGGACAACAATATTTTTGAAAAAAGCCGGGTCACTAAAAAGAACGGCCTTTGTTCACAGCTCAATGCAGCGGCGAAATAAGACACTATGGGTCCTTTGAAATTGCTTAGACACGTGGAAGTTATTTATTTCATTTTTTTACCGAAAAGATAAAGCAAAATTATGTTTTCTCCAGCAAGACTTTCTAATTTATGAAAAAAAAAGCATGAACATGAGCTAAATAAACTTAAGTATCTGCATTCATGTTCTTCTCATTGTGGACGGGTGCAGTTTTAATATCAAAACTTTAAAACCATCTATGACCTAGCAGGTTTTTTTTTTCTTTTTTCTTATCAATGGTTACTGTGCTTGATGTGAATAAGATGGTGAAATTTTTAAAATTAGGGGAATACTATATATAAAAGAAGAGAACTTTGATTGCAAATATGTTGGAAAAAGTACTGATTATATCTTTTTAGTATATAGGTTAGAAAAGTGATGTGTAGTCAAAAATGCTACAAAGGAGTAAAAACCCAGATGTTTCCATCAATAAATTTTATTGACACTGTCAGGGACATATGCTTTCCTTGCATGAGCACCCATTTGTTCGTCAAACATTTTGTTTGTGAGGTTGCACTTTGTTTGATTCAGGATCAGTCAATCTTTTCTGAAGAGAAATGAACAATAAAGTATGTTAATATGTTAGATACCTCAACACTAGTACTACCTTAGCCAACAACTAAGAAGAAACTAAACTGAATATCAAAAAAAGAAAGTGAAAACTACTTCACTGTTAAACAGCAGCCCCTTCAAATATATATCACATTAAATCCATGCAAAATGTAGTCCTGATGCTAAGTTTTTAGGAATAGAAATAAACGATAATTGACAATGAACCTATAATATTTGAATGAGATCTGTATTTGAGTGTTCTCACATAATTCTGACAGAAGATCAAAATTGGAAACTGCACATCCTACACAATTGCAGTCATCAACATGGTCCAACTAAAATTTCATTAAGACACAAGGTTTACTCCAAACTTTAAACTCCTGTAAGTTTAATTTGTGAATATTATTTTTTTTTCTTGAAAAGAACTTTTGAATACTTTATAGCATGTTAACTCTATCATTCATTTCATAACTTTGCTCCAAAAATTAAGCCAAAAACGATGGACAGAAAACAAAAGCATTCACAGGAAAAAACTAAACTTCGATCCTTCAATTATAAAATTGCAAGCAGTTGTGCACGTTGTAAGCATTATTTTTTTACAAATCAAAATATTGCTGGACCTATGGAACTGCAGCTCCAAGACGGTCTAAGCATTTTAATAAAACACTCTCACATTTTCTCATTCGACAGTTCGGATAAAACTCAAATTTCTGTAACATACAAAGCTGTAATAATGTGCAACAACAATGTGCACCGATCGAAAAAATCACGAACTACGCACTTTAGAAAACTGCCGCAACCAAGCCGCTTTCGATCCACTAGCCACAAGACAATTTACACAGCAAGACAATGGCTAAGAATATTTCTTTTGTACCGAGTGACACGAGATTAAGTTGAACCAAGCGTAAGCTTATTTTTCTGCCATAAACAGTGTATACACACAGAGAGTTAGCATCTAAATATAGTTTTTCGAGCAACAAAGTACAAGCTAAGTCATATTAACAAAACAAAGCACAAAAATGTCTGTCCCTCTACTTTTTTTTTGTTGAATCCGTGATAGGAAACTCGAACTAAACAACAAAAACATTTTGGGTAGCGTTGTAATACGCTCTTCGATCAACAGTCGAATGTTGTGGAATGTCAAAGTCGAATTTTGACGCAAAAACGGGATATACATTTAACAAAACTGTCGCTTCCGTGCCACTCGGTACAAGCTTATTTATATACCAAAACAAAGCCCAATAATTTTTCTTCCACTACCTTATAATTTCTTTCTGTACCGAGTGGCACGGAACATGCAGTAAACAAAGAGAGTAAAAATTACCCACCTTTTCGGCCTGTCTTCCACATGCAAACCAGCTATCTCAATGTCAACAAAACTGAATCAGACCATGCCACTGCGATTTTTCGCCAGTTCCAGGACTCTAGAGAACACATCTCCGTCAAAACTTCGACCAAAATAATTTTTGATCTCTTACAGTGGCAAGAAATTGCAACGTTGTCACTGCCAAAAAAAGCTGCCATCGCTTCTTTCATCTCAACAACATTTCGTGGGCATTTTTGCCTCGGAGCCAATGACATTGCCAGAAATCGATCACGTGCCATTTTTTGCAGAGCATGCGTAGACATTTTTCGCCGGTGAATGCCGAGCAATCCATTCTCGTCCCCAGAGCCACTCGGCTTAATTTGTAACCGACCAGTCAAGAAACGAGTGGCTCTGGGGACGAGAATGGTCTTGTCTCTGATTGGTTTCAGCAAAAAACAATAAAAGTGTTTCTGATTGGTCTATTCAAGTTTGCACGAGGGCGGTTGAACGTGCGGCGTGTCTGGCGTGTGAGCGGGTTTTTCCCTAGACATGTTGAAGTAAACACGGCCGGCCGATTCTTGAAAACAACATTTGAACGACTAATTAGGCAGAATTACTGGATTTTCCAATTTTCAAATAAAATAGCTTAGCTACATATCGAAAATTGAACAGTGAACCAGAAAAAGAATTGAATGCAAAAAAATAAAATAAAAATACACCGACATCTTTGCCAGCTATAAGTTAAGAAGCATGACATTGCCGGTTTTTCTTCGACTTCAACGTTATCGTGTTAACACGATCGAAGTATCAGAGTATGAATGAAAACTTCAGCTTCTTGTCGTAAATTGCCCAAAAACAGACTTGCAAGAAAAAAAAAAAACAGAAAAAGTAAAAGTGATACGTGTACAATGCGACTAGATATTTATAGTTCTCTTCTTTTCCCACGATATCACATTTCAAAGCAGCCTCGCTGAAGTGTTAATGTTCATGAACAAACATAAATAAAAGGACGCTAAATTCATATTTTGGAAAGTTTTATTGGAATTTCCATACGTTTATTTTAACAAGCCATTCGGGTTTCACTTACCGCCTCGTGAAGTAGTCCACAGAAATATTAATCAACTGCCAAGCATACGCAAACTATCTGTGATTTGGAACGTTTAACGGTATTTTCTCAGCAGCTACCACAAAAGCCTTGGATACCTGAAAATTCTTCACGGCCGTTAACTGAATTTCTTCAGTTTTAATACCGAAGCAACATACCACCTCGCGATGAAGCAGATATAAAAGAAGCAAAAAGTTTGGGTTGCAATTGGATCAAAGAGCATGCGCTGTGAGGCCCAAATAGCCAGAGTTTTACTCCGGCGCAGAGTTTCCCAGAGCTTACGGGCGCATTCCCAAACCCGTAAGCACTGGGGTCGAGAATGAATGCCGAGCGCTACGATTTTTTTGCGAGCACGAGCAGAAACATTCTCGTCCCCAGAGCCCGTCGTTTCTTGGTCACGTGGTCGGGAAAGAGGGGGGAAGCAGCCGTTACCGGAAGTCAGAAAATTTCTGACATCCGGTCGCGTATGTGCAGAAGTTACAAATATCACTGCTCATGCTCATAACAGATTTTTGTCCCTCACCGCTCCACTGGGGGAAAAATTTTACTTCCTGAGCTCTCTGCAGAGAGTGGCTTCTTTGGGATGTTTTGAAAATGCACCACTTCACTCAACTTGGATTCACTGATAACTTGACAGAAGAAGACAGTAACAGAAACCGGCTGAACACACTGGTGGTTTGCAGAACTGAGACAGTTAATCGGCAGGCTATCGTCTAAGCCATGTGAGTTTTTTTTTTCAAAACGTTTGGCGAACAAACACTGGGAAATAAATATCGCGAGGATCGATATAACAGTTTTTTTCTTTGTAAACAGTTTACATCATTTTGAGAAAAAATATCTTAAACTAGTTACACGAAGTGTTATTAAATTCTTTGCAGTACATTAATTCAGTAATAATGGTTATAATTTTTTTTAAATGATGAACATATTTTATTGATAACAATTCTAACTATTAAAATCCTATCTACAATTAATTCACTTAAAAAAACTATTCCGTCAAGACACTATTTACAATTCCTTTCGTTTAAAAGAAAAAAACACTTAGTTTTGATTAGAAAAAATTCATTGAATTAAAAAAAATTATTCGAATTAAAGACATCTCATTTCAATTGAAACAATCCATTTCGATAATAAAAACAAATTGGTATATACAAGGTAAAAGTAAGTAAAAGGAAAGAAATAAACTACCAAAACCTATTTCAACAGCGTCTACATAATGGCTCCCTCCTGGGTTTCAACGTCAATATCGGTATATACAAGGTAAAAGTAAATAAAAGAAATAAACTATTAAAACCTATTTCAAGAGTGTTTACATAATGGCTCCCTCCTGGGTTCCAACGTCAATATCAATGTTCTTTAAGTCACAAAAGCTCTGGGAAAGCTCTGGGAAACTCTGCGCTGGAGTAGCCAAAATCTGGCTATTTGGGCCTCACAGCGCATGCTCTTTGATCCAACCCAAACTTTTTGCTTCTTTTATACCTGCTTCATCGTGAAGTGTTGTGTTGCTTCGGTATTAGAACTGAAGAAATTCAGTTAACGGCCGTGAAGAATTTTCAGGTATCCAAGGCTCTTATGGTAGCTGCTGAGAAAATACCGTTAAACGTTTCGAATCACAGATTTGAGACTTGAAGTTTGCGTATGCTTAATATTTCTGTGGACTACTTCACAAGGCGGTAAGTGAAACCCGAATGGCTTGTTGAAATAAACGTATCGAAATTCCAATAAAACTTTCCAAAATATGAATTTAGCGTCCTTTTATTTATGTTTGTTCTTCAGCGAAGCTGCTTTGAAATGTGATATCGTGGGAAAAGAAGAGAACTATAAATATCTAGTCGCATTGTATACGTATCACTTTTACTTTTTCGGTTTTTTTTTTGTTGAAGTCTGTTTTTGGGCAATTTACGACAAGAAGCTGAAGGTTTCATTCATACTCGGCTACTTCGTGGGGCACGATAACGTGGAAGTCGAAGAAAAATTAGCAATGTGTCATGCTTCTTAACTTATAGCTGGGAAAGATGTTGGTGTATTTTATTTTCTTTTTTCGCATTCAAATCTTTTTCTGGTTCACGGTTCAATTTTCGATTTGTAGCCAAGCTATTTTATTTGAAAATTGGAAAATCCAGTAATTCTGCCTAATTAGTCGTTCAAATGTTGTTTTAGAATCGCTGATATCAAGAATCGGCCGGCCGTGTTTACTTTAACCTGTCTAGGGAAAAACCCGCTCACACGCCAGACACTCCGCACGTTCAACTGCTCTCGTTCAATCTTGCTCCAGGGTTCCCCAGAGCTCTTGATCTCTCTCCTCTACATGCACAGAAGAGCTCTGGGTCGAGATTGTCATCACCCCTAGAGTTCTGACTGTCGTTCTAACTAAGACTGAATGAAATGCACAAGGTGTGGTGTTTGCTTCTCGACCTTCTCGAAAAGCCTTTATACTTTTGTGTGGTTTTTGTTTTTCGTCACTTGAAAATTACTTTGGACTCGGAACAACCGATGTTAAAGGAAAAACGGATCATCCGGTCAGTCTGAGGTCAGGAATAAAACGTTTTGAACATTTCCAAAGAGGCAAGTATTTTGATTGTGCATTCGATTTATTTGTGAGTTGTTTTCGGCGTCTTTCGCCGGGCTGAATTAATACCCGCTTGTATTCTGTTGTTAGTAAATACTTTTTCACATGCCCAGATTTATTCCCTTTGCAGAACCAGCCTTATCCATCTCTTCAGTCAAAGAACCATTTGTGCGCCGTAAAACTTTCTCGGAAATAGAAGGCCAGTAGGCTTACTCGAGAAGAAAAGACTACTTCGATCATTTTTCTGTTGCTCAAGTAATAGCAGTCAGAGTTTTCTTCACTTTTAATTACATAGTTTTGTTTTCCAGTGACCTGTGAAAGTTTGTGTTCTTTATTAGAAATAACTTTCTGTACGCAAATTTTCCTTTTCACTCGCTGCGAAGCACCGTAGAGAACGTGACAAGTGCCAGCAGTTACTTTAAAACAATTGACTCTGCCCGTAAACAATTGCTGGAGCTGGATTTGTCTGAGGCGAGCAAAACAAATACCCTGTATTTTTGGACGATTGGCTGAGTTTAATTTGCTTGAATGAAAACCCTCACATGGACCAGTTATTTACTGAGTTATGAAAAATAGCTACATGGTGAATCATGGTTTAGCTGCAAAGCTCACTGAAACTGATCTTTTGCTTGTAAGATCTTTAGGTAGGTTGTTTTCGTACAAAAAAAACATTTCTTCATTGTCAGCAAGACGTTTTTGCAATGTAATTTTAACTTTGCTTGAAGGAAATCCTACTTACACGTAGGTTTTTGACAGATGTTATGCATGTTCAACTTGACAACACAAAGCATAATTTATATTTCTCTCTTAGTACGCAAAACGATCAAGTTTAAAAATAAGCTACAGTTGCTTTGAAACCGAATTTTGGGAGATTTTACTAGATAAAGATTGACCTTTTTTCTGCCCAAACATCAACGCAATAACTTTTACATTGAGGATCTTGTTTATATTTTAGCGATCTACAAAGCCACGAGTGTCCGATTGAGCGTGTTTTAAAATATCAGCTCCATTGCGACGAAGTTCGGTGACTTAAAGACCTTAAAACACATCGTGGGCAAGCGTTAATTTTCTTGGCAAAACACTGTACAGGAACTTCCTTATATGAACACATTTTGTGAAATCCAATGCACCTTGAAAAAAATCGGACCTACGCATGCACATTTCAAGTACAACGCAAGAAAATTAATCTCGTTAAAGTCCGTTTTACTATGAGGTATTCTTCGAGAAAATTAAGTAATGATAAGGTTATAACTACAGCTTGCAACTTTTGAAGACAAATTGCTTATTCTTTCCAGGTTATGAGTGAAAACATTATATTTTTGGGCAAAAAAATATTTTAAATCCCGCCATTTTTTCAGACCCGACCAGGGGATCTGGGCAAAAAAGTTCACGCATACTCATTACGTTTTTCAGCCCTGAAGTCGCGCACACAGCGCTGGCAAAAGTCGTGGCTAGATGGAATCCCTCAGAAGTCCCCTCAGAAGGAGGTGATCAGGGAGGACTAGAAACGAGAGTTGCTTCGGTAATCTTCGGCTCGTGAGACAAGATGGCGCATCTCGCGATCAACTTTCGTGGTCGGACTAGCAGAATGTACGAATAAAGAACTTCGAACAGCATGGGAAATGTATATGAGATTGTTTAAAACTCCTCTGTTACTCAAAAATGAGAAATCTATCAATAATCAGAGTAAAAGGGAGCAAAAACCTCAGAATTGCTAATACGGAATCCCTCATAAGGAGGTTGGCATCCCCCAGAAGGGGTTTACCTCGGTGTAAGAACCTGTGTTGTTTTGTACCTTTTGTTTTTCTAGGTTTTATTGTGTTGACTTCTTTGTTTTCTTTTTTTTTTTACTTCACCGGTGAGTTTAACAGGTTCTTACATCGAGGATGAGCCCCCAGAAGGAGGTCTTAATTTTTAACTTGTAATAATGGAATCCCTCAAAAGGAGTTTGGCATCCCTCAGAAGGAGGTACACTGTATTTATGTATAACTCAGGGTTCGTACTCTTTTGAGCTCTCCAAATTCCATGACCTTCCATGACTGACCTTTTTAAGTTTTCCAAGATCTCTGGTTTGGTCACTTTCAAAAATTTTCCTTGTTTTGAGGTATTTTTTGATCTTAAACAATTCAACAGACAAACTTCCATGTCGACCAAAATGCATGCTTTTTGTGCTGTTTAATTACTCCTCTCTGTTACATTGTCCTTGATTTGTTGTCTGTAGTAACTAAACAAACAACGAAAACTTTCATTTGCCAAGGACCTCCTGTTAAATTCTATGACTTTCCAGGCCTGGAAAATGAAATTCTTATATTCCATGACTTTCCAGGTTTTCAATGACCTATACAAACCCTGTAACTTGTAAATAAATAGAATTCCTCAAAAGGAGTTTGGCATCCCTCAGGAGGTACACCTTGTTTATGATTAACTTGAAAATGGAATCCCTGAAAACGAGTTTGGCATCTCTTAGAAGGAGGTACACTTTGTTTATGACTAACATGTAAAATAATGTAATCCCTCAAAACGAGTTTGGCATCCCTCAGAAGGAGGTACACTGTATTTATGTATAACTTGTAAATGGAATCCCTCAAAAGGAGTTTGACATCTCTCAAAGGGAGCTACGCTTTATTTATGAATAACTTGTAAATCAGGAAACCCTCAAAAGGAGGCATACTGTATTTATGTATAAATTGTAAATCAGGAAACCCTCAAAGGAGTTTGACATCCCTCAGAAGGAGGTACACTTTACTTAAATGACTAACAAGTAAAATAATGTAACCCCTTCAAGAGGAGTTTGGCATCCCTCTCAAGGAGGTATAACTTTATTTACATGTATTAACTTGTAAATGGAATCCCTCAAAAGGAGTTTGACACCCTCCTTAGAGGGAGGTGTTTGTGTTTAAATTGTAAATGGAGTCCCCTGAAGGAGCACAGCCTTGTATTGTATTAAGCAATAGAAAACGTTTTCCGTGTTTGCATAGCTTGATATAAACATGAGAGGGGTTGGGAGAATTCGACAGTTATGCAAACCCGAGATGAAGTCTACAAATGTACTTACCGTAAATCCTCTATTAAGCCCCCCTCTCTAATAAGCTCCCCCCTTTTCAGAGGAGGAAAGTTAATAAGTCACTCCTCTCTATTAAGCCCCCCCTCCCCCTCCATTCTTCACAAACAATTAACATGGACTGATCAGTTGTGGGTTATTCAGGTTGGAAATTCATATTGTTTTGGTCTTCGGTTGCATGACCTCCAACCTCATGTGCTTAACTTTTCCAACTTTACGCTCTAGTTCTCTGTGGAGAATAATTCTCCACAGAGAACTATTTATTGTTACCATTTTCTTATTGTTAGAAAAAGCAGTATAATGCCCGGGAACCACAAGTCCGTCCTCGAGAAACCTTGCTCCCATTGATGCATTTCGCTAAATTAAATAAGCCCCCCCCTCAAAAGTGCTTGAAAAAAATAAGTCCCCCCCCCCCCCCCCCCCCCGGGGACTTAAAAGAGGATTTAGGGTACATGCAGCAGTAAAACCATGCAGACAATAAACAGTGGAAATAGAAATTATTATGATTCACTTCAGTTCGGTGGAAATAGACTTTAATTTTTTACTCGTATTTTCCTTGCTTGGGAGCTGGTTGTTTATTACTTGGGGGAAGGGGGCATTTTGCTGGAGGATCATCATAAAAGTCATCATTGGTATTAGGAGGTCATTTTTGGATAAGGGATCATTACTTGGTGGGGGGGGGGGGGCAGTTTATTAATAAATCTTATGAAAGTGGTACAAAGTAGTAATAACTGAATGTAACAGGTGTGAATAGTAAACAATACGACTGTGGATAAAGTATGTAGTGAAGTTTGATGTTATTCCTAGAGTCCACAGCAATAAGATGGGGGGGGGGGGGGAGTCACTTTCACAACATGTAAAAATTATGGGAGACATTTGTAACAAACTATGATTAAGTGGGGGATGCAAAAATCCTCATGCACTTAAGTCTGAGTGGAAAGCCCCTCACACTCATACCCAGGGAATGCAGGGCATAAGTGGGAAATTTCAGCATTTCAGACCGTCACTTTTGCCACAGTATGGGGGGTTTTTTATGTCCAGTACTGGACCAGTGTTTAATGTAGGTTGCATTTTTGTACCATTGAAATGGAATATTCCATTCTTATGCAAAATCAAATTATCATGGAGTCATACTGATGCAACAAACGTTACCTCATATATACAAGTACTTCCAAAGCAGCAGTCAATGTTAAAAATATAAAAGGTGTGCTTACTAGCCTGAAATAAGTACACAAAAAGACTGTCATTTGAGACTCATTCTTATGAGTAGCTTTTGTGTCAGGCCTATCACGCTGTACAGAGAGACTGAAGTGTACATTTCGACACTCTGTATACGTTTTTTTGCTGATCAATTCAAGCTTCGTTTGTTGAACTTGTTTTTTTCTTTATTCATTATGAAAAAATAACAAAAGCTTAGTTCATTTTCTTATGCAAAACAGAAAAGCAGTTGAACATGAAAAGCATGAAGATGGACTGGATAAGAAAGGTGAAGTTGTTCAAAGTTTCAGTAACATAATTTGCCCCTGACCATTCTTGAAATGACCCACTTTGTCTAATTTCTAGATTGAACACTGCTGGAAACAAGTCTCAGCCAGTGGTGACCATTAGCAGGCTTACACAGGGAATCACCTTTGACGCAATCTTGAATAAAGCATGGTACAGGATCGGATATGAAGCACATAATCTTGCTTCTGACAGGAAATAATAATTGGAACATTGTTCTCTGTGGGCATATAAGCTGGACCGCTCATGTAAACATGATCGATTGGAGAAGTTTGGAAAGCCAAATGGTTAATTACTTTACAATTTTGGCTGTGTGAGAAATGGGCAGTGTTGTTGAGTTTGATGTTTGAGACTGCTCTGCATAGCAATGAATTTGCTTGACCTTTAGAAGGCAGGCCTGGTCTAATACCCAGTGATTACCGGGGTACGGGGGTGTACCGGCTTTCCCCTGACTAGGAAAATATGGGGGATTCCATTAACAAGTTATCACATATTAAACTCCTTCTAAGGGATGCCAAAATCCTTTTGAAGGATTTTATTTACAAGTTATACATAAATAAAGTGTACCTCTTTCTGAGAGAAAACAAACTCTTTTTGAAGAATTCTATAGAGTTTCTACATAAATACAATGTACCTCCTTCTGGGAGATGCCAAACTCCTCATGAGGGATTCCATTTACAAGTTATACATAAATAAATAGAGTGTATCCCTTTCTGAAGGATGTCAAACTCCTTTTGAGGGATTCTATTAACAAGTTATACATAAATAAAGTGTACCTCCTTCTGAGAGATGCCAAACTCCTCATGAGAGATTCCATTACAAGTTATACATAAATACAGAGTACCTCCTTCTGAGGGTTGCCACACTCCTTCTGAGGGATTCCATTTACAAGTTAAAAATTAACACCTCCTTCTGAGAGATGCCAACCTCCTTCTGAGGGATTCCATAGCAATTCTGAGGTGTTTGCTCCCTTTAATGCTCTTATTGTCGATAGATTATTTATTTTTGAGTAACAGAGGAGTTTGAAACAATCTCTTTAACATTTCCCATGCCGTTCGAAGTTCCTTATTTGTTCATTCTGCTAGTTCGACCACGAAAGTTGATCGCGAGATGCGCCATCTTGTCTAACGAGCCGAAGATTACCGAAGCAACTCTCGTTTCTAGTCCTCCCCGATCACCTCCTTCTAGCCACTACCGCTGGCAGAAAGATTTTTTGGGACCACTTTTCAAAAAGCTTGGTAACCATTCAAGCTTTTACGAGTGGAACCTGGGCTCCAATCGGACTCAAAAAATGGCGGATACGTAGCGATATGTGATAGACACTGTAGTTTAATACGGCATTCGCATTGTTCTTGGATAAAAAGCGTACAGATGAGTTTCATCACAATACAGAAGAGGTAAGTACATATGGTAGAGTAATTTACGTTTTTCTAGTTCGTCCTAAGGTTAGTGATGAAGAAATGGTCCCAAAATATGCTGCCAGTCTCTCACACGATAATTTGGGAACACTTTTTACTTTGCCGAACTATCTTAAATTTTTTCGAAGTGAAAAGTACGTAAAACCTGGAGAAGAGGTTGTTTATCAACTTTAATGCTTTATAATGTCAATTCTTATGCAGAATTTAATTTACCACAACCCCATTTACATTGGGTTAAAAAAAAACATGTTCAATCATGATATCCTACCTACTTGTATTGGTATTAAACTTTGTGCTGGGAGCCCAATGTTCACCTAAGGGGCAAACTATTAATAGATTGTTATAACGGCTTTTTGTGATCCTTTCCCTAACAACAAGTACTGTATTTTTTTTATTATTTACAAACTGTGTCATTCACTATCTATCTCCTCATTGACTAACAGCCTACAGTTACTTTTGGAAAGCAGAACAATCTACAGATTAGTTAGTTATCTGCTAACTTCTATGATTTCAAAGAGCAATGTCAAAACAGTTCTGTGCGCTGGCGTATTTGTTATTATTTATTTCAAAACAATGTGCAATAAAATGTATTATTGTATTCAGTTTTTATGATATCCAGAATAAAGAAGTAAGTGTTATCAGCCTTGGCCTTCAGCTTGGCTGATATAAGACTTACCTCAATCTCGATCATTCCGGATATCACAGAAACCGAATATAATCTTCTAACCCCAAAAACCCATCAGGTTTATCCTAAGAAATGGAATTTACATATGGAATGGCAGTAAAAAGTGGATAATAATCATTTGTGTGACTCCAGACAATATCCATACAAGCAAATCTAGGAATTATGGGAGGAAAGCGAGTCTTAAAAATGCCAACTTTATGAGACTTTACAGAAAGGCTACAGGTGAGTGAGGTTTGTCCATGAGTGTCTAGGGGAGAAGGGAGGGTAGAAATCCAGAAACCTTTCTGTGAAAAGAAGTATGGATATTTTCCGGGAACAACATATTGATGCGAAGTTCACATCATTGATAGGACCAACTTGAAATTATGCAAGCAAGAAATGACCTTTAAAGGTGTGAAAGGCTGGCTGTAGAGGTCACATTTCCTATATCACTATAGCCATATGTTCCTTCAACTTATACCTTCACAGTTATTAATAGTAATTAATATATTGATTTAACGTGATTAGAACATGCTGTCGTTATGAAATTGATCTCAAAGAGACTTAAGACAGGGCATGGTTCTTGCTGCTCTCTTGAGAACTGTCTTTGTTCCTTCCAGGGAGAAGCGTGGGTCCACTTCCCTGAACAGCGCCTGCTGGTGTAGCCTGACTTTGACTGACTTGCAGTTATTTGAATGTTTTTCTCCATTGAGTACATGTAGTTTTCTCAAAGTTGATGTTAATCAAATGTCACAGACTGATGGGATGCTTTTCTGGCTGAATTAACACGCGTGCTGGCTAATAAATAAACTTGTAAAGTGGAATTATTTGGGATGTAAAACTGAGAGCCCACCTTACAGCCGGTTTATTTGCCAGTAAATGTAAATGTGAAGCTCTGCATTCCAAAAACGACACTTTATAAAAGAACAACATCTGTAAAAGCATAAAGTTAAAACTGGAGCCCAGAGAATGAAGTTTGAGTTTTAACTAGTACAGTAAAACCCCACCTTGAGGCCACCTCGGTAATATGGCTGCCTCATTATTTTTGGCCATCTGGCAAAAAGGCCCATACATCTCCTTGTAAAAAAACCCTTGTTGATACGTTCACCTGTTAATACAGCCAAATGTTTTTGGCCCATTGGAGACCATGTTCAATGAGATTCCACTGTATTAGCGGGCATGTCCAGCATTTGGAAGGTTCAGTTTGACATTTTCTGCCAGATTACATTTGCGTTTGGAGCTGGAGGCAGTCTTTCTTAACTTCAGTTGCTGATTGTCACCTTTTCTTAATCCCTTTACTCCATTTAGTGATGGCTTTCGACCTGGCACTTGTGATCTTGAAGATTTTGCCTTGGACTTTCGTCTTGATATTGATGTGGGCTGCACTCGGATTTTGGCCCTACTATTGTGAACAATAGGTAGGATTAGCCCATTTCGATCTTTCCCAAAATTCACAAAAGCTGTTGCAAGTGCTGCGACTGGAGCCTGACCTCTTGCTTTTGAAATTGTTTTACTATACACCTCCAGATATTTCATATAGCAGGCCCTGAAGTTGTTGTCAGTTGTTTTTAGCTTCAATTCAATGTCATCGCTTACTTGTTTGTGCAGTTTGAGTATGTCTTTCAATTCCACTTCTTTCTTTGGTGATGGGCTGCCACAAGAGTCATCTGCTGGAGTAGCCAATGAGTCTGTGTCCATGGGCACAACATGGTCATTGCTGTCTACGCACAGGTCGATGGATGTCCTTTCATGCAGGTGGACAAATTTATGTAGCTGGAGGTCCTGATGGTTTCCAATGGCAAGTTTTGCAAGGTTAAATCTTTCCTCGGGTTTCTGTGGAATGAAGTTAATCCCTGCAATTCCATATTTTAGGGCAACGGCAGCTTGATGTGCACAGGGGTTTCCATTGCCCCCCGTGGGGCAAGAACAGATACCAGTTTGGCAGTTCACCTCATAGGTGACTCCTGAATCAGATCTGCTGGGAACAAGGAATTTGCAAGGGTCAGAAATGTTTTGCGTGATCATGCTGAGCTGTACGGTTAGGCCTGTTGCACCAAAGCACCTTGGAGCTAGATGAAGATTCTGTGTTTTCCCAAAAGCAAGGGCGAGCAGTTTCCTTTGAAAATACGTTTCTAGATCTTCTGTAATAAACTTAAAGAGCTCAATCAAGTTGTATGCTCTGATGCGATGAAGAATCACGCTCTTAAATATGTTAATCATTGATTCAGTGTAGTTATCAGTGTTATTTCCCCTGGTTATTAGTTTTCTTCTACAACAGAGGGCCCATTCTCGGTGTCGCTTTAAGGACCTTTTTAGGTATTCGTGAAAGTTGGGATACTTGACATTAAGCTTATCATTTAATGCAATTTTTGCTGCTGAAAGAAATTCTTTCTCTGTCCCTGAGTAAACAAGTTTCTGGAAATGACTCATCAAATGTTGGCGATCGTCTTTGTTGATGTTGTTGTTTGCATTGAATAACCAGCGCCAGACAGCTTGAAGAAAGTGAAAGCGCAGAGTAGCAGTTGGCATTCCTTCCAAATGTCAGAATGTCACAATGCAAGGTTTTCCTGTGGAATATCAATTACAGCAGTCAGGGATGTAGATAATAGCCGGAAGCCGGGAAAATTACCCGGCTGTGAACGCGATTTTCCCGGCTGTAAGGCACTACTTATTTCTCCAAAATGTTTTTAAATGTTCTCAGAAGATTGTTATTTATTTATTTCGTTTGTTTACACCTTCATTGCTGTCTTACCGGAACTGAAAGGTTTGTAAACACTCCATTTACGTGCGACGATCGCATCATTCGCATCGCATCGTCCATTTTGCAGACTCAATGGCCAGCGGTATTCGTACTTCATGTATGCGAAATAATGAACGCAAATTGCGTATCTCTGCCGGTTGAAATATTATTGCTTTATAATGTCGGGGAAAAGAAAGAAAGATGATTCTGAGGCCGTTGGTATCATGAAATTTTTTAAGTCTACTGAAAGAAACAGGATAAGTTCTAAGGAACCAAGTGACATTGCTGAAAGAAGTTCGATTAGCTCCGCTACAGAATCTGTGCAAATCAACGAGAGCAAGTGTTCGGCCACTTCTTCACCTGTTGACGATCACTCTTCACGTACGTGCAGCGGAGCAGAGCAGACCACAGTGATAGCTACACCTACCATCACAGATGTATTAACTTAATTATCATTCTGGGTTTCAGTTAACTAAATATTAATAAACATTAAAAACAATCAAGACTGCAGTTCATCATAACTTTATTACCTGTACCCTGATAAACGTGTCCTGAATGCCCTTGATTTTGCCACCAAAATCAAGGAAAATGCATCTCCGAGAGTACGCATTTTCAAAATTTCCCGGGGGGGGGCATGCCCCCGGACCCCCCGAGGTATAGCGTGCCAAAGGCACGCTAGAGTGGGCCTTCGGCCCAAATACCCGCCTATCATTGCTAGATTTCCGCCTGTTAAAAACTTTAGCTACATCCCTGCAGCAGAAAAGAATACTTGAGATTGCTGGGCAAAATAAACACAACTTATTTTGACTAGGATTTTTTTTTTCTGGGCTGACCACTTGTACTTGATTGGAATACTTCAGAGGGATGGGGGAGTTACATGGTGTTCTGTTCTGTTTTACCAATGACGTGGACGATTTTTTTAGTGATTTAATGGTACTTTTATTCCATGTGTAAATTATTGTTTTTTAAATACAGACAAGTCCACTAGTTGTAAGCCTGGTCCATTGCTGCCTATAATTTCAGTTCACATGTCCTGAGAAATTCTGGTTTACAACTCTCTTGATTGCAAGCATGACTGGTATGCATAGAACTGGCCTAAATTTAGAGCTTTTTGGCTTGCCCTGACAACACATAAATTAGCCCACGTTTGATATATTAAAATATAACTCTAACATGACTCCAAGGATTTCTGGTCATTCCTCTATATTTGGTCTTTTTTTTTGTGCTCAAGTCTCCGGGAATTAGGAGACAAATGGGTTGTGAGAAATTTGCAGTTTTCACCCTAAAGCCTTAGAGTCATGTGAGAATTTTTTTCATATATCAAACTTGGGTTATTTATTACAAGTGGTTGAGTGATCCAACCAAGAAAATGTAGGCCCACGCTATGCCCCTAAATAAAAATAATTATAGTACTTTTATAATTATTATTATTATTATTATCATTTTATTATAAGATAATGCATGTCCAAGGACTGAGCTTATTTTCTGCAGAGGCTTTTGAGTGAATAAAACTGAACCAATATTCTTTCAGTGACCATGTTTTCTTTTCTTTTTTTTTTTTTGGCAACTTTGGGCTGAAATAACTATTTAAGTGGGGGATGGGTGAAGGAAAACTAAAACAATTTTTTGGCCCTTTAGGCCTCAGTTTAGTCTAAAAATAGGGGATGGCGGGTGCCACCTCCTGGATCCACTACTGCAATAGCAAAGGTGACCCTTTGAAATAGTTGAGTGTGAGTATGCACTTGAGCGGTCTAGGAGAACTTCAGATATACTTGCATGATGTTCAAAACTGACGAGCATATTTTGATCATAAAAAAATATATGAGAAAGGAATAAAATGGGACTGCATCTCACCTGTTCTTTTGGCAACACATTTGTCTCTGCTATGTGGAGTGCCTTCAAGGCCCTTTGAAAACCTTTTCACTGATAACAAAGCTTGCAAAATACTATTTGCAAAGCAAGTATTATTTAAATTCTGAATACCTTTTGGTATCATACACATGATGTACACTGATCCTTAGGGAAGTGAAATGGAGTAGCAGACTATAAACTTTACACCGGACAGAAAAGATTTTTTATCTGTCGTCGACAGGCAACTAAACAGAAACACCCGTGCGCCAAATTCCCGCCAAAAATATTAAGTTACAGAGAAAATGTACATAGAAACGTCATAACTCTAGTATCTCGGATTTCAAAGTGGTCCCAAATTATCTCTGCTGTGACTGTCCAAATATTTTGGGAACACTTTTTACGTCGCCACAAGTAATCTTTCCTCATAATCTTCTGGAACAATTGGTGTCCTTCTCTTCCAACATTCCAAGCTTTAATCGCTGTCGTTCCGCCACTGAAATGAATGGAAAGCTTGCTTGACGCTCGCGAAGGGAGCGAAACGAAGTGAGAACTAGTTTCCGCCATTTTTTGAGTCCGATTGGAGCCCAGGTTCCACTCGTAAAAACTTGAATGGTTACCAAGCTTTTTGAAAAGTGGTCCCAAAAAATCTTTCTGCCTACCGCTGGAAAGGTAATGGCAAACGTCACCTTTGTTGAGCAGGAAATGCATTTTGGGAAGCGCATTCCCTTTTCAGTGAAAGCCATTCGTATGTAGCGAACAATAAGCTTCTTTTTTGCACCTCCAAGTTGGTTTACGATTCGGCAGAAAAATATGGCCGATAGCAAACTTCGGGAAATGAACGAAATTTTATCGTACCCCCAAAACCGTTATAAAAATTCCGTTAGTTTGTTGTTGGAAATAGCAGCTCAAGTTGGAGAATCAGTCTTCTTTCATCCAGTTGAAGAACTGCTGGGACTTTCAAGTATGAGGTTGTTCACTTGTGAGGTGAAAGTAGGAAGCTTGTTCAAATGCAAAGGAACTGGAAACAACAAAAAGACGGCCAAGGCCAGCGCTGCACAACAGGCTTTGGAAATGATTAAGAACAAAGCTGGTGTAAATATGAACTTGCTTGGATCCCCACAGGTACGTCAATCCAGATATGGTAGTAGCGGCCATATAGTGAAAATATTGCTGATGTTGGGCCCTGTCACATACTTATACATATGTTCCAGGTAATTTCTTATTTCACTTAACTTTTTGTTTGTCCTATGATTCAAATTCATTAGCGTACATTACCATACCCAAAAACAAAGGAGAAACAAAAGTTAACTGAAATAAAAAATTAACTGCAACATATACAAACATTACGTACAGACTTGCCTAGTCCCTCTACTGTATCTTCTCAGGCCTTCTCAGTCTATGCATTTTTGTGATGTATCCAAGACAAACTTGTTCGGACCATGTGAACTGAAATGCAGTGGCTGCGCGCTAGGCAACAACATACATCACCTTCATTGTGTACAGGGTAGTAGTTATATTGGCTATTAAAAATTGGGAAAGGAAAAAACACAGAGCCTTAATTCATGGAGTACCCTTAAGATCAAGTATCTTAAATAGACTACACCTAAACATCATTTATTGGTAAAAAAAATACTTAGTCAATATGGTAAACATTTGTTATTAGAACCCCATACTTATAGAATATGGTCAACCTCTTTTCGTTTGGTTGTCATGTGACTGACCGAGCCTAAATACGTACATATTTATGTGTCTATAGATTGTAAGGGTGGGGTAGGGGAGACTATCAAAAGGGAGGGAGGGGTGTCTCAGGTTTGTCTTGGCAAGTCCACATCTTGTATATTGGAAATTCAGAAAATGGTCAATTGCCAGCTCATGTGTCAACTCATTGACCACTCCAGAAAATGCCATAACATACCATAATACTCTTTGCTTGTCACCCCAAAATTTTGCATAAGCATTGTTTTCAGTTTCTCTTGGCACCTTTTTAATTCCCAAGAGAAACTGAAGACAATGCTTATGCAAAATTTTGGGGTGACAAACAAAGAGTATTATGGTATGTTATGGTATTTTCTGGAGTGGTCAGTTGAGGTGAGGTGATTTATTTGGAGGTTGTCCGCTGACCAGTTAATTGTTTTACTAGATCACGATCAATGTTCAATCTCATACTTTCTAGCTAGTTTGAGAGCACAGGAAAACTGATAATGCAGACATATTGGACATAAATGTTGTGATCAATTGACAGCTGTCAAAACAGGGTATCCGCTTATCAGTATAACTTGACTGTAGTTCAGGCTCAGATTTCGACCCATCGAGGTCAAGTATTTTTTGGAAGTTATCCGCTGACAAGTTACTAGTTTTCAAATGATCGCAGGCTCAAGTTTAATTTTTTTAAAATTCATATGAAATGTGTCGTATATTTCTGCCGCACAATTAAAGTTTTGATTTCAAACTGACCTCTGACGCGAAAATTCAGCCAGCTGTTACAGGAAAGACATTTGCTTTTGACTTTGCTCACCATGATCACACATTGGTCATGCTGTTCGTCCAATTTTTATGCTGTGATTGGTCAAATTTGACTGGTAAGTTAACATGGAAAATTTATGCAGCATCTTGAATCTTGTTTACTTTCAAGTTGACAGCTGAAGCTGACAGAGTTTTGTGTCAACTTGTGATGTTTTTAACTGTCTTTTTCCACTGGGTGTACAAAATGAAATTCAGCTGCTATCAGGAGTCTTCTGTTATTCATGGCTATTTTGTTTATTGTTTTTTTTTTTAGAAATACGTCACTTGTCAAAGTCGGAAATCCGATTTCGGATGGCATCATTTTCGGTTTCGCCTTTCTTGATGCATAAGAGGGTTGCAAAGTCTGAAGCGATACTGGCTTTACTTGATACCTTTCAGGGCTGCATCTCGAATGGCAAGCCTGTATTTGATGTTTGTTTTTTATATCTGATATAATGAAGTCGTACGTAGTTTATGCGGCTATTTAGTTTATGCATGTTTGTAAGATTTGAGACAATGATCTCACCAAGTATCAGTTTTAATAAAAGCTTACAGAACTTTAAAAAGCCTTTAGGCATTTTCGCACCACAAAGAGAATGAAAATGTTCCAAAGAATATTTAGTTATAATTCTGGCTGTAAAAGAAGGCTTTGAGCGATTTTCTTGCCTGGAGTTCATCTTTGAAAAGAAGCAAATACCGGGAAGCCAGCCTAAAACATAAACTTAAGTTTTAAGCTTCAAGACTCAGGATTTTTAGAGACACTTTAATAATTGTCTTCATGAATGAAAATTGTTGTCTCTGTATATTGTTTCACCAAATTATATTTCTTTTATTGATTGTTAGTAGTCTCTCTTGTAATTTAAATGCTGTGCCGGTTGTTTTCAGTCGTTCAGGGAACATCGCTTGCAGGAGTACTCAAAATGCCGCGCGTATCAAACGCTTTTGAAGATTACACATTGATAAAACTATTAAATGAAAAATAACCATAATAAATTCTTTATTATGTTGAAGCGTAACTCTGTTAATTTTCATTCAAAGACAACCACAGCTCGCTCTGCAAAAGTGAGAACCGGCTGGCCATATATACTATGTCATTTTGGAAATTTTTTTAACTGTTTGGCTAAAAGCCCACGCATGCTTCAATCGATCATCCTAAATATTGTATGAGTGCACTTTGTATTCCAAAATTGTGAAGTTCTGCATTCTGTCTGAGGTCTGCATGATAAAAACAGTGACTCAGTACTGTTTCACCCAGGGGGGGCTGGCAGCGAGGTCTGGAACCGAGTTTACATGATCGCCCCAGTTAAGAAATTTGGCCGAGTAAGACTGAGTACCATTTTCCTTCAAAACAAATATGGCGGAGAGTGCAGACATGGAAGGACGATGAGTTTTTGCTCGGTTTTAAGTTTTGCCGCATCCAAACATCAAGAATAGGTTTTGAATAATATTTTTAATGGAATTTTTGGACATCAGGAGGCGTGATGTATGAACAGTTCATGGGTGACTTCACTTATCGTGATTCGGCATCTCGGCAAGTTCAGTTATTTATAAGCTTCGTGAATTTTCGAGCAACCAGCCTAGTCTCCATCTCATATTTTTCCACCTACAGTAGTATTAAGAACTCTCTTCCTTATCCTAAACATATGCTACGAACTTACTATATTGGTATGAGTCTTGCAACGCTGTTCGTAAGTTTGTTTGTAAACCGGGAGCCACAACAAATATTTATGGACGAAAATACAGAATGCTGGACCAATTTAGTAAAAGCCAGGGTAAATTTTCCAGTCACTTTGCTTCACATATACTGGGTCTGTCAGTATAAGCTATTTTTAATATCAGAGGGCTGGGAGTTTTTTACTGAACCTTCACTGGAATATCATTGGATTAATAATCAATAAATGTCCAACAGCAATACTGTATTTAGTAGTTTTGTATAAGATAGATAAGTGACTTCGGTTTCAAGTATTTCCTTGAAGTTGTTTGTACAAAAATTACCCTGTTGTTCTGAATTTTACTTGAAATGGTTATAATGGATTAGTGTGGGGACAAGAGGCTTATCCAGTTGCTAATAGGAGTGAGTGCATCAGAGAGGGGTATGCATTGAGAAATCCCTCAAAGGACTGAAGTACAAGAAACAGAAAAAAGAAAATTAAATGTTTTGCAAACTTTATAAAGAGAACAGAAGGAGCTTGAAAAATGTACAACTCCAATTGTTTTTGTAAAATTGATTTTTTTGTGAACCATCAAAAGAAGTTATTGTACCTTTAGCCCAATCCTTTAGGCAGTTTTTTCTCGTTCTTTTTGGCCTAGATGGGTATGTGCTGCCGATTTAGGGTGGTGACCATTTCACCCTTTAGAGTTTTGAACGGGGTGTCTGTTTGGGCTGTGAAAGTTGATGAAGAGCACTCTATAGTTACATTTTTGGTACCACCATTTTTCCCCAAGTGTTTTCCCTGTTTCTAAGTTTAAAAGCTAACTTAATTCTGTATGCTATATGAAATGAATCAGAATTATAAAATAAGGTCTCTTGGCTTTAAAAGGGTAGGGAAATAAACAATGTGTCCTACTACCAATACTCTCTTTGAGTGTAAGCCCAGGGAGGTGATCTCACATGTTAATACCGTTTTACCACTTGTTGTAACATCAAAGTCAGTGAATGTTTATAAATATATTATCTTAATAATATGATTTTACATTTTTCCAAGGCATCCTATGGTGTTTTTCATATCCAAGTACAAAGCAATTTTTAAGTTGAGAGGGTTTGATTTCATTAACTACATTTATATACAGACACAAACTAACCTGGCAGGTTGATTTCCAAAGGTGTAAAAAATTACATGCAACTGTATGGCAAAAACTGATCACAGTGGCCAAAGGAAAGGCAAAAATAGAAATGTCACCATTTTCCTGACCATAATCTTGTTCCAAGGGGCAGTGTAGTTTTTGGAATTTATCATTTTTTCCCTCTTTGTTTGCAACAAAAGACACTTGAATGAGGACTCAAACTGAAGGCAGTGTAATAACTGCTGTCATGAAAAGAGAATTTCAAACACAAAAAAATAATTACCCTTTCATTTGCCTAAGATTCATTTGATAGAAACTACGGTAAAGTTTAAACTAAAACACACGAAGAACGAAACTTATTAATAAACATATCAACATGTGCAAAATCAAGAGAGAATGATCTCTTAGCAAAATTTATTTACCTTCTAGTACATAAAAAAAATACATGAACTACGAGATTTTACCATGCCACTCAATCATCCGACGCAACTCTGCCAGGATAAGTTCACAATCAAGGATGGAAAATTAAGAATCTCAATCATCTTTTCTTCTAACAACTCTTCTACTCGACCACAACCACCGCACTTTTTTTTAATATCGCGAAGAATTACTGTTAGGCCTTTCACCTGAAAATATAAACTCTTCTACATACGTGTTGGAGGGTCGGCCCTCCTTTTAGTCTTGTGGGTCTTCTAAACAGAAACACATAGGCAAAAGGTCGGACATCGAGGAACATGTTCACTGGCTTCGTTCTTAGCGTAGTAAACCGCATGTATAATGGAAAACGCAAGACCAGAAGAAAGTAAAACGTAAGCTCCACATTCCCGTGGAAAAAAATTGGTAACAGCAAAGAAAGCAAAGACCAACAGGACCAAAAGCGAACTAACTTCACACCGTTGGAATCACTGTGAAGACGAACTTGCTGTTGTTATTCCCAACAGGTTACGCGCATGCTCGCTACAGTTCTCGGGTGATTGACAGATTTCTTAACTGGGGCGATCATGAAAAGCCGAAAAGCGGCAAGATCAAAGGCCGTTGCCAGCCCCCCCTGGTTTCACCTCATGTTTAAACAGTATAAAAGGTGGTTTACAGGCGCCCAGGTTTGTTGGCAAGATTTTGTAAAGTAAACTTGTCGAATGGGGGTGTACATGTAAGGCTATCTTGGGCTGTTTGCAAATTATTTTTCTCTAAAATCACTTAGCCTTTCCCTCAAAAGTCACATGAATGTGCTCTAAAGTTGAATTTTGGAATACAAGTATATTGTTTGATTTAAATTATAAATTTATTAATGGGAGCCTTGCTTTATCCAAATACTCATTAAACAGCAGTAATATATCGATTTAGCCAGGACTAAAAGGAAAGCCTCTTTTATATACTTAAAAGCAATAATTATTATTGACTCCGCAAACTAATAAACTCTAAGCCACTAAAAAGACATCTTCAAATCCCTAGCTTAGTTTATGTCTAAGGGTGGGTGGGGCTAGATAATTGAGAACAAGTACCCATACACACACCAGAAATCTCTCCCATCTTGCTTAAAGTGTGTGTTTATGTTTACAGAAAAAATCATTCTGCATCAAGTTCAGTCTAAGGAGTAGGCTGCATCTCCAAACCCCCCACAAAGTTACCATAGTTCTTTTATTTCATGATACCCTTTGGTAGCAGCCAATTCACAGGTTACAATTTCTAGGGTCAATATTTCTGTCTAAAGGAAAGACCTAAAAGAAAAATTGGGCCAACTTTTTTTGTTTGCTACAAGTTTGATTTGCTAGCGTGCCTGGACAAATAGTTCTGTGTTAACCCATTCACTCCTGAAGATTTTGCTGAAAAACGTGTTTTGAAGCTAGTCGAGTGGTTTTCTGGTCACTGTCATGCTATAAAGAGCTAAAACTCACCACAAACCTGTTCACAGGTCGTACACTTCACAGCCTTCTGATGCAAAATATTAGCTTGCAAAGTTCGGGCATGTGAAGATAGCAAAATTTCGAGATTCGATTTTTTGGGGTTTAAAAGTGACACAGCAGTCTTGACTTTTACTTTTCCCTTCCTCTCCTCCCTTCTTTTTTTGCTTTTCTTGCTCATTTTTTTTCTCTGGGTGGGTATTTAGTAGGAAAGGTAGGTGGGCAATGGAACAAGATTTACATGGAGATTTACAGGTCAATCTTGCATGCAGACCGCAGACCGCAGACCGCAGACCGCAGACCGCAGACTGCAGACTGCAGACCACAGATTGCAGATTGTAAATTAAAAGACACCAAAAATCTTCCTAATAAAGGTGACACCATCAAAAATATAACATCGTGTGAAAGTGAGAAAGTAGCCTGAGAACAATTAAGGTTGATGTTTTTGCGCAAAGTTACATTGGCCTCTTTTCCAAGATGCTGTTGGCTATTCTTCCCCTACGCGACTCTTTATTGACTCACCCGGCATATCACTGATTGCGTTGATTCTTTATTCTTCTTTGATTATTGTGAATTGATAATGACAAGTAGCAATGCCCATTAATGCCTGTCTAAATAGTAGTCTTCTGTAAAAAAAGTGTTTAGATTGCGAGCATTTCGTGCTCACTACAGTTACGTCTACAAAAACAACTAGGGTAGATCACGGACATTTAACACCTTTTAAATGGCGTATTTCATCTTAGTAGTATTTAAGGATATGTCAGACAATCTAAACCGAACAGATCCTACCTGGACTCGATGAATTACCGGAAGTGCATTTTGAATTTCTAAATAGGCAAATCGACAATGGCTTTTTTAACAGGCCAATCATTGCTCATGCTCAAATCCTAGTACACAGTTGGGGCCCCTGTAGAATAAGGATTCCGGCACTGTTTCACAGACAGGCTTATATAACCAGAGTTTAGTTTTGTCTGTGGTGCAGGTTAAATTGCTAGCCTGTTGCTATGGGTTCATGAGCGAGTTTGTGACATCGGCAGACATTATTCTGCTCTAACTGAATACGAGACGAACAGCCAACAACTCCTTCAGGAATCAGGTCGGTGTAATTTGCGTGAAAAAACTTCGCTTCTAGGCCTTACATGTACTTCTCGGAACAAGGTAATGTTGATGATGACGCCACCTTGATTACGATAGTTTTGGTTTCATTCAATTTACAGTCTTGCTGCCTCATGCAGCCTGCAGTCTGCAGTCTGCAGTCTGCAAATGTCATACACCGGGTATCATTAGGTGCATTCGTAGAAATGTGCAATAGACTTTATACACAACTCTTTTTTCCAGAAAGAGGAATATGGGCTTGAAATTAAGCTACGAGTCTGTCAGACAAAACAAGAACTCCTCATATTTTATATACTTTTTTCTGCGAGGATACTCCCAATAGAGAAAGTGTAAACAGACTTATCAAGCTTCATTAAAGTGGTTTTCAGGACACAAATCTTGATGGTGAAAAAGTAGCACACTGCAACATTTTTGACTGTTAATTAATAAATAAATCATGAATGAAATGTGAGTAACGATTCAATGGAACATGCACAATAATTAAAATTTAGTTTTATTTAAGAAAGGCAATTAGTGTGTCTGAACTGTTTCAATGTGTTTTTTTCAGCTGGCTTTGTGTTATGCCGAATACTAGATAAATGTACCGTAGATCAAGACTTACGCTTAATTAAATGCTTCTTCACAACTGAGACGGAAACCACAGTTAGCCCAAGCTCGAAATATGAGCATCTGCAAGCCCCAGCATTGTTGCGTAACATTCAAAATATAAGGATTTGTATGGGAAACAAAACCTATCGTTTCTGTAACCTACGAAAATGAAAGGACTTCAATAAAGAATAGCTTACCTTGCATAAAATATGCGTTACATCTCTCCTGTGTGGTCCTTGGGCCAATTTATGGCCATTTTATGGGTTGTACTGTAAACGTTTTACTCTCTATATGTAAGGTAAACTCACAGCCTATTACAGGCATCTGTTAGAAGACATTCTCTTCACAACTCAATAAATACAGTGCCACAAGTGAAGAGTAAAACAATATGTTTTTTGTCTCTCACCTATATTTCGACTGTGTTAAACAGCCTTCATCGGGGTGAATGGCCGTTACAAGCATTACACACCATTATTACATGTTAGTATAATTACATTGATGACTATCGAAAATAAAGTGCTGTGATTGGCTAGGAACTTCGCTCTATCCCGCTATAATCACCGCGCGGTGATTATAGCATTAAAGGCTAGCAGTTTTCAAAATGGCAGCCAGATTTTTTGATGTTTCGGGGTCGGAAATTGATCAATAATTTTATTTTCTCGAATAATCATCAATGTAATTATACTAAAACAATTAGTTGCCTCAGGCGACGTGAATATTGGCGAATAGTCACCTCGACTTCGTGTCGGTGACTATTCGCCGATATTCATGTCGCCTGAGGCGACTAGTTGTTAAATAGTGAACAGATTTGAAAATTTGTATGCGCTACAAAGGAAGATAAAATGCATGCACTTTTACCAAACGGGAGAGCTAGTCGCCCTATTCTGGCTGACAAATCACTTATTTCAAGCCCTGAGGCTGAATACAGTTCAACCTATAGGCCCACTTGCCTTCTGTATCCTGGAGAGCTGACTCTTCCTTGGACACTGTCAATTAACTGAATACTGACATCCTTAAGACCATGGTGTCTTGGGCAAGAGTATGCCCTCCAACATGGCGGCCAATACAAATCATACCACTTTGCTGAAAAATCAAAGAGCCATAAAATAACTCCCTTAAATGCGTTTCCTCTCAAATTTCGAGTGTAAGATAATTCATATTTGCTCTGTCGATTTTTGGCATCAGCAAGATTCCAACTCATTGTTTACAGGAAGCATTGGTCGCATGACTTCTTAGTGCAAGTGACCTATTGATTGAAAACTGAGAATAAGCCATTCAAAAGGCAGAACTTATATATGAATTGTTTCAGTTAGAAGCATGTTGAGCTCGAACTTTAAAACAGATGGGAATTCACAACGCCAGAGTGCTTTCTTGCCATTTCCTGTAAAGCTTTGAGTTATTAAGTAAGAAGACTACTGAAAAAGGCAATGCAGATCTGCTAAGTCATTTAGGTTAAAAATGTAGGGACGTTCTCAGTCATTATGTGCTGTTTTATTATCTGATCCTAACAGACTAAAGTAAAATTGGCACCTGTTTTTCTTGCTCGTTTAACTTACCTCCCTGAATATATAGCTTGATATTGGGTACAATTTTTGAGATTCAGAGATTCCATATCAGAATTCGAGACTTTGAGATGGGTCAAATCGTAGCAAGCCCAAGACTCGGAGACTGTCATTTTAAAAGTTGAGATCTTGAGAAAAGGCTGATATTTTCCAAGATGCATCATTTTTGATCAATCAATGGTCCTTAAACTACGTATAATTAAACCAGTTTGACAGTATCAGTACCAGGACGAGCAGATTTTCTTGTTGGGCAGGTAACTTTTTTACCACACTTGCCCAACGGGCAAGGGTCCAAGCTAGTCAATTGGTAACTAAATCAGTAGTTAAGACAAGCAAGCAATTGCCTTGGGCAAACAAAATGTAAAATGCAAAGGACAATCTGGAATCCAAGCTTTTTTTGAGCTCTGCAGTACCATTTTAAGGTGGGACGAGCTTGAATAAAATACCATGAAATGGGAATGTTATTTTTACATGCAAAAATGGCTTTTCTTCTCCCTTTGTAAAGGTATCACCAAGTCATTCTTTGCAAACGGCCAGTCCTGCACACTCTTTGAGTAATCCAGCTCCTAGCAACAGCTCTCCAAACACAGAGGGTAATCCTATTGGCAGCCTGCAAGAATTGTGTATGAAGAACAATTGGACACCACCAAGTTATGATCTAGTTCATGATTCAGGAGAAGCACATTCAAAGACCTTCATTTATGAGTGTAAGGTATGTAATTTAGAAAAATAATAGTAAGTAATCGCTTATTTCACATTACTTTAAAAACCGGTGTAATTTTGATATTTTACGACAAGTTGCAATTAGTAACAGACATAAAAACCTATTTCCCATGGATTCTTACAGATTTCTCTTTAAACTGAACTTTTAGAATATAGCTCACTAATACTTTGATTTAGTTAATTCTTCCTCTTGGAAGTTTTACTGATTCTGACTCACAGTAAAACCCTACAGTTAACCAAGGGCCAATTTAGAAAACTAAGTACTAGATAATACAGTCAAAGCTCTCATAAACATCCAAAGTGGAAATTCACAAAAGTAGTTGCGACAAGAGCTGGTTGTTTACAAGAATGGGCAACCATGAGGCAAAACGTATTGAGGGCAATCACTGCAGAGCTCTTAGCAAAAATGTTTGCAAATGTTGATAATTACCAAATATACAATTCAGGGGAAATGATTTTAATTATTTCCCTTGAACACTTTAAATTTTTGAATTTAAAGTACTCAGAAAATTTGATGTTCAACAGCCTATTATTTAGTACTTACGTTTATGTAGAGTGTTATAATAGCCTTAAATGAGATCAAGGAGGAAGTCCTTTTATTCAGAATTAAGTGTTAACTAATGAGTGGTCATCAGTATGAGAACTTAAAAACAAATGAAGAAAAAAGACTTGCTGGTAATTCATAAAAGTGCCAGCTATGATTGCTTACAGGAGTGATCGTGTCGCAGTCCACAAAAGATTTTACAACTCTGGTCATAACTTTAGCTGGTTACGTATAGGAGTCTTTGCAAGGGAACTTGCACTATACAATGTTCGAGGTTTTTCAGATGAGAAATTTTGGGCGTTTTTTAGCTGTATATTATGTTAACATATAGATTTAGCCAGGGATAAAACGGAAGCTGTCTTTAATATTTATAGTTTACTGCTCAAACAAAATATAAAATCGTGTAATGCTACATCCTCGGAGACCCAGGGGCAGCAGGGGTGGATCCAGGATTTTACATGAGTGATTTGCCCCAACTTAACTAGGGGGGTTTGGGGGCATGCTCCCCCAAGAAAATTTGAAATTTAGTGCTCTCAGAATGCAATTTTCCTGCATTCTGAGAGCACCTCAAGCCATCCAGACACATAAACAGCACCTCCTCAGAAAGGCATAATTCTGTACAAAAATTTATTTCTGTGCCTTAAACATAAGTTACACATACAAAGCAGAATAACATGAAAGTAAGCAGTAGAGTTTTTCTGTTTTTGACTATATAAAGTATTTTTCTTTGGTCTAAAAATTTGCCTTTCTGTGTCGAAGGAGTCTAGCATGTAAATTAACAT
Organism: Porites divaricata; assembly: GCA_038088405.1. Classification (NCBI taxonomy): domain Eukaryota; kingdom Metazoa; phylum Cnidaria; class Anthozoa; order Scleractinia; family Poritidae; genus Porites; species Porites divaricata. The sequence continues at coordinate 12,192,447 of JBBMOI010000007.1, forward strand.
TTTGGGCTAGCTACCTGCATTGAAGATGTATTAGAGATGTGCTGCCTGGACTACTGTCTTGGATACTTGAGGGAGTGCAAATAAGTCCAGTTGGAATCATCTCTGTGTTAGTGGGAATGGAGGAGAAAACAAATATGAAGATTAGTGAATATTAAGAAACATCATTATTATGAAAATGTAACAGCAAAACTGAAAAGTTGGATCATTCTTACCTTTTTCACCCTTACAGATCAGTGTAAAATGATGTGGTCCAATAGGTTCAGATTAAGAGAATATGTAAAAACCATTTAAGCTTATTGAACTCTCAGTGTCAGAGGAAACATAACTCAGAAAACTATTGAAGAATGATTTTTTGTCCACATATGAGTATTACTAGAAATTATTGCACAACAGACACCAGCTATGTTTCTGCTCTGTTCTCCTGACCATCAGTTTAAGGATTACATTAATCCTGATGGAACATAACTCACAAGTAATCTAGAAACACTAGTGACTGTCTGGTACAAAATTATTCATTTAAAATATTTTCCATTCTCATTCTTCAGTCATCCATAGATAGCCCTAAATCAGCTACAGCACCAATTATTAAATCTTTGATAGCTACTCCTGTTGTTCCATCCTCACAAAGGTAGAATCCCACAAATTCTTCTCTCACTATTTTGCTGGAATGGAGAAATCTGATCACAACGGAAAGATTTTCTTTATTTGATATGTCAGCTGCTTCGTCTGACATAATAGAAAAATATTTGCTATCCCTGATTTCCTGTGACAAATTATTCACTATGATAGCACCCACAGTTGTAATCATCTCATTTTGAATGGTTTTAGAAATATATGTCGCATTTCTGGGTGCAGTTTCCAGGTGATGTTGCAGTGTTTGGTCGCCGCTGTCAATTCGAAATTCTAACAGTGCCTGTGGACCTCTGAGGGCTATGTTGTTTTTTCCGCAGAAAATTATTGTTTTGAAAAGGGATTTCAGGATTTCGCGATTTCTTTTGATTTGCTGTTGAAGTAAGCTGTTGATCTGTTGATCAATTGGGACCGATTCTCTTGTCATATTTCTCAGAAAATTCTCCATTGCAATTACTGCAAAATTATGCATCTCACATTTCCCGCTCGCGTGTTTGGTAAAACGTGACATGGCGGACGTGCAAAGTGTGAGTGCAGACTTGTATAATTTATCTAGTTTATTCGAATTTCGCCCACACTGGACTCCAAAAAAAAAACGAACGGTGAAAAACATGCACCATCGAGATATTTAGAGTATGCTAGCCAGGGAAATCTTTTCAGCCAGCTCCACACAAAATGACGGTTAGAATTAGAACATTCCACTGACACTGGGAAGTCAAATAGCTCACCTGGTTTCCACACATTCTCTAAGAACTTGACCTTGTCCTGGTCCGAATATGAGCTGATTTCCTTGAAAACCAAGCCAATATCGTACTGAGAACAGTCCTCCTTCCGACAGACTGGATCGCCGCCAACCATCGTTTATAAATCAAATCTATTCTTGTCCTCCGTAGCAAGTTAACGATGAACTCTAATCGGCAAATCAACAAGAACAAACGCGACTTTCAGGGGGAGACTTCCCTTTATATACGATGGTCAGTAGTTTCCACGGTAGTTTGCGGCCTGAATAGCCAATCACAACCGACTTTGAGTGATTCGCAAAACAATGTGAGTGTTTCTGACCAATCGAACTTGGTTTTGAGTGATTTGTGAGACGATCCATATACCATACAGTCCCACCCACGGGGAAAAACTTTCTCCGGTCGTGCTTACGAGTTTTTTCGCATTGTTCTCGGAAGTATCGACAAAGGACGAAACCGCGCAAACGGACACTCGTCGAATTCGCTCGGAAAGGACCGGGTATGCTGTGTGATTGACGAAATAACGAGATGGGACGCTTTTTTCTTTTTTTTATTTCATAATAAACAATAAAACAAGAAGGATAATTGATTTCTTGGAGTACAATAAAGAACCTGAGGAGTAACAAACGCAGGTTTGGAAACATTTGAGTGATTTCTGGAAATCACTTGAACTACTCTGGATCCACCCCTGGGCAGATAGTGGGGGCGAGGCAAAGTCTAAACGGGCGGAAAAATATGGCACGAAGAAAAGCAATCAGAAGGCAGCACGGCGGGCGGCGGCGACCGTTTGGAACTGGTCTGGTAAGACATTGTCCCCAGGGGCTCTTCTCGCCGTTCTTTACTTTTCTTCGTGCCATATTTTCCCGCCCGTTTAGACTTTCCCTTCCCCCCCACTATCTGCCCCTGGATCTCCGAGGATGGTGATGCTAAAGAAACGGTGAAGACTACGAGAACAGTAAAAAACAATAACAATAGGTCTAATTAGCAAAAAAAACTACTTTCCACGTGCAGCACACATTTTTGTACATTTCTTAGCCGTTGTTATCCTCGACTACAACGTGAAACTTCCCGATACTTCCTAGTTTCACGGTTTATGGAGGAAGTGTTGAATGTGTTCCTGTTAACTTTTTTTTTTTTCACTGCCTCTCATTTTGACGTTTGTGGCCGCTAAGATTTGCCAAATTGAATGAAATTGAATAAGATCGGTGAAGTTTGAATTAGTGCGAATAGACTTTTAAGTGACTTTATCGGTTTGTTGTCATCCGAAAATTTTGCTACCATGGCAACGTGACGTAACGATTTCTTCTCTCTATTTACAGCGGTCTTGCCCAAGCGACTTACCCTGGGTGCCAGAGGCTTTTCATGTGCGGTTTCCGGAAGACGGGTCGCCTCCTCGTCGCGCGCGAGAAAAAAATCTCTGGTACCCAGGGTACAAGCGACTACACCATGCATTCCTTATTATCTTCGAGACAAGACACACAGTTCTCATTATGGCCTCATTAAACGTGTTCGTCAAACTCCTTCCCTCCTCACCCTTTCGCCTTTTCCCTTGTTTCTTCATTGGCGTTCACCGCTTCCTTTCTGCCTCCTGTTTTTATTTCCATCTCTCAAATTCTTGGGCTATGCACGCGGTAAGTATCTCGTTTTCCAAACTAGAGATTATCGGTTGGCACGTGTTCGACATTCGGTCCGGTCACATATATTTTCAAGGTCAGTATTCTCTGTACTTTTTCCCTTTTGTTTGCAGTATTTTCTTACTTTATTCTTTGCTTTGGTCGATTTTGTTTTCAATGCTTTCCTTGTTATTATTTTATGCAGCCGCTCCCGGGATTTCAGTCTTACAAGGGAGTCTAATTCCCTGTCGGATTACTGGCACGTAAGACTGCTATCCCTTGAGCCGCGTCTTTCCCTTTATTGTCCTCGCTGTACCACTTTATCTTTCAGGTTGCAATTTCCTAGCTTAAGCATTTCCTTCTGATGGATCCCGTGAGTGGCACTTTCGCTGGCTTCGGTTTTTTCTCTAATCTTACTGAGCGCGGCTCTAGCAGTGGAACAACAGTCAGTTCTTGTCCAGTTCTCGCACTATGTCCGCGGTTTCTTATTTCCGCATGCGGGGTTTTCAGTTTTTTCGTTTCATATGCCTATTTTGTCCTATGCTATTTAGTCTTCGTGCTTCCTAGTTTTATTCATGCAGAGTCAGTGCATGAATTTGACTTACTAGCATGCTGCTATTCCCGTTGGGTTTTTTTTAAGGTACGTGTTATTATAAGTTTCTGCATTCTCATGTCTGAGCTATTGTTTGGCTCATGCTTTCGTTGTTGTTTTTAGCAAAACCCACAGGTTTTTTTCTAAATAAATGTGTTTTGTGGCTCCAGAGCAGAAGTTGTTTTAGGGCCAATTTGTGTTACCTGACTCTGTCGAGCGTGCATTGGAACCAGGGGCTTAATTTTTTTATGTTTTATTTTATTTGCCACATAATAATTACAAAAAATACAGGAAAAGAAGAAAAAAAGAAGTGGCGAGGAGACCTAACAGAAACTATAGGAACTTATGAGAGGTTAGGCCTCCTCGAACTATGAGCTAGAGCTGTTTCACATCAATTGAAGAAAAGAAGGCGAAAAGTCGAAGATGGAAAGATTTATAAACTGTTTTCTTACTTGATCAATAATTTAATCTTCAGTTTTTTCTTAAAAGAGGAGAGGGATTGAGAGTTGATGACCTTGTTGTCTAGTGAATTAAAAACCTTAGGCCCTTGAAAAAAGGGCGAGAACTTCTTCGTGTTTGTACGGAATTTCTTGTATTGTAAGAGTGGAATTGATTGCTTTGAGAGAAATTGTTATTAAACTTTGGAAGTAAGAATGAATTTTTGCAAGAATACATAAATTGGCCCAGTTGAAGCAAATGGATATTATTAAATTTTAGTATACCGAGGTCCTTAAAGATGGGGTCAGTATGAGCATTGAAATGTGATTTATTAAGGTGTTTCGATACAGTTTTTCGGAGACCATACCGATATTTTTCTATCGCCTTAAAAGGGATTTTATCCTTGTCCGATCGCTATAAAATTTTCGCCAGTGATTGACTATGGATTGCAGTTTGTCAAAACGTACTTTTAACTATATCGATATTACTATGGCAACAATAAACAAAAAAATTGGAAATTGATAAAAGCCGAATTTTGCGCAATCTAGACCTGCTACTAAAAATCCAACACTAGGAACTTAAAGTTTGGTGTTTACCAAATAACCTCAGGGAGAAGTAAAAAATTCTGTATTCAAGTAAAACGTAATTATATTTCAAACCTCGTATTTTCGATAGCCGTGATAAATTATTTAATAAAAAAGTTCTAAATGACTTAAGTTAATCTTAAGTGGCGTCGGAATGCTGCTTAATATCATATTTCAATGCTAGGAAAGTTTGGTGTATTTTCGTTCTTGCGATCTTGTAAACCAACCTGCTTTCTCACCACCTGTCTAAGCGCAACTTTATTCTAAATCTTGACTTTCAGCGTTTTTTTGTTTATCTCTGAAACTACTCGAACGATTTTTTTAAAATCAAATCCCATAATCTTCATAATGTATGTAATAATGTCTGAAACTCTCATTAAGATCGATTCACTCTAACACCTTGAAATTTCAAGGCGAACCTAGCCTACGAACCGGCCAAAAATCTGCGTGACAAAATTCACTATTTTGACATTATGCTAATGTTTGCTAATTAATGCGCACGGTACATACCTCCATGACTAGTAGATTTCAGTGCGACAGAATATTTCGTAAAAAATTAAGCCTCTTGTTTTTCTTTTTTGAAATGTACTAGTCATGGAGGTATGTACCGCGCGCATTAATTAGTAAATATTGGCATAACGTCAAAATAGTGAATTTTGTCACGCAGATTTTTGGCCGGTTCGTAGGCTAGGTTCGTCTTGAAATTTCAAGGTGTTGAAGTGAATCAATCTTAATGAACGTTTCAGACATTATTAGATACATTATGAAGATTATGGGATTTGATTTTAAAAAAGTTCGTTCGAGTAGTTTCAGAGATAAACAAAAAAACGCTGAAAGTCAAGATTTAGAATAAAGTTGCGCTTAGACAGGTGGTGAGAAAGCAGGTTGGTTTACAAGATCGCAAGAACGAAAATACACCAAACTTTCCTAGCATTGAAGTATGATATTAAGCAGCATTCCGACGCTACTTAAGATTAACTTAAGTCATTTAGAACTTTTTTATCAAATAATTTATCACGGCTATTGAAAATACGAGGTTTGAAATATAATTACGTTTTACTTGAATTCAAACATACAGAATTTTTTACTTCTCCCTGAGGTTATTTGGTAAACACCAAACTTTAAGTTCCTAGTGTTGGATTTTTAGTAGCAGGTCTAGATTGCGCAAAATTCGTCTTTTATCAATTTCCAATTTTTTTGTTTATTGTTGTCATAGTAATATCGATTTTAGTTAAAACTACATTTTGACAAACTTCAATCCATAGTCAATCACTGGCGAAAATTTTATAGCGATCGGACAAGGATAAAATCCTTTTTAAGGCGACAGAAAAATATCGGTATGGTCTCCGAAAAACTGTATCGAAACACCTTAATAATTCCAATAATGCGCTTTTGCAGGATAACAAGGCGGCGGAGATTGGTTTTATAGGTCGAAGCCCAAACGATATTGCAGTAGTAAAAATAAGGATAAAGTAAGAAACAGTAGAGCATACGTAAAGACGATTTAGGAAGAAAGAAGCTGCTTCTAGATATTATACCGATTGACTTCGCAACTTTACTTGCAACGTGTGATATTTCCGACTTCCAATTTAGTTTTTCATCCAAAATTACGCCTAGAAAATTTGTCTCCTTACTTCAACAATATTTTGATTATCTATACTTATTTGAATATTACAAATTGAACGCTTTTGTCTTGGTTTAAAGACAATAAATTTAGTCTTTTTAAGATTTATAGCCATAAAAGGGGGTGGTAGGCCTACACGACTTTTACCTCATGCCAAAATGCTGCTTATTCCAATAAAGTTTTTTTTCTTCTGCTGGGTAGATTGTGCTCTGGAAGGTTCTACATTTTCACTGAGCAAATGTGATTTTAGCCGCATGTTTCACACTGAGAGGTCATGACACACGCATTGATTTACTGTAGTTATTGTTTCTGGTCGGCAGGATTTGACCTCTGATGCAAGCGCATTTTCTTTGACCTCTTTTGAAGCGTAAAGCTTTTTTATTACGGCTAAAGAAGGGTTGCAATGTTCTCTAAAGTGCCTTCTGGATCTGAATAACTAAGCGACTTTCTTTAGTCCGTGAGTGTAATGTTTTTCTGCAATATTGTATCACGCTGGGCCCAGCTTGTTAGTTTTCTTTGAATGTTAAATTATCACGGATAGTGATTTACAGATCCAAAATTGTAAGAATGAAGGGCAGCTTAACTGAAGCTACATCAACTCACTATGGAGAATTGAATTGACTCAGTGAAACTCCAGCTTACTGTTTTTCTAAAGATAGTGTGAGTCTTTTGACTGGAGCGCGTAGTTCCTCCTTGGTAATAGCTTTTGAATAAGCTCAACAGTCTTTAAACTGTTTTTTTATTGCCACTTTGTGATCAGGCAAGACCATGGTTTCGGTTCTCCACTTGTGTCCATCTCCAAGTTTAACATATCTGAGAGATAGTTCAGATCTTTATGTGACATGAATACATTGGTATCGTCAGCGAACAATATCAAATTTAATAGATTAGAAGCATTGTTGATGTCGTTAATGTACAGTAAGAAAAGTAGAGGTCCGAGGATAGAACCCTGAGGGACCCCACAAGAGATTTCATTTCTTAATGAACGGTGGCCATTATATTCAACATATTGCTTTCTGTTTGAAAAGTAACTTCTTATCCAGTCCAGCGCTAAGCCACGAATACCGTAATGTTCGAGTTTATCAAAAAGGATGGTATGATTTACAGTGTCAAAGGCTTTTGAGAGGTCAAGAAAAATACCTACGAAAAATTCACCTCGGTCAAAGGCCGTGGAGATCTTATCATGCAAGTCGATTAGCGCGAGTGCAGTGGAATGATTTTTCCTGAAGCCGTATTGGTTACTACAGAGGATGTTGAAGTTCATCAGATATTGCATTAAACGATTGTAGATAACTCTTTCAAAGAATTTTGAAAAGCTGGGGAGCACCGAGATAGGTCGGTAGTTGGTGTAAAGCGACTGATCATCAGATTTAAAAATAGGTATCAAGCGAGCGATTATCATTTCATCGGGAACAATGATAGACGAATGATAGAACGAATGATAGAACGTCAACGAGGTACACGTACTTCTCCTGTAGAGAGCTTTGTCTCGCTATTGACTTTCTTATCGACAACATCTACGTTCGTTTTGGAAGCTCTGTTTTCCGGCAGGTTATTGGTATACCAATGGGCACCAACAGTGCACCTTTATTGGCTGATCTCTTCCTTCATACCTTCGAGTACGATTTCATGGTCAAAACAATGAAACAGGATATTACAAAAGCCATCTAATTCAGCAACACCTTTCGGTACATCGATGATTTATTCAGTGCTAACAATGTGGACTTAGGAAATTATATCAGCGCAATTTTCCCGTCGGAATTGGAACTTAAGGATACTTCCACATCATCTACTGAAGTGTGTTATCTCGACACTAATATCAAGACTGGCGACAACACACCTTTCCGTATATGGACAGCAACATTCCCGCCAATCCAGCTTACGGTGTTTATATATCTCAACTGGTGAGATATGCTAGAATTTGCACATCCAAAGTTGACTTCATCAATAGACTCCGTGGACTTTCATTACGACTCAGACAGCAAGGCTTTGAAACCGATCTACTTCAGAAATCATTTAATAAATTCTTCACTCGCCATGATCTTATCGTCGAGAAGTACGGTGCAGCCCTGCGGGAGATGAGATTAGCAATCCAGGCTTGAATTGCACCATCGTATCCTTACATTACTTATTTATTGGATAGTATTGTATTGCAGTTGTATCTCGGTACGTGTGCGCGTACAATTTTATTTTGAGCGCGCGCATTATTTGTTTATTTATTTAATTGACTTGTACATTTAGTTCGTTTATTAACGTCTTCTTTTTACTTTGCGTTATTTTCCTCACTATTGTCCGTGACTGTGCTCACATGGTGGGTGGCTCCTCCTAAATGTTCTGCAATTGGTATGGGATTTAATGGAGCCGAAAGCAATTGTGGAATTGCACGCATTTTAGGCATCGTACTGATGAACAGTTGCGACACGTAGATATATATTTTTTAGCAACTAGAAAAATTTGCAGTCTGTCTACTTTGAATACCATGCTGGATTGACAAGTTTATGATATGGGTGAGTGGTTCAGAAACAAGTAGAGTGGCTCCCATTGGAATCTGGTCGTAGCCAGCTGCTTTGCCTGGAAGAAAAGTTTTCGCAATCTCAGCGATCTCATCTTGAGTTGTAGGGTTGAAGAATATTGACTGTGTAAAGGAACCATTAAGAAAACTACGGTGTGAAGCTGACGACTGTATACCCCTTGCTAGATTAGGACCGATGTTTGAAAAATAACTACGAAACTTGTTGGCAATTTCGACAGGATCAGTTATTTCACGATCATCAGCTTTAAATGTTGAGCATCTATTGGAATTTCTTTTGCTTCTGTTTAGAATTTCATTTAAAACTTTCCAAGTAGCACGAGTATTAGATTGAACGTTATTCAATTTCTTCTCGTAGTATAGACGTTTTGATGTCCGCAGAGAATGATTTAATTTGTTTTTATAACTTTTGTAAATTGATTGACGATCCATTGTTGAATTTCGCAGATATTTTTTATAAAGCCTATTTTTCTTCTTAATACACTTAATAAGCGCATTGGATAGCCACGGTTTATTTAAACGGGACTGTTTTCTAGTTAATTTTTTTTACAGGGAAGCACACATAACTTTCAGAATACTTCTTTATAAAGCTATTATACGCGTTTTTGGGGTCATGATAACCATCAAGAGAGGACCAGGTAATTTCTTTTAACGTTTCGAGAAAACTCGCTAAGTTTTCTTTATTATTGTCTCGAATGACCACTGGGTCATGAGCGTGGCTGTTGGTAGAGTCATTATTTGGATGAAGCGAAAAAACGGGTAAGTGATCAGAGATATTGGTAATCAATAAACCACTTCTCGAGTGATCAAAAAATGTGTTTGCGAAAATGTTATCTAGCAATGTTGCGGTGTGAGAAGTTATTCGGGTGGGACGTGTTATCATGGGAGAAAACATATACGAGTGCAAGCCATCAAGGAATTCGCCAGTGTTTTGGTGATGTTGAAAGTTAATCAAATTCAAATTGAAATCACCCATAATAAAACATATTTTGTTCTCTCTAGAGATCTTCGCTAACAGATCATTGTGTTTTGACACCAAGTCACCAACTCTGTGATTAGGTGGCCTGTAAATAACACCACCGATAATATTTTCCCATGGGGTCTTGATATTTCAATAAACAAAGATTCTGCAACATCAATATCGTCAAAACTCAAGTCAGCGCGAATTTTAAAATCGAGATTGTCAGAAATATATAATCCACCACCACCACCAGTTCTATTTGGGCGATGTTTGTGGATAAAATTGAAAGCATCTATGTCTACTGAATGGGAATAATCGTTTAGCCAAGTCTGAGAAACGCCAATCAAAGAGAACTTAATATTCAAGCATGTCAAAAGAATAGAAAGGCTGTTTAGATTACGTTGAAGACTACGAATATTTAGGTGTAGGAGCGAAAAATCTTCATCACATAAATTATCATTTCTCAACATTTCGTTAAATTTGTCTCACAGTGGACGTCGTCTGTGCAGAAATTAACATCAGGATCTATATCGTCAGAACGAGTTAGGGAAAGATTGTGATTTGAAAATAAAGGATCGTAATTTAGGCTGGAAAGTCTTTCAGGATCATAACGGACCGGGCCGTGTTGAAGTTCGTAAATTGCAAGGTTAAAACTATAATCGTCTAAAGTACTAAAAGGTAAAGTGTGATCAGGAATCGAAGCCATGGCTAATAAATAATAAATATATAAATACGTACTATAAATATTATAGAAAGCTAAAGCACAAAACTACACAGCTACGTAACTGGGACCCTCAATTTTGTCTTTAATAGCCAGCCTGTCTAAAACGAAATAGGCAATTTTCCCGTTTCTTCTCGCTTCTTCAAACTTAGGACGTTGCTCTTCCCTATTGTCAAGAGTTTCTTGTGCCAGGTCTTCATTAACAAAAATTCCAGGGGGCTTGATTCTCCTTGCACTTCTGATGATCTGTTCTTTTTGCTTCCAATCGCGGAGGCGACAAACGATGGTCCTTGGACGTCTTACGGAGCCATTTGCTCTTCTGCCGACTCGATGAGTCCGCGCGATATCCGGTTCTTCTTCGAGATTAAGCTTCTCTTTGAGTATCTCCTTTACTTTGGTTTCGGTGTTGTCCCAGGTTTCTGCTTCTTCCTCTGGAATGCCGTCTATTCGAATATTAATTACTCCTTCTACTTTGTTTCTCCAGATATTCGATCTTATCAGTGTGGTAATCGAGGGAACCGCACATCTTTTCAATCTCTTCGACCTCATGCAGTCGGGATGAGCATGGTTTCAAGTCCTTGATATATTTCTGGGAGAACTCAAGGCTCACCTTCAAGTCGCTAGTGACTTTCTCGTAAATATCTAGTCTAGCTTTGATTTCTGCGACTTGGCCGATGACGGAATCTAGCCGTGCGTTTACGTTGGCCAACAGTGAGTCGAATAAATTCTTAAACATTCTTTCTTGCACTTTCAACAACTCCCTCATTGTCGCCATTGTGACAAGTTCAGATCCCGCGGAATCAGCTCCTTGAGTGTTAGCAGCCTTCGTGGTACGAGTTTCAGGCATAGTTAATTTAGTTAGAGTCGTAAATGGCAAATAGCGATAACAAAAATTGAGTGGAAAACAAGATTCACCAAGAAATTAAAAGCTAAAAAGTCCTTTATGGACTCTTGAACATCATAGCGGTCAAAGACAACATCTACTCTTCTGCACTGACCTTTCAATTTCGCTAACATTTTCACACCCTGGTCTTGTTTACACTGTGTTTTATGGCCCCAGAGCGGAAGTTGTTTTACGGCAATTTTTGTTACCTGGCTCTGTCGAGCTTGTATTGAAACCAGAGGCTTAATTTCGCTAAATTTGTTCACGCCCTGGTCTTGTTTACATTGTGTTTTGTGGCTCCAGAGCAGAAGTTGTTTTACGGCCAATTTTTGTTACCTGACTCTGCCGAGCGTGTGTTAGAACATGGGGCTTAATTTCTATAAACTTTATTACGCCCAATTTATTTGTTATGGGAATTGTGGCTCCTGCAGAAGTCGTTTCGCGGCAATTTTTGCTACCTGTCTCTGTCGAGCGTTTTATTTAGTGATGGGGACTAGTTTGTGCTAGATTTATTGCTGCCTGGTCTTGTTAATATGTTTTGTGGCTCCAGAGCAGAAGCTGGTTCGCGGCATTTTGTTTCCTGACTCTGTCGAGCGTTTTTCTTTAGTGTGGGTATTAAGGCTGGGGGTTTTGAGTTTGGGTTTTGAGTTTGGGTCTGTGCTGTGTTGTCTTCCTGTTGATACTAGTGCTATGTCTCGGAAAGTACTATTGGTACGTTGGCCGCCAAATTTCTCCATCACTTAGCATAGGAGCGCGGTCAAGATTGATGTAATTTACTCTTGCCCAAGCGACTATTTAAGACATACACCATGCATTCTTGTTGTTATGGCCATGAACCTCGCCTTGCCCGCTCTCCATTCATGGCACCTCTTTCGGATGGCTTGTTTTTCTCTCTTCCCACCCCATCCCAGCCCATAGTATCTCGGACCTGTATCCTTCATCCGGAGGGGGCCGCCAGATTTCTCCATCACTTAGCATAGGAGCGCGTGCAAGATTGGTGTAAATAGGATTCTATTGGTCTCCGTTATTTTTCAGTTATCACCCCAGCTCTTTCTCTGTTATCCCCGCTTAAAGACATTTAATTTAATCGACAGAAGACTCTGCTTTGTTTTTGTTGTTTTTTTCTCTCTAAAGTCTGGGTGGCAATGCGATTTACCTCCGAAACGCGCGGGGTGCTTGAAATGCAAAATTTCACCGGAGCATAAATGAAGGGGTGGAGGTACGTACGCACGATTTTGTCAGAATTAAATTTTTTAGGTTGCATAGATAACCAGATTTTCTTACCCATGCTGCTCCGCTATTAAAGATGAAATTTGGGTGAATGTAAGAACAACTAGCAAAATATGGTATTTTCTTGAGACAAAAAGCAAGTCAGACAGGAAAACGTTTGGTGTCAATTCTGTTTATAGGGAGCTTAAGTAAAGGCGTGTTTGATTGATGCGAGTGGAAGAAGGGCCTTTTGCCTTTTAAATTGTACCAAATAATGTATTTCTAATTGTCCTTACTCTTATAGAGATGATTTCCCTGAAAAATATATGCAAAACCACTGCCCAAGAGTGCAAAGAGTATTTCTTAACTTGATGTGCTCCGCTCAAACATATCTTAGCTTAAACTCGCTAATAACAGTCAAATCTTAAAAAATTGTGGCCCTCGCCTTATTTTTTTAACACAGAAGATTACATTTAAATGACCAAACATTACTGCAAGTTAAATGTAGATGTGTTGTGAACATTACAGACCTGAGCTATTAAAAGATTGATCCAGCTATTAAAAGATTTTTCGCAGCCTCCATCAAAGCACCATTCATTCGCGGAAGTATTCTTAGTTTCATTAATCATTAACTTAATGTGGGGAGGAAGGCAAGGTTTCGAGATAAACAAGCCAGCAAAAGGGTGAAAAACAATTTCACGGCAAAATGGACACTTAATTTACCACTGTATTCCTGAAACGATTAAGTTCGATTTTAGAGTTATACTGTTGAGAAGAATAGATATCTATAGCATGATTGTTTAACGGAAAATAATCATACTGACCTTTTCCTGCTGCTCAAAAAATGCCGTGTGCGCAAAATGTTAGGTCGTAACAACATTCAACCGCCATCTTGTCTTCGATGTACTTTTTTTACGAAAGGAAAGACTGGGCGACTGCGAGGCTACAATAAACTCACTTTCATCGGAGAAATACCTCGATACCTTAAAGAACACGTTTGTGGAACGTAGCTCCCAATATACTTCATTCAGCTCTAGAAAACAGTCTGCAAATGCTGGTAGTGAACGTAAACAATTCACAGAAAATGCCTCTGTGGCACTTCAACAGACCATATTGACGCATGCGCATACAAAATGCCCTCCTGTTCTCCAGCTTGAGGCTATGTGGCAAATGAACTTCGCCCCTAGTAAATGTTATATCGTGTCCACCACCCTTAAGCGTCAGCCATCGTCATTCTCGTACACGCTGTGTAACACTCCCCTAGAGGGAGATGCGTTCCAGAAATACTTAGGGGTCTACATCACTAACTCCCTCAATTGGACAAAGCAGGCTGTGGAGGTGAAAAAGAGAGCGAATAAAATCCTAGGCGTACTCCAAAGGAATATATTGTCTTGTAGCGCTGTTGTCAAGGAGCGGGCCTATTTGTCCCTGGTCCGTCCTGTATGCGAGTACGACTCCGTTGCCTGGAGTCCATATACAAAAAAAGACATTACCCGTGTTGAATCCGTTAAGCGTCGTGCGGCACTGCGCTTTGTTTGTAACGATTACTGTCGTTCCAGTAGCGTAATTACAATGTTATCGAACTTGGGTTGGCAAGATGTTGAAACACGTAGGAAGAAAACCGATTTGACAATGTTTTTTAAGATAAAGACACTGGCAGGAAATGTAGGGATATCTTTCCCAAACGACCTATTCGAGGTGCATTGTCCCTACTTGACCCGAGGTAGTGCACAGCACCCATTCCACTTATCTACCATTAACGCGCACAAGTATTCTTTTTTTGTAAGAACTGTTCCCGCTTGGAACGCTTTGTCCCCTGTTTCCGTATGTGCTGATTCTGTTGCTGTGTTCCATTCAAGTATTTGTAATAATTTTATGTGTTGACGATTTTTATTTTATTTATTTATTTGTTTTAATTTTTTTAATTTATATATATATTTTTTTCATATGACTTTATATATATATTTTTTTCATTTGTATTTGTTTAGTTATTTGTTTTCATTTTGTTTATTTATTTCGCTGTCAATGTCATGAGCTTCCGTGTCTTGCTACAGGCAATTATGTCAATTAAAGATTAAAGATTAAAGAGCTTTCAATATACATGTTATTTTAGCTGTTCCAAAAACAAAATATTTGATGCTGATCCAGAATCTTTTTAAGACATTATTTATTGTTGATGATCTTTAGTGGATAGCTTTATATGACATGCTTTTCCAATGCTTACAAGTAACTGGTGTATAATATGTAACTATTAATACCTCCTCTTTGTAGATTGACTCTTGGGTTGCTCAGGGTCAAGGAAAAAGTAAAAAGTCAGCGAAGAGAATTGCTGCGGATAATATGTTGAACATGATCAGAGGTTCACCATCTAAAGTAAGTAAAAGCGAGTCATACCTGGCAGCCTTTCCAATATAAATTATATTTAGAATTATACATAACCTCTTTTGTTTGTTCTACTTATTTATACAAATATTATGAATGTACTAAATACACAACATGTTTTATAGCGTAGTCATAATGGGAAAATGCTTTTTAGCATCCTCTGACTTTACAGTGATATGTAGAAACACATAATTGTGCCGTGTTTTTCACCCGGGGTTCCCCCGTGATGGAGAGAGATGCAAGGGTTCTGTTCCCTGACCAGGATCCTTACTATCTTATTTGCTTATTGATACGCCTTCTTATAAAATGGTTGCAAATTTAGTTATTCTTTTCTGTTCTGATTGGTCGTTTAGGTCTCACTTCAAGGTACACGTTCTTTCAATTCTACAGGTGGCATGTAATAATTTATTACACGTATCACGAGATTTTTTTTTCGTAAAGTTTATGTGAAGAGATCTATACGCTTTATTTTCACGTGTGAGAAAAGCTTATACAGCCAATCAGAATGGCGTACAGCTGTTTTCACATGTGGACGTATAACCAATCAACGACAGCGCAAATGCCTTTGAGCCAATCAGAGTCGTTCATCCAACTTGCATTCAAATGGATTTCCAGATTTGGCGGCTTTTTAGCGGGGCCTCCGAATTTTTCAGAAAGAAAAAAGGAAAACAATAACAGATTGTGTCGGTTGGTTGCTCGTTAGAAGAGTTTGTGCAGCTTCAAGGAAACAAGAACAGGTTAAGCAAACCATAGAGAGATGTTTCGTCATTGAAAAAGTTTTTAGTTTTAAGGAACGAGCGGAGAGAGTTGGAAAATCTTGATGCAAGAGATCTCGACGTGTTAATCGCCAATTTTCTACTTCGAGTTCGAAAGAAAGACGGAGAACAATAATACGAACCCACATCGCTGATGTCTGTCTTTTGTAACGTACGGTCTATATTAAACCTTTCTAATGGCATTTTCTGTTCAGCACGATGAGGACTTCGGATGTACTGCGAGATTTGCCATTGGTATTAAATTTGCATTTGGTTCTCAGTATTTGTGATTTCCTCTTAGTGATAAACTTATGTGTTTAGACTGTGAGAAGTCTCGTCTGCGAGCAGTCTATTATGTGTTACATAAAGAAAACTATTTCAGTGAAAATTCTCGTGATATGTGTAATAAACAGCTCACGTCATAGAAAGTGCTTTATACTGACGGGATTATATTCACTTGTTGTTTTTGTAATAATAATAATAATAAAATCTTTATAGAGGAAACTTCCATCCAAAACTACTAATAACAATCAAATCTAAAAAACTAGTGGTTATAAAGCTAAAAGGCTAAAAAGGCTAGACAACTAAAAAAGGCAAAAGAAAGTAATAAAAATACAATCAGACTAAAAGATTTAAGGTTAACGACTTAAAAGGATAAAATGAAAAATTTATAAACTACGATATTTGGCTCTTAAAAACTTTTTTAGGTCCCGTTTAAAAATTTTGCAAGGCATAGGTTTCTTTAAAAAATTCGGAAGAGTTGTCCAGTCACTAATGTACCTATAGTAAGTTGTCTTTTTTCCCCATTCCGGGTTTGGAATTCTAGGTAAGTTACTGTTTCTAGTGTTATGTACATGCAAGTCTCTTAAGGTTATTTTAAAAGTCTCTAGGTGCTCTGGTATTTCCCCTTTAATAGCATTTTGAACCACTGAGCATCGGTCAGCAAAACGTCGCCCAGCCAGAGGGATCCATTGTAGGGAATTGAGTGCTTCCGATGGTGAGATCTTATTACCTAGAATTCTTTTCGCAAATCTATTCTAAAATGCTTGTAAACGATCCATTTCAGATTTCAAACCAGGTTGATCTCCCCAAAAAATGTCACCATAGTCTAAATCGGGTAAAACTAAGCCGTTAAAATACGCAATGCGAGTCTTATTATCAAGCATATAAAAGATTCGGTTGAACACACACAGGCGATGACCTAGCTTCTTTAACAAATTACTAATATATGGCTTCCAACTCCATTTTTCATCTTTTGTTACTCCATGTCCAAGATATTTACATGCTTGCACACGCTCAACTTGTGTACCATTCATTTCTTAGTCGACATCATCAAATAACGAAAGCATGGTCTTACTCTCGGCAAGCATGAGTTTAGTCTTCTTCATATTTATGGCGAGTTTGTTTTCATTGTACCAGTCGTATATCCAATTAAAATCTCGCGCTAAGATGGCTTGAAGCTCCACGCAAGTACAAATCAATACTGCGTCATCAGCGTACAAAATCACCCGAGCGTTTTTAACTGCATTTGGGAAGCTGTTAACATAAATGTTGAATAATAAAGGGCCCAAAATGCTCCCCTGTGGGACTCCATGTGTGATGGCGCGACAATCAGATAATTCACCATTTTATCAATACTATCCAGAAGACAAAAAAACTCTAATTTTCAATTATTTTATTTTACTGGGAAAGAGACACATTTTTACTCAGAGATTTGAACAGAAGACCCCTAACATTGACCTGTTTTTTGATTTTGTTAAAGGTAAGCTAATTGTGCATAAATGTGTATGTTGTGGTTCAATTTTATCCTTGGTTCAAATTTTCTTTCCTTTTGTTTTTGGGTATGGTAATGCATGATAATAACACGATAATGATTTAGAAGCAAAAGAAAAGAAAATTTGAACCAGGGATAAAATTGAACCACAACATATATTCCATTCCAAAGGGCTAATTAACAAGTTTCACTCTCTATGGAAACCTCTCCTGTGCTTACTATAAGTTTTAATTATGTAATCACCATGGCTTTTTTGTGTAAAGTAGTGTAATTTATTTCATTATTTAATGTTTTGTTTTGTAATACTTTGTAATGTTTGCAATAAAGTGTTGAAGCATTAAAAAAAAAATCAATACTCTTTGACGTCTGTCAGCAAGATGTGATTGGAACCAACGCAGTGGTCTTGAAGACCAACCTAGAGACTCTAACTTCCCCCGGAGATTTTTTATGATTCAGAGAATCAAATTCCTTCGAAATATCGACAAACAATAGACCGGTAACTTTCCCACCGTCCATGACCTCTAGGACCCAGTCATTTAATTCAACGATAGTCTGTTGAGTGCTCTGGCCACGCCTGAATCCATACTGATGTTTGTTAATATAGCCTGGCTGATCTAGATGAATACTCAGCTGAGTATGTACAATTCTTTCCATAACTTTGCTCAACGCTGGCAGTACAGAGATAGGGCTATAGTTCTCAACTAACAGCTTATCATCGGTCTTATGTAAGGGGCTAACGCGCGCCACTTTCCACAATGCTGGGACTGTTCCATCGTGAAGTGATTTATTAACCAGAGACGTAATTGACGGAGTTAGTTTCTTGGCAGCATCTCTCAACAGTCTCAGTCCTCCGCAGTCTCACAGTCTTATATCCAACCTGTTGCAAGTCCCAGGGTTCTCTGTCATCACACTTCCTCTCAGGCTCGTACTTCTTCCAAGCATCTGTATCTACAGGAGTTAGATACCCTGCTATTTCAGCGCCAGTGGTTGCAAAAAACCTATTGAACTTCGTCGCAACTTCCTTTGGTTCTAATAGAAGACGTTTGCCGTCTTGTACTTGTAAAGGCGAACCACAGTCTTTCTTAGAACCAATAACGGAATTTAATGAGCGCCACCGCTCCCGGTTTAGATCCGTAGTAGACTCGATCAAGTTCTTATAGTGGAAAACCTCAGCCGTTTGTAACTTTTTGTTTGTTAGGTTTTTGACACTTCGATAATTATCCCATTGTTCCTTCGCGCCGGATTTTTTTTGTAACTCTTTTAGCATAATCTCTTTCAGCCATTAGCTTTCTTAGGTCATTTGAAATCCACGGCTCAGACTAACTTTCCATTCTAATTTTCTTTGAAGGTGCATGCCTGTTTGCAACACCAACAAAAAGATCGTTCCAGGTGCCCACGGCATCAAATATCATCGAAAGATTCCAAAATACTCCAGGGAATAGTTGCAATGTCCTTTATGAATAATTATTGTTCTTTGTTGTAACGCTTGAAGGATCTTACTTCTCTCACTTCAGGAGGAGCTTTAAAGCTGCTTCCTTTCTTAATGGCAAAAACAACGGAGTGATCACTTGCTAAGAATTCTGGAACTCCGTACGAAACAAGACGATGTAGGTTGTTGACAAAAGCAAATCAATAGCAGTGGATGTATGCTCTGTCACACGAGTTGGACCTTTAATTGCTTGAGTAAAATCATGTAGTCGTGTTGTTTGCAGTAATTTCCTGGTGTATTCAGGGGCACCCAACGAGAATGTAGTTCAAAACCACTTAAACATAGCATTGTTGAACGTATTTTAGTATTTAAACGGAAGATGTAGTCATATTTCTATCCCCTAAAAATTTTTCATCTGTTCGGATTTCCTAGCTGTAAGTCTAGTGATCCGAAAATCATAGGGATCAAAACTTACCTTTTCGAAAATTTCAGCCAGAAAAAAGGCTCCCGAAAATTCTAGGTGACCTTTTTAGGATAAAAATCTGTTAAAAATGGGCAATTATACCATTTTTGGGGGGTTCGAAAATCCTAGGAGAGACAGGCAAGCAAGAAATTTAACAACAAATGTTCCGAAAATTCTAGATCTCAAATTGTCTTCCGAACAGATGTTTTTCGAAAATTGTCGTTGGGTGCCCCTGTGTATTTACATGTTATTTGCAGTAATTTCCTGGTGTATTTACATGGCTTCAGAGAAATAACATTCGCGTTGAAGTCGCCCATAAGGACCAAGTCCTTTTCTACTTCATCACTACTTCATCGTCTATCTAGAAATTTCGTTCTAATCCAGATATGAATTTGCCCGGATCCATACTTGGGGGCTTATACATTACGGCGCATATTGTATTTTTAGCCTTGTTGGGACAAATCTCCTCGCACACCATTTCCAACGAGTCAGATTCCAAATCGGTTCTTCGTTTGCTAGGCCATTTTTCTTAACAAATAGTGCACATCTACCACCGTTACGGTTTCTATCTTTTCCGTAACATGCATAGCCATCAGGACATATATTACCGTCAGATATCATATAATTATCTAAACGCGATTCGGTCACTCCAAGTAGGTCCAAGTTCGCCTGCTGCAATAATACGTCCACATCTGCACTATGACCGGGCAAGTTTACAATATTGACATGAGCGAACATTCCTCTCTTCTTTAACTTAACATTAAGATTGTACTGCCAGGTACTGCGTTATCCTGCCTCTCGTCCTGCGCTTTAAATCCTTTACGAGAGCAACAAACTGGTGTAGCAAAACCAGGAAATAAGCATTTCAAGCACTGCCAAGCTTTCGTCAAATCGCAAAGTTGATTATACTCTGGCGCCTTTATACCAATACACTTAGCGTGAAACCATTGATGGCATATATCACATTGAATGGCTTTCTGGGCTTTGCGACAACCGCTCGACAAAACAAGACAAGGATCTTTAACTGGTCCTGGGTTCTGCTGTATATCTCCCGCCAAAAGGACCATAAAAGTAGCGCAAATCGAAACATTCGCCGGTTTGAGACCAACAAGACACTTTAAAGATGGCGATACTCGTGCATCACGAACAAACTTTCGAGGCAGACCAGAAGTTCGCGTCGGATAGTCTTCAACATCGAGACCACTCGTTACAAAAATACTACCAGACCACTTTTCCAAGCCCCTGTGAGATTGTACAGGACGAAGATAAGAAGCCAAGCAACCAGCAGCCAGGCAGGCTTCGCAGCCATTACTTGTTGTTACTTGTTGTTTTGTGTCAAAAGCCCTCACTCCCTCGTACCTCGCTCTTTCGGGTTTGACACAAACAACTTGTGAATATAACCTCGTACCCCTCCACTTTCTATGTATGAAGGATCTGCCATGGTTAGCTAAACTGTCCAGGCATTACTTTGCTGCTAAACCGCCAAACATTCCTTTCAATAGGAAGTAATAAAATAATAGTATCATGAAAAAATTAGAAGTTTTTTTTTATAAATATGTTATGTCCCTAGGAACCTGTAGACGCGAGAAGTCGCAGGGGCACCCAACGTCAATTTTCGGAAAATATCTGTTCGGAAGACGATTTGAGATCTAGAATTTTCGGAACATTTGTTGTAAAATTTCTTGCTTGCCTGCCTCTCCTAGGATTTTCGAACATCTAAAAAACGGTATAATTGCCCATTTTTTAACGGATTTTTACCCTAAAAATGTCACCTAGAATTTTCGAAAGCCTTTTTTCTGGCTAAAATGTTCGAAAAGGTAAGTTTTGATCCCTATAATTTTCGGATCAACAGACTTTCAGCTATGAAATCCGAACAGATGAAAAATTTTTAGGGGATAAAAATGTGCGTATATGTACCGCTTAAATACTAAAATACGTTTTACAATGCTATGTTTAAATGGTTTTGAACTATATTCTCTTTGGGTGCCCCTGAAGTCGTTCGTCTTCACTTTCCTCAGAGCCATGCCGCTTGCCCCGTGTTTTCGATGTACTGTGACTCAAAAGAAAAATAACAGACTACTAGCCTAAGGAATCTGTGATCGCAAAAAAGGAAAAATATGAGTACGCGTATTTGAATCTTGCGTTGTTTGACCAATAACATCGCTCCTGCTGTTTCCGATCGCAATTCTCCGACGGCTCCCTTAAAGGTCCATGTTCATCTTAGATGCATTGCGCGCCCTGTACTCCAGAAAAAAACATTTCGCGTAGTTGAAAATCGCTGCCTTCAGTGTGCAGAGTCGATCTTTGTTAATCTTCCACAGTTCGCTAAATCTGGTTTAAAAGAAAGTCTAAACAGGTTCCTTTGGTATTTTTCTTTAGATCTTGTTGGATATTTTGGTCTGGTATCGAGCCTTTTTGTTTCTATGAGTGTTTGCTGAGTTCCTTCTCGAATGTTCAATTGTAAACAAAGGTCCCGGTGAAATCAGTTGAAAGCAAAACAAGCGCGTCAATCTAACATGAGCAATGCTTTATTTAATTTAACCTTTGAAGCGAGTGATACCCTTAACGTAAACTTATCGTCTGGCGAATCACGATTAAAGCTCTAAAGTAACGAGAACTATTATTAGCAAACAAATCCTTAGCAAAACCTAAAGAAAATGTAACACAGCCATTACACCGAGAAGACTGTACGCAGTGCTGATTCGACGCTTTGCAAACACAACTTCTCGCTTATTCTTTCGAGAACACGTACCGAAGCCTCCTAAGAATTGACACAAAATAATAGATTGAGGAATCAAAACATTTCACAGTCGAATCGGGCTTCAGGAAAACCTCACCTGGTGCTTAGACGTTTCGTAATTTTATGGCGTTCATGGTGTTCATCGGACTCAACAAAGCATCCACACGCATTCACTACCAGTTTAAATTTTGAACTGCTTTCTGCGGTGACATTTAACGAAGTCGGCGATATTATATCTTCCTCCATTTGAAAAAGTCTTACTGGCCTCTTTGACACTGTCTCTTTAGGCTTCGGTCAAGCGTGAAAAATCTATTGTAGTCTCCCTCGCAGTCGTTTTTAGTAACGTCATGCAACGCTCTTCAAAAGTGGAAGCCAATCAAAACAATGCATTGGTCGAAGAATCGTTTCAAAACAAAAACACAAGCGCGCAAAGCCGTTTGGGTGAACATGGGCCTTTAAAAGTTAAGTAATGCTGCGGTAAAAATG
>JBBMOI010000007.1:12222500-12235000 GCA_038088405.1 Porites divaricata
GAGTACAAAACGTCCGACGTTTAAGATTTGAATAAAACGCTGTGAAAAAAATTCTAAATGCTAGTTTGTTTATATAGTCATAATTGCAGTTCTTGCGACAATCTCCTTTCAATAATACGATTTCACGTCAGTTATGGTTCAGGAACGCCCTGTTGCTCAGAGATGTGCAACCTTAGTGCAGTGATTCTGCCAGTGATTACTTTTCAGAGATACCCCATCCTAACCACCGGTGTCCAGACCAGGTGCAGTGCCCTTAATTCTGCGACTGATAAAATTTCAAAGATATCCCACCCAGGGTTATAAAATTGTGTTTCCATTTTTGACTAGATGATATAAAACTAAAGACCCAAACTCTAGAAATAACATCTATTAAATGTATGTGACACCTTAACTTATTCAGGGGTGTAATCAGATTTTGTAATATGGAGGCTCTTGACTCCAAGATGCCCCTTACTCTTCTAAAATAAAGAATTAGATGAGCCAAAACAGGAGAGTGGTACAGGATGTTTCATATTACAGATGTGTTTTATTGAGGAAACCCTAACCATGAAAAATCCTTCCCTTTACTCCTCACATTTCTACATACTAGAAAATTGCAAATATGCACACAACAGTGAAAATACTTAAAATAGTAAAGATCACAGTCATACCTAAAACTGCATTTTCTCTCTGAGATATTGAAGTGAATTTTCTGCTTCTGGTAATTCCATGCTTGCACTCATTTTTGCTTTCATAAATTTTGTTGTTGGTATTTTCTACCACACATGTGTTAATCATTTAAATTAATAAATTACTAACAAGGCTTAGCTCCCTTGACTTGCCCTGTTACGTACCGGAATAACCAAGAGATGCCCGTGAACAAGGCATAAGTAAAAGAATTCCCGAGTACGATATAAGGCACGCAACAAAAGTGTTACAACGAGCAGTTACCTTTTTTAACTATTATTTATTTAATTATACACTGTTATAGTTACTAAGGTTAAAGATTAAGTTAAGCAGTTCGTAAAGCAGGCAGGCTTACTGTCTTTCATGGCCATACAAGAACAACTGTCCACTCAACTGACTTGAGACATAATGCTAATCTCGTACCCAGATCTCCCACAAACAGAGTGAGATCTGGGTACGAGATTAACATAATGCTTGACTTTCTTGAATTTCACTGGATCCTTTCCACTCATTGGCTTTTCTGTGTTCACAAACTCGTCCGGGAAACTTCATCATGAACTCTTTTATCTTCTCTTTTCTGTTATCGTCTCTTTCTTTTCTCTTGATATAGCAATGTCCAAGGTTATAGCTCCTCCACTGTAATGTCAGTTGATTATAGCTTCCTCACAATATAGCATCCATAGCTGATAAGCTCAATCACAACTAGCCACGAGGGAAAACCCTCGGGCACACAACAATACCTTGATACTTGGAAGTCTAGTTTTATACTTTTTCTTTAAACATCTAGAACGTTCCATTACTATTTATAGTGTATTACATCATCTACTATTTGCGGAAACTGCTGAGTCACATTACAGATATTTCTAGCTGGAATACTACAGATTATAAGATAATTCTAGAAAAGTCTGGAATTGCATGACGGATAAATAATTCTGATCCTCATAACAGCCCATATATCTATTTGGGGCCAAGTTCTTATGATTTGAAGACTAAAAAATTGAAAATGAGCTCTAACTTTTCCTTTTCATTTAATTTCAACATGAGGAGAACTTAAGAATCTTAAAGACTGATATTTATAAAATCTGAGTTTATGGTAGCTTCAAGTGAGCCAATGTATGACTCAATGAAATTAAAGCTTGTCTGTGTGTCTTCTGGGGTACCAAGGCTATTTGATGCAGTTCAGGATGGAGTGGCAGACCCTTCACATTCTGCAGACAGCATAGGGTTAAATAAAAAACAGATAGTCGCCATTTTGTACCAGCTCTGCTATGGCTTGAGTGAAAAGTGCCACTGGTTTGAATGTGACAATGCAGTCGTCCTCAAGGACTATCACCTGAATCAACAAGGTTTAGTGCTGAGCATCTCATAGGGAGCTCCTGCAACAGGCAAAAGGCAAATGAAATTTTTCATAACATGTCATCTTGCAACACCAGGAGCATCAATGAGCTCGTTTAGGGGCAATTTTATATAAAATTATTGCAACTTGTGCAGCCTATGATAGATGACTATATACACTACTACTGTGTATACACAGCCAACTGACACTGGCAAGCCAAGTGCTCCTAAATTCATGTGCACAACTAAACACTGAATATATGAGACCCAGAGTATCAAAAGAATTATTTCTATCGGAGAGTGAACAGTTACCCCTATGGCATTTTGTAAGGAATCAAATTCAGGGATTTTATGTCCAGTGTTTTCTGCACTTCAAACAGGAATGGCAGTCCAGCAAGTGCAAAGCTGAACAAGGGCAAGAATTGTTTTGTACTTAAACTTGAGCTAGTGTCAAAGTGGGAGTAATATCGTAGTGGTCATGTGAAAACGCATTACCACCAGTAAATCACAATTATCATATTTTATAGTAGGGCAGGGAAAAGAATGCACATATTTGTATTTTCATATTTATATTGATTTCAGTTATGTTTCAAGACATTGAAACATGTTAACATTTTAAGCATAACATTAAAATTCTTTTTGGTGCCAATTTTGTATGACGGTATAAACAAATCATCATAGAATAATTATCAGAATAAAATCATCTTCCAAATAGTGAGGGTTCTTGACAATGAATCTGAGAGCTTGCAATGCACGATTATTAAAACGCAAATTCATCAGAGTTCCCCCCCTTGGATGCAAAATCAAACATTCAAGAATGAAAGAGTGTTCCCAAACAATGCTTTTACAAAAAGGTTTTGTTGGGATACACTTTTACATGTTCACCAAAAATCTGAAAACAAGGTTGAAAAGGACAAGAAAAATTTGTCTATCTTTAACAAAGTTTTAGCAAATAATATTTCACAATCCACCGCCTCGATCTCTTAATCTCTGAGAATAAGTAACCGCCATAGAGCACCAATGTAACCCAGAAAATCAAATTTTCGAAAATGGAAGGAAACATCCGACTACGGCCTTACTTGTAAGAGTAGGAAATTTGCTTGTTGATTTCATGCCGCTAAATAGTATCAAAATACTCGAACTTCCCCCCTTTGAATTAACCATTAAAAGTGAAAATACGGAGTGACCGAAAGAGAAGTTTTACCTGTTTAGTCGTTTGTGTGGGATCTATCACTGGATCTCGCTGTACGGACAGGGTCAAATACTACAGAAATACGGGGTCACATAAATTACGTTGAATTCAGGCTGCTATAATTTTAACACATAACATGCGATGATGCTGCTCCACGTTTCACAAAGTAAATCAAAGGGTATATCTTACCTAAATGCTACGCAGCTCTGCAGATCATGGACGATAACCCAGAAATCCGTAACCGCTTGAATGTCAACAAATCAACATATCACAACAAACGACCTCGTGAACGCTTTATTTGCTTCATCAGAGGAGCCAAATGGATGAAAATTAACCAGCTAAATGGTCCTTCTCTCATACATGACACTTCAACATGGCTTAACCAAAGTATCCATTCTATAAGACATGTCTGCTGTTGATTGGGTATGCAAAAAAATCTCCCTTGAAAGTGCTTCAGAACAGCTTTCGGCCATTACGATTTCCCGTCAACAAGTGCTTTCCAGCAAGCCTGACGCATGCGCAAACGTTACCACTTGCTGTTTACAGATCCTACTTTCTCCGGCATATTCGTTTGCGGTCCATTGCAGTCCCTTGTGGTTTATGTTTGTACATTAGAACAAGCAGCATTTTAGCATGAGTGAAAGTCGTGTGTTGCCTACACTATCAAGTTCTTTACGCGAAACAGCCGTGAAGAATACAAGTATCTGGGTTTTCTTTTGCTTGCAATAAATATCTCCCGCAGTTTACCGATGACAAGAGCAATGACAGCTCAATGAGGGAAGGAATACCATTGGATGCGCTTAATTGATTTAGAAGGGGATACAAACTCCAAAATCAGTCGGCCGTGAAGGGTCAAAAGCGTGGGCTTTGTCTGTAGTCCCTCATTTTTCTCTCTCCCCGCCGCGTGTCGCCTTTTCTCGCGTGGGGTGATTTTCACGCACGCTCGCGTTTCGATCGCTCTACTATTCCTGAGGAAAAATGGGGGACTACTCGTAGTCTACCAATCGTGAGGCGCTTACGAAACCCGCCTATCAGAAACGCTCACATCTATCCTTGTGACTCTGCTACACGAGTGTGAACACAACACCATTTTGTGCTGGACATCAAACCGAGCTTTTGTGCACTAATTCGCAGACGGTCTCTACAAATGATTTAGACGATGCGTGGGCCGGCTGCAACGTAGGCTAAGGGATACCTAACTTCTAATTTCCTGTAAGTTTGAGTTGGCCTTTCGGTTTTCTTTTGGTTCAAATTACGCCGTATTAAAGCCAAGATCGTGAAGAATCCTTTTTTTGCTTTATCTTGCTATCTGTGATTGGATGTTTTACGGCCAGTCAGTTCCAAAACTGGGTTGATAGTCTTTTCATTACTTTCAGAAAACGTCGTTGAACGAGAGCGAAATGAGAAAGCCGGGCAATGTCAGTTTAGGCTTTTGCAGATGTCTGCCAACTGTTTTATATACAAGCGAGAGCCACATGTAGAAACTTTGTGATTGTAGTGCTTAAGACACTTTTCAGTTCCTAACGCGCGCCGAACCTGGTGTGAGCTGGTCAAAGCTACCTTAGCGCGAGCGCGTCCCAACAGAACACTTGACATTATGCACTAAACCGCAACTAAAAGTGATGAAAGCCGTGCAAGAGATGACTAGAAGGGATAAATTAAAGGGAAGAGATCTGCTTTGTTCATTCACGGTTCCCATCATTATCCAAGTGCTTGTGTTGTCATTACCTCTCACCTGCCGTTCCTCTTATGAAATGGCGGACCTGTGGCGGAGGAGATGTTACATTTATTCATGTTCTTACAACTAAACAACAACTGAGAATTTAACCTCATTTATTTTGAAAAGGTATTCTTAATTTAGAATATTATGCAATTGCCCAAGTCTCTCTGTTGAACGGCTTTCCAACAAATTCACCTTGTTTTCTGAAGATTTTCATGTTAGTTATATTGAAGCATATTGACGTAGTGAACCTTATCGTTTTCGTTCTAATCTTCGCTTTTTTCTAAAGAGCTATTTGTGACTCACATACTCGCAAAAGTATGTAAAACTGCTGGTGGAATGGGGCGAGGCGGAAACATCGTAGTTGGGAGGCAAGAAGTGAACTTAAGTTTTCCCAAAATATAATTACGCGTTAACATTTCCTTAACTTTTTCATGTATCGTGTTTTTTTCTGTGACTCCATATGACAAGAGCTATCCCTATGATCAGTATAGCCCCACCCGAACAACTGGCCGCGATTATCGCTGTCTTCTTTTTCTTGTCTTCCTCTTCTTTGTTCTCATCGTCCTCGTTATCTGTCGAGAGAAAAACAATCAAAGAAGGCTGCTTTACTCTTCAACTACTGACCAGCTCCGTTTGTTTGTCATTGCAAAGTATTCAGTTTATTAGATAAAGAATGACTGAGAGCGGAGTCGTCCTCCTGTATGAGGGATCTGTGCGACTGTTAATTTCATTACTAACCTCCGCACAGCGCGCTAAACGCCGAATAAAGTACACGACAACAGAATGGAGTGTGACTCGTGCTGTATGCCTAATGGACAGTAAGGACCAGCGCTTTATTAACATACAAATTTTAGCAAATACGCAGTGACAACATAGTCGCGATAACAATGCAGAAAAAATGCATTTTTTTTTTCTTTTTTTTTCTTTTTTTTATTTCAATCTCTATGAACACTTACACAAACAAAACCAAAAAAAAAAAAAAATGAAATAATAATAATAGTAATAAAATAAAATTACAAGAACACTTTACAATGAATTACAGTCAATTGTTACGTATTACAAGGTTGCTACTTACTGGTTAAATATAGATATAGCTAGCCTACAAACTTCTTCTCAATTAAAGGCTTCCATTTATTATAATAATATTCAGGTGAATTAACGCTTACTGCAATTTGTTTTTCTATCTCAGCTTTGTTTACCACTATAGTTAGATAAACACTTAATAACAAAGGCTCTTCTGTGATACTGCAGCAGTAGATATAATATTTCGCAAGTAGTAAGAGATGATTAGTTAACTTATTGAGGTGGTTATTGCCAATAATACCGTACAAGATATTGATGGTTGATAATTCTAGCCCCACTGAAACGTGAGACTTGTACCAATACAGGAAAGCTTCCCAGAACTCTGAGACAAATTGACACGTTACAAGCATGTGTTTAAGATCTTGTTTTGTCTCCAAGCAGAGATAACAGAGATCGCTATTGGCGATCTTAGCTCTGAACAATTTTCCTTAGTGAAAACTATGTCATGTAAAATCTTGTATTGAAACATAATTAACTTTGTTTCTTTTGTGCTAGAGAAAGCCAAATTAAAGTAATCATTTATGCGGTCTGGTGGTAACCCATTATCAATAAGGCGTTGTGTGGCTGTAGGTACCTCAAATATGTGATTAACAAAAATCTTACGTATAGCCTTAGTTGTTAATGCCTTCAAACTCTGACCTTGCTGTGAAGGTTGTTCTTGTTGTGCGTTCGTTTGTTTGATCGATTTTTTATATTCATTTGGAATAGCGTTTATTACTCCGTAATACGTCAAAAAATTTGTATTTATTTGGTAGCGGGTTTTAAATTCTTCGTAAGTAATGAAATCAAGATTATGATCTAGAAGGTTTTCTATAGTGGAAACTCCTCTACTAAACCAGGTTCTAAAGAAGATTGTATTCTTATCGATTTTGATATCTCTGTTGTTCCATATGATCATGTTTTTTATATCTGGCTTAGTAGTATCTTGCATATCCTTAAACTCAAACCAGTATTGCAGTGTTCTTGTATAAAAGAGCGGTAACTCCTTAATGCTGATATCTTTGCTGCTGCAGTAGCACTTAGGGAGGAAGGAAAAACCTCCCAAGTGTGAAGTGGCTTCATTAGGAATAACCGTCCATGCTGAATTCTCATTCAGTCTAAAACGCTTTATCCAAATGCATTTGAAGGCTTTGTTCATTAAGGAAAAATCAATCATGTTCAATCCCCCCTTCTCGCGTTCGCCAATAATCGTGTTCCTCTTTATTTTGGCTATTTTGTTGTCCCAGATAAAGTTAAAGGTGATCTTGTTTACCTGGTCACAGAATTTTTCAGGGACTGGAAGAACAGATGCAATGAAAATGAGTTTTGAGAGGCCTAGAGATTTTACGATATTTATTTTTCCAAGTAGAGTTAATTTTCGTCTCTTCCAGTTATTCAGTGTGTTTTCCAAAGCATCTAATTTGTCATAAAAATTTAATTTATCACTTGTTCTCTTGCAGTTCGAAAAATGTACTCCTAATACAAAGACAGATTCCTTTGGCCACTTGAAGTTGAAAGGGGTATCTTCTCTATTCTTCCATTTTCCGAGCCATATAGCTTCTGACTTCGTGGGGTTAATTTTAAGCCCTGAACATCTTTCAAACTTTTCCAGAAGCTGCAACAATACGTTCATCGATTCTTGGTTCCTCAGAAAAACCGTTGTGTCATCCGCATACTGCGTTATTTTTATTTCACAGGAACCCACTGCGATGCCTTCGATTTTAGGATTTTGTATTATTGCAAGTGCTAGTATTTCGATACCTAAAACAAAAAGCATACCTGACAAAGGGCAACCCTGTCGGACTCCTCGCTCCAGATTGAAAAAATCAGAAGCAAAACCGTTGTTTGTAACACAGCTTGTTATGTTGCAGTAAAACGTTTGTACCCAGTTTTTAAAATCAGGACCAAAGTTAAATAAGTTAAGGACCTTAAAAAGTAAATTCCACTCTATAGAATCAAATGCTTTTTCAAAGTCTAGGAAAGCAGCGAGACCAGAGAGATTTTTTGTTGCGGTATAGTTGATAATATCACTAATAAGTCTAACATTTTCTCCAATGAAGCGCCCTTTGATATAGCCGGTTTGATTAGCGTTTATCACATTTGGCAAAACAGCTTCGAGTCGTTTTGCAATTGCTTTCGTGGCAATTTTGTAGTCTGTATTTAAAAGTGAAATAGGTCTCAGATTTCCGAGAAGATTGGTCGGTTTGTCTTTTTTAGGTACGAGTGTAATAATACCTCTTTTCTGGCAAATTGACATTTGACGTTTTTCAAAGCTATAGTTGAGGCTTGCAACAACATCTAAATTGATATCATCCCAGAAAACTTTGTAAAATTCACTTGAAAGACCATCGGAGCCAGGCGATTTGCAGTTCTCCATATCATTTAGAGCTAGGTGACACTCTTTTTCAGAAAGCATACCTTCGCACTTCTTAGAAAGTTCTTCAGTTAGTGGCGTTAACAAGTTGTTATTAAAGAATATATCAAACTCAGAGTTTTCGGGATCAACATTTGTGGAGGTATACAATTTTTTATAGAAAGATTTCTCTTCTTCAAGAATTTCTTTTGGATCTTCGGTTTCCTCACCGTTAGATAGTTTTAACTTCGAAATTTTTTTCCTTAGGAAACTTCGTTTTTCTAGATTGAGAAAGTAGTTGGTGTTTTTTTCCCCGTTTTCATACCATCGAGCCTTGCTACGTAAAATAGTCCCCTTGATTTTTTTATTTAAGATTTTATCTAATTGGACTTTTACAGCGTTATATTCATTCAACAATTTGTGGTCATTTTTTGAGGTAGAGAGTTTTTCCTGAAGGTTGTTCATTTTTATTTGCAAATCCTTTTCCTTATCTCTTTCTATTCTTGCTTTTTTCTTGGAGTATTGGAGAGTGAAGCTTCTAATCTCCATCTTAATAACATCCCATTTCAAACCAAGATCAGTGACAGCATTGTACTTTTCTCTGAAACATGAAATATTTTTTCGCATCTCTTTAACATACTTTTCATCTTCCAAAAGGTTTGCATTAAATTTCCAGAAACCAGGACCAAATCTCTTGCGCTGGTCGAGTGATTGCAGGTTTAACATTACAGAAGAATGATCTGAGAATGGAGTATGCACGATATTACACTCTTTTGCAGTATTTACTAAATCTGGTGTAATTAAGAAAAAATCTAGTCGGCTCTGAGTCTTGAATGCTTTGTCATGCCATGTAAAAGACGAAGTTTGTGGATTTAGTTGGCGCCAAATGTCAGTAAGGTCGAAGTGTGAGCAGAGATTTCCGATTTCTTTTATGACCATATGTTTGTTGGTGGCACGCTTGACGCTTTTTCTATCTTTAGGCGTTAGCGCGCAGTTAAAATGATGATGTTGTGATTGAATACGATATAAAGGATATTAAAGGCAATGTCGCGAAATTGGAAGAAGGCCTTAACTCTGTTAACAGTGATGTAGCAGAAATAAAACAAGACTTGGAGAAGAAAGCGGAGAAAGAGAAGTTTGAGGAACTGGAAAACGAGGTGGAGGAATTACGCAACAGATCAACAACCTCGTATTCTACAACGTACCGGAAAAAGCAGAAGGAAAAGATTGTGCAGAAAAAATGCATGACAATTACAATTCAATAATATTCAACAATAACTAACAAATAATTGCCCCCGCAGGGATTTCGACCAGAAGGCGAAATCCGGAGGAGGCAGTCTCTGACTAGTAACTCGTGCGAATATGAAGGAAGTACTTACAGTTGAAATATACAGTCAGTATGGGTCGCGAGGAACCGGTACGTAGTGATGACGTTTCTATTGTTCGCTCCAGCAAGTACAAGATGGCTAGGATGACGTAAAGACAGAAAATCCCGAAGGGGCTGCTTTGATACTGAGATTTTGTGACATTTACTGCCCCCGTAGAGATTTCGCCTTCTGGGCGAAAAACTCAACTTCTAATTAAATTTTTTCTTATAGTATAGAATAAACTTTTCTCGAAATTGAGAATGTTTTGATCAAAGGGGTGTAAACTACTGAAACTGTGCATGGAACGTTGCGTTTCCTGTTTTAATCTCGTACCTGTTGTATGGTATATGTGTGAAAATCTTCATTATGAATCCCACTCAATCGGCATATTTCAAAGAGCTACATAACGACCAAGAATGCTATTGACCGACAATGTACAGAGTTGGGGCAGCTGTAGTGTCAACTATGCTAGTCTTAAACTTAGGTAGCCTGCGAAAACATACGTTTCTCTACGCTCTTCGCCGCTGGGGACGAGAAGAGCGAGGAGAAACAGATGTTTTCGCAGGCTAAAACTTAGTGTCAAAATTATGAATAAATATGTACCTGGACACGCGGACGTAAAGCAAACGCAAAAATGAAATATGAAATAGTGGAAATGAAAACAACAGTGAAGATCTAGACAAAACAAAGATTTAAGGCTAAGAGAGAAACCTAGAAAAACCCAGTGGGACAAAAAAAATCACCGAGATTGCGTGGGAAGACGTCGAACAGTGACTAGGCGTGGTAATGTCTACCTTAGCGTCAGAGAAAAACAGGGAATTGTTGTTTATCGGCAACGTGTTTTACAAACAGTGACATCTCTAGGTGTTTCACTAGTATTTCTAAAAGGCGCTTGGTCTAACGTGCGTACGGAGTCAAAGTAGCCGGGAAATAAATAACGCAACCATAAGTGGGTTCAGCAGCTTCCTTAAAATTAACAAATCTGGGGAACAATTTCTTTTACGGTTAACTCTTTTTTACCCTATTTACGGTTAACGGTTAAATTTTTTCAACTTTTACTGCTATCGACTAAATGTTTGGCCGTTTTACGCCTATCGGTTAACCCCATTATTAAAGACCCTCGTAAAACAATCAATGCAATGCACAGGCGGCCCAAGCTCACTACCGGAACTCTTGCTTGCGAGCGGTGTTGTGTTACCCCGGGGGGGGTACTTGGGCATTTTTTGGGTGGGTATGTGCCGCCCGGGACTCCAAATTGGCACCCCGTTCTAAAAAAAATTCTCCTAAAATTTATACGCCGTTCTAGAAATGGGCTAATTTTTTATACTCCGTTCTACAAAGTTTGTAAATTGAAATAGCCCTGTTTTTTAAAAAGATATGTCTTTATTTGTTCGACTTACTGACATCAAATAAATGCTTCTTCATAATGAGCAACAATTTTAAACAGAAGATAAAGCCGTGATCCAAAATTTTTTTTTATTTCCCATCTTACCGCGAATGTCATGGAATGTGGGAAAGAAAGCTCTGCTAACACACGGCACTTTATCGCACTTTTACGATCTCAAAGTTAATCTGAATCTTTAGTATTTTTGCCTCATCGAAATTTGAAAGTCTGAAGTCCTTGGATGAAATATATAAAAAATATTTGGAATATTAACGTCCGGTTTTGGTCACAATAAGATCACAAGCAACGAACCTTAAAACACAGAAACTCACAAAACGGATCGAAATCCACCAATCACAAATCACAAACAAAGACCTTTTGAACCCATTGAAGAAAACTTTCGTTTCCTAAGAGGTCCGCTAAGATGATTAGCGTCTGACATTTTTTTGACGAGAGGATCGAAATGCGCCAATCATAGAAAGACAGTTTTAATTCCATGTTTCCTAAGAGGTCATCTGAATTTGCTGTTTTTCTTTATTTTATGTCCATTTTCTTTTCCTTATTTTGTGATTGGTCGATTTTGTTAGGTCGAGTAGATAATCCAATGAGGGACGATTAGAATATCGTTTGATCCGAAATTTTTCGAAGCAGCAGGAAGAAACAGTTTGGCCGGTAACATTTAGCCGCGGCGTTTCGAGGAACGTGTTAATATAATGTTCAATCATGTTATCCCGGGTTAGACTTACAAATGCACACACTGTTCGTGGTAGGCCCACACTAAAAAATAACACTGAGTGTTTTCGGAATGGGCTGGTCCGCGAACTCAAAGAAAAACAAAGGAAATTATCAAGACATTCAATGACATCAAAGACTCATGGACCCCATAGACGTACTAACAAATCGGAATATCAGGAGTGTACGTGTAAAATGGATAAGAGTTTGAACAGAGGAATGTTTAACAAGTTTGACAGTCGCAAGATTTGTGTAGCTGGTTATCAGTCATCCTCGGAGACCCAGGGGCAGTCAGTCTGGTCGGAAGAAAAGGCGGGACGAAAGTTTTTAAGTACGGGCGAAAGAGACCCTGGGTACCGACTCTCACCAAACTATTTCCAAAAATTCAAGCGGATGCCGGCTCCTGATTGGGCACAAAAAATGCTTTGTATTATTGTGCCCAATCGGCGAACAGTTTCTCTTGAGTTCTTTTCGTGAGTTCGTATACGACGGCTATTGTTGGTTTTCACATGACGTCACCAAAATTCAAACTAAAAAACTATCGATCCTACCGAGATTTTACTTTCACGATGCATTAGAGCAGCTGAAAACTAACTTTCATACAAATTTTCGCTTCAAAAGGATTCTTGGTTTTGTGATAGAGAACGCTTGAATTTCTAAGTTTTTGCGTGACGCGATATTTACAC
>JBBMOI010000007.1:12242500-12250000 GCA_038088405.1 Porites divaricata
CCTCAGGCGAACAGCAGAAAACAGATTGCACTACATAAAGTGTATTTGTATGCAAAAGAAACGAGGAACCATGTACTGTACTTGTTTAAATTCTATCCAAACATTTCTCAAGTAAAATCGTTCAAAGTACATAAATGTCCGGTCATCTCGGGAACCATGCACTACATCTAATGTACATAACATATTCGCTGATAAACATTTCTTAACCCAAATCACCCAAATAGTCTAAAAATAATGGCCTTCTCGCAAGTTGTATGCGGAATTTAAGATTCCGCGAAAAAGGTACACGAACGACAAAAAATGTTTGTCTAAATAGCACAGGACCCCCCTTCCCCTATTAATTGCGTTTGACGTAAATATCGTATTTCATTTAAACACTCTTGCCAAGATACTGGAGCATCTAATGATCTATATTACAATAGGAAAACAAACGCTACCTTTATAAAACAAAAACAACCACACAGTACACACTGTCACATTGAAATAGGTCTCAAACAATACGACAAAATAGTGCAAATACCCTCTCTAATTTTTGATAAAAGGAGACCAAAATTTCAACACTTATTTTGCTCCATTACCTGAACTTTCGCAGTAGACACCTGTACGCATTGCGTACCTATTTTTGGAAATAGTTCGGTGAGAGTCGGTACCCAGGGGCTCTTTCGCCCGTACTTGAAAACTTTCGTCCCGCCTTTTCTCCCGACCCGACTGACTGCCCCTGGGTCTCCGAGGATGGTTATCAGTGTGACACTAGTGATTTTGATTTTTGCATTACGGAACACAACGAGTTGCCTGTGATAAAAATCTGTTCCGATGAAGGAAGAGACGATTGTCAACAATTGAAAAAGGGACTGAGGCTTCTTTTGGAACTACTGTGATAACTGCAACAATTCTTTTTACCATTTCAATTTTGTTTAGCAGGGTGACGGTTAATGTACTTGTTTTTGTATTGCGTGTTGTGTTTTTTCATCTAATATTGTGTATATTGTGACGCGTACATGTACGATGCTGTGCGAATGGATTTTGCATTATCAGCAACTTTGTGTTAGAGTGTTTTGATGGCAGCGAGGTGACGACAAGAAGGAAAATTGTGTTGTGGAGGAAATAAAAGATGTTGAATTGAGATCTCATCGTGGAAAATTTATTTGACAGACCTTACAATTCCATTGGTTTAAATCAAGTTAGTCAATTATATTTTCGGCAAGACAAATTACCATAAAATTTTGCCTTGTTTTCAAAATTTGCATAAATCGGGCGCTGCTATTTAAAAATATTAGGTTACAAGCACTTAGAAATACTGTACCTTCAAAACGGCATAGCCTTTGCTTGTTGTGCTATATTTTTCAAAACCATCGATCGATTCTAGCTCAAAAACTCTCAAAGAGGCGGTTTAAATGTTAAAGCCCGTGCTGGTTGAAATCGTCTCTTGTTTGTTTTCAAAAGAGTTAGGATGGATCAAATCTACTTTGGATCGATTATTATTTTATCAGCTTGTGGTATGAGCGAAACGTTTTTCTTCTCGATAAAGCTCACTCAACAAATTTAGAAAGATTTACTTGACTTTTCATACGTGGAACGAACTGACTTTTTTGTGGAACGAACTGACTGTTTTATGGAACGATCTGACCATTGAACGAAATGATGGGTTACCATCCTGCACCTAGCAGACTACCGATGAACAAATTAAAATCTTTGGTACAGAAAACACGGAAAGTGACACTTTTTGTATGGAAGAGTATTCGGAAATATACACCATTGTCGTCTGAAATTCATTGTTACGTTAAAAATAGACTGAATAGAAAAGGTTTACACGGGTTGATTTTGGCCAATTTAAGCTTTGTACTAATATAGAGAAGAATCCAGGACCTTCAGTTTATCTAGATGCTACAAAAACAGTTAATGCTCCATACTGTCAAGGAAATGTTACAGTATTTGGGGAAAATACTGGACAACAATGTGCCGCAATGAGTCTGTGCTACTGTATATGCCACTCACAGGATACTGCATTTGAAACACTCTTGGCACTAAACTACAACTCATTCATTTTAACGGTGGCAATTATTGGTGCTGGTATCTACAGTATTGAGGCTGGGGAATTTAATGTATTTGATTCTCATGCTGTATTCTTTATTGTTTGCCCGCGTCTCAGGCCGTTTTG
Source organism: Porites divaricata (assembly GCA_038088405.1). NCBI lineage: Eukaryota > Metazoa > Cnidaria > Anthozoa > Scleractinia > Poritidae > Porites > Porites divaricata. Next base: position 12,244,659 of record JBBMOI010000007.1, read on the forward strand.
AAGCGTTTTCGGCGAGTTGGCGCTATTTTGGCGAGACACGGGCAAAGAGCAAAGAATACAACAAGGCAATAAGGTAAGTCGATTTTATTTAAAAACATAACATTTTTTCTCCCATACAAGCCTTTGTAAGCAACCGTTTGTAACACAACACCGCTCGCAAGCAAGAGTCACGTCCGCGTTCCTGTAGTGAGCTTGGGCCACCTGTGTGCAAAGAAGCCACTGAGAAGTCAACACAATATGGAAAACAATAGCTAGAACAGAAGGAAAAACTCCACAGGTTTTTACACCGAGGTAAACCCAAAAAGACGCTAATACATCGATATTTATACAAATATTCATAACATGTCAACAAACATAATTACGTAACCTTATTGTAGAAAACTACAAAATTAAAGAAAAGGCTCTCACCGTCGTGAGAACAATGCTACGAACGGTAATGAAAAAGCTTTTCAGTGGCTTTTCAACTCGCGGTGTTACGTTGAAAAGCATTTAATAACTTGACTGAACCGGAACAATTTTTTTCTCATATAGTCGTATTTTGTTGACTTGATTTGGCCAAGAGAATGATTCGGCTTATGATTTCTGTGCCTCATATGAAACTCAAGGGGTACAAATAGTCTTTAATTGAACTTTGCGACCACGCCCCTTTCGGCGCCTCACTAAAATCAGGTGCAATTTTCGGATATTTTATCGTCGTGCTCATTCTGTATACTAAAAGTACTCAATGTACCACTGGAATATTTAACTACGATATCATGGCTTTCCATTTTGCTAATTTTCTGACTCCAAAGTAAAATTTTACCCTCGTCATTTTTTCAATTTTCCCGAGCGGTTCGATCAAAATTAACAAGGCGTTTGTGATCAAAACGCGACTCATTCTCGTCCCCAGAGCCACTCGGCTTAATTTGTAACCGACCAGTGGCTCTAGACGCAACGGAAAATACGAATTTTTTCATTGGCTGAAGGCAATTGAATGCGCAAAGCAAATTAAAAATGTAATCTACTGCGCATAACATTTGAATTCGTGCCCTCTCGACCTGCAAACGTGAAATGCGTGTCTGAGTTTCGTTGATTCCTGTTTTGTTTGTATGCAATAGCAGTGAAGAAGAGAATTACAGGTAAAGTTTGAGAAGTTTCTACGACGTCAACGAGCCTTGACAAAGAAAGTATTGCCTTCGTAACTTGTGCGCTAAACTTTGCCCCCATCTCCTGGGAAACTGAAAGGAGGAGTACTGTAATTGTTAGTAATAGTTAGCTCTTGCTGTCGCTCCTTGCTCGTTAAAAATCAAGCGATTGACACTGTACTTTTATGGCTTTATTAATTAGTCTAATCATTTTTTCTAATTCCTCCGGATATTCGTCGGTGCTACAGTAGAAAAGGAAATCAAGCTCCGACTACATTGCACATTGCAGAAATGATATGTAGGTTAAGCTCCTGGTTAAGTCTATTGCAGTGTACTTTTAATTTATTGTATTTTCCGCTGAAAGAACATCTCCTTTGCTATACTAAGGTCAAGATGATGATGATGATGATGAAACTTTATTAAGGTGTCTAAAGAAGCCTCCTAGCTTAGGTTAAAAACGTATGCCAATTAGGGGACACAAAATAAACAGTAAATGTAAATTAAAGTAGAAAATATTTAAATATAAGCGCAGGTATACAAAAAAATTAATGACATTAACAATATTTACAGTATGACAAATGTGTCTATGAATTGCAGAGATGACAACACTTGCATCCATTATCCATTAGTGTAACTATATCTAATGTACATATTTTAATTGTGTTTGAAACATTTTAAGGTGGTAACTTCTCTTAAGTCTGGGGATAATTTCCCCCAGAGATTGGGCCCCAAGTGGCGGAGGAAGTGCTTGCCATATGTTACCGTGTTGTACCTGGCAGCGGAGAAATCAGACTGCCTTGAGTTATACTTGGATCTATGCTTAATAAAAATGTCACTGATATAGGGGGGACAACTGTTCTTGGCTTTATACATTAAAACACAAATCTCTTGTAGTCTCCTGCTCTGTAAACTTGGCAGTTCTGCTCTTTTTAGAAGTTCAAGGTAGCTAACATTGTTCCTAAAAACAGCACGCAGGCTCCTTTCTTTCATCCACTCGATTTTACGAGAATCACTGGCTCGGCAAAAGTGCCACACAAGGTGGCAATATGTAAGGTGCGGCAATATTGCTGTTTTGAAAAGCATAAGTTTAGCATTTGTCGGAATCAAGTTTCTAAGTCTCATAAAGACGCCAGATAATATTTTGTTATATGCTTTTATTTCATTAGACCACTGATGGCAGTACACAAAGCCAGAACTGAATTGCTTATGAATCATTTTTCATTTTTTAATTGTGTAAAGATGATAGAGCAAGTACTCTTTCCAATCTATGTTTTCCTCCACTTAATTAATGCTTAAATCATGCTCAGTTAATTTGGAGGCCTTTTAATTTTTATTTTAACATTAAGAATTGGGCTGTGAAAGGAAGGCTATGTGGCCGACTTGTTGCAAATGTTTTGCAAGAACATATTCTCATCCTAACAGTCCTTGCTTGGCTTCCAGTTGTGTGGCATTTAGACAAAGATAAACAAGGGGCTCTGGGGTTATTTATAACTGATGGACAGTTAACAAAGGAGCAGCTTGTGCACAATTTTTCTTGATAAATAATTACGGTATGTTATCTGATGACTACATAAGGTAGCACAATGTTCTCAAACTTTTTGGTTTAACAATTCTAAAATACAAGAAAACTTAACTGTTTATAATATTATTAGGCATACACTATGTGAAAACTGGTCTAGATTTTTTGACGATGTTAGGGACAACTGAGGTGTTAATAAATAAAATGATAAATGAACAACAGCCTAGAGTAGTCTATTTTGCATCATACTGGGGTAAGTGGTTGCTGATGATAACAACTGGATTTTGCAGTATGTCACCTTTGATCAACAGCAATATCATAGTTTACTTGCCAATCCTAACCACACCTGCTCTCTACCCCCCTTGAGCTTGCATACAGCATTCGCTTACTGAAGCATAGGGCATAGTTTACTTGGTTATTGACAAATAATGATGAGCCAAATTAAAACTTGCTTCCACTGGTCAATGATTCAGTTCTCAGTTGGAGGCCTCATGTTATAACACAAAATAATGAATTTTAAGAGAACTAAAAAAGTATACATTATCAAAACCTGTGAGCAGATATTGTACTTTAACTCTATAAAGCACCACATTCAGTTTCAATTCAACCACAGAGGGTGGAAATTGGGGGTGGGGCACTACCCCCCAAAACTCAGTTCAGATTCACCCCGCAGTATGCTTCTTGCCTTGCCAAATTTTGACCAAACTATGTGATATTCACTATCCTATTTCAGGCCTGATCCGAAGTTCTATCCCCAATTTCAAACCTTGCAGGTCTTGCACTCCAGTCTCAAAAGATGATGAGAGCTGCTACCCAAGAAAATGCTTTTGGGTTGTGTGTCACTCAAAGTGTACTTCTTGACGGGGGATCTCTTGAAGCATACAGTCTATATAAAGTGCATATATCACTCTACATTTCATTGTTCCAGATAAGAAAGTACCGCTATATAACTTATGATAACCTGTTCTAGGCGTTCAGATAGTGAGAAGTAGAGCATTAAAAAAAGCAGGTTTTTTTAGTTTTGTTCTCTTTGCACCTTCCCCAATACCTGAATGTCTGGCACAGGCTACCATAGACTACTGCTTTTAAGCCTCCCCCCCCCCCCCCAACTTATAAGTCCTCCCAGTTATAGGCCCAGTGAACAAGAAAAAATGTCTCCCTAGTTGTAAGCCCTCCCCTAAGAAAAAAGCCCTTAAAACCCCTTAAAAGATGTGTAACCCACGAGCTCATAAGTGATACTTAACCGGTTTCTCTCTACTAAACCAGTGTCAGGGAAACACTTTTTATTAGTAACCGGTAATCAAAAGTACATATAACTGTTTATAACCCTACAACAGAGGTGACAGGAGCTCACCTACACTGTGAAATTTACAAAACCATGAATACCACATATATTAAGGAATGCTATTGTGTTGCAAAGAAAAAGCTAATAAGGGGTGAGAAAGCAAAACCTCAAACGGCAGTGGTAAGTACTTTGTGGTTTTGAGGTTTGGTCATGTGTACTGAACTTTATGGTGATAATTGGTCACTACACAATCAACATTTTTCAGGTATTAATGATTTTCTGAGTCTGACAGCAAAATTATTGAAAACTCTCTCTCTGAGGTACTGATGATGATTTTTAGTTAGGAGATGAAAACCTGAAATCTTTAGGAGGATAAACTCTTTTAGCAGAACACTGAATGGCCCCCCAAAACACCAAATAACCCGGACGTTTTATGATTAGTGTTAGGAAACTGGGGTTCAAGTTTCAGATAGGGTTGATATACGGAGAGAACTGGACTGGAATTTGATTCACCCAGTACTAGCTGTATAAAGTTGCCGTGCATGGAAGCCAATTGAGGTGTGTTAGACTGTCACTTCTCCTGGACAAACCTTGTAGTATATGTTTTTTACTCTGGGTCGGTAAAATGATTAGTATTGATTTGTTTCGACGTAAATGGGCTTTTAGGTAACGGCTTAATATGTTATTAACAAAGTCTATATACTGTTACATTTTAAGCCAATAACTATGTTTGTAGGATAGATTACTATATGAAATAAACATAGGAAAAAACATAACCAGCTCGAGTGAAATGAAATATATCTTTTACTCTCCTAACACAACACATAAATGTTTTCGTTTCAAAAAGCGTTTTGAAGTAAGGTAGCAGTTGCAGGACATGGAACAAGATACCTTTTTAGATTGACTTTTTCCCGCATTATGTGACATATCGATCCTCGCGATATTGCTTTCCCAGTGTTTGTTCGCCAAACGTTTTGAGAAAAAAAACTCACATAACTCAGACGATAGCCTCCCGATTAATTATCTCAGTTCTGCAAACCAACAGTGTGTTCAGCCGGTTTCTATTACTGTAGGTTGAGTTTGATCGTGCAAATCCAAGGTGAGTGAAGTGGTTGCATTTTCAAAACATCCCAAAGAAGCCACTCTCTGGAGAGAGCTCAGGAAGTAAAATTTTTCCCCCAGTGGAGCGGTGAGGGACAAAAATCCGTTCTGATCATGAGCAGTAATGCTTGTAACTTCTGCACATGCGCGACCGGATGTCAGAAATTTTCTGACATCCGGTAACGGCTGCGTCCAGAGCCCCTCGTTTCCTTACCACGTGACCAAGAAACGACGGGCTCTGGGGACGAGAATGAACACGACTGAGCGAGGGATCTTGGGCGATAACTCTTTTACGCAAGCGCGAATTGAAAAT
>JBBMOI010000007.1:12255000-12312500 GCA_038088405.1 Porites divaricata
CGATGTTGTTGTTAACAGCCATATTCTAAACGTCTTCAAAAAGAAGATTTCAGTACTGCAAACGGCTTAAAGACGTGCGAGCAAGGCAGGAGGAAAATCACTGGCAAAGTTGTTGAATGGATGGAAAACCGAACCGAAATATCAATTCGAAATTTACTACAGCGTGGAATCCTTCGAGGTCAAATAAAGAACCATAGTCACGCCACTCATCTGTATCTTCGCGAAAACCTTTGTAGTGAATTTTGATCCTTTTCTTCTCGTTATCGACCTCGCGAATTTCAATGTCACACAGTTGGTTATCCTTTCTCATTTTATTTTTGTTCTTAGCTTTAAACACTGGTAAATATTCGTCAATATACCTCAATACCTCACTCCGCCATTTCAAATTTAGCAATGCTGCCTTGACTACGCATACGCAGTGAACGAGTGCTTCATGTATGATCAATGAATATCAAATGTTCATCGATGTATGACAAGAGTTTGATATGGTGTCGCTATTTTATTTTGTGCGTTCTTTTCGATAACTGCTGGCCACTGCCTAAAAGAAATGTTTAAGTTACAAACTGTAAGTTATTGCTGACTTGGTTTTGACCAGTTTAGGGTGTACTCTTTGTCACATTCAAGTACGCGTTTGCTCGTGGTATGGACTGAAACACTAAATTCATATACCAATTCAGTGAGGCGTAAAGGAGGGAGAAAATTGTAAATACTACATTACTCACTTGCTGAAGTGGTGATTGGAGGAGCGGTCGCTACGCTACTACGAGGAAGAGCTGTGATTGTTGATGAAGGTTTTAAAGAAGACGTCTGATAATGAATAATTGTTGAATTAGGGGAATACGTGGACGCAGTAGAAGCATTAAGACTTGCTGTTTGGTTTAGAGCAGCAATACTTTGCGAAGGGCTTAGTAAAGGAGATTGTCCTGGAGAGAATAAAGAAAAAAAAGCAGAGTCTGGATTAATTTTTCAAGGGTCCTTGTAGATTCATCAGGGGTTCTTGGATTGTGTTTTAATAGTAGCGACAGTAGCAACCCAGGCCAGTCTAGATAGTCTGACCATTTTTATACTGATTGACAGAAAAAAATGCCCCGCCTGTTGGATAAATATACGTACGGGCTGGGTGACTACCACATATGGAGCTCCAACAGGGGTCTTTTCTGCATGAGCATGCGCGACCGCTGACTTGACAAAGAGCACGCGACCCAATCTCGTTCCCAGAGGCCGCGATCCTTTACAGCGCGCGACAGGGAGATAAAATCGGTACAATATATGTCCACATACATGAAGTACCTATCGGGATCCCCATCCGCTGGACAAAAGTAACGGAGCTCTGAGATTGCAATGCTGATCGTACTACATGAAATTTAACTATACAAGACATCAACAAGACACCGAAAGAACTCAAAACAGAGCGGGATTGTAGCCAGATTGTAGCAGTATTCTGCTTGCAGAATTTTATATGTTTACATTTTATTTTTGCTTGTCAGGTCTTTTCAGATCCTACGTTCTCCGGCATATTCGTTTGCGGTCCATTGCAGTCCCTTGTAGTTTATGTTTGTGCTCTGAGATTGCACGCGACCAGTGACAGCGACGGTGGTGCATAGTCATAGGAACCAAAATGTTCACTTTGAAAGCTTGTTTGAGATTGAAATGATAGCAGGAACTTAGGAAACTACTGAAGACCTTCGTTGTATAAAATAAGCAAAGATCTGGTGATTTAAAGTGGAGACGCATGCGCTGAACGAGGTGAAAGAGCAGGTTTCTCAAGGATGTTTGACACGAACATGGCTGCTTGTTATTGTTTGGCGCTCGACTCGTGTCTTGATTCCCCTTCAAGAAACGCAAAGTTTGGCATAGAATGCATTGCTGATGCGTAGCCATTGAGCAAAATGTTCTTTATTTAGTGTTTGTCTATAAATCGGATGTAAATTAGTTTCTCGATAGCGTAGAGGAGTTCTGTCAATAATTTCAGCCATATTTCGGGAGTGGATACGATCAGCGGGCGACTACCACGCCGTTATCAGTTGGAACAGAAAGTTGTCCCCTTAAGGTGGCTGAACACAGTTTTGGCAGTTCGTGAGGATATGTCCTTTGCCAAAACATGGTAAGAGAAAGGTTACAGCTCACAAGCTGAAACTTGGCAAGTGAAAAATATACTGATAAAAGATTTTGACTAGCAGGTAAAATGTGACGTTTACGTTGTTTCCATGGCAACATGAACGATTGAATACAACCTTAAAATTTCACTTTTGCTCAGTTTACATAAAATTGGCTCATTAGATTTTCCTATAAACTTGCACACAGCGTACTATGATTAATCATTACCATTTGAAACTTATTTGACCAAATTTTAACAGACGGGTTTTTAGATAATCAATATTATGATTGTACTGTTATTATTTGATGTGTCACAAAATTCGTCAGTTCAACTTCCATTTTACAGTTCTTATTATTGAAAGTACGATAAAAGTAAAAATTCTGCCAAATATCACAAAATTTTAATGAGTAGATTTTGAGAAATCGGCTTCTGTGTATCATTGCTTTTTCGCCGCCATGTTTGTTTGTCTAATTTAAAAGAAGCTCCGTCACGCAAGTTACCGCTGACCGCCCGCAAAACTGTGTTCAGCCACCTTAAGTACTTTAGCGATACAAAGTTTGTTTATCGGAAAATTGTAGAACTTCTTGTTTTTGCGTGGACTAACTTGTAACGCATCTTTTACAGGAATTTTCATTTAGCCAGAACTTAAGTGCTGTAATAATTTTTAACTTTTGGGCGGCATCACATGTTTACTGTACTTCTTGGGAAACCTAACAGTTTTGTTTCATCAAAATCGGTCACAAGATTCGACTTTAATCTCGGTCCTATTGAATACAGTTTTGACTGTGTCTCATTGATATTCATTTTTTATTATTTTTCGAGACATACAGAGTGACTACCATCAACATCTCACCAGGTGACTAATCTACGTCTCGTGTGCTCTTAATCTTGTAGCTTTAAAGTGCTGGGAAGATTGTAGAACATATAGTAATTCACTGCTGAACTGAACATTGGCTTTTGCGCACTTCGAACCTGCTCGCTAAAATTTGCTATTTTTTTCTTAATATTTCTGTTCCTTTCCCACTTCAAAACAAAGAAAATTGAAAAAGTTTACTTGCATCAACAAACGTTTCGGCACTTTGCTTAGACTTTGATGAGGTCAGCGCAATCCTACAGGCACTACATATACGCGCGCTGTTGTCCAGGTAAAGTGGGGAGATGAAATTTAATAATAGCTCGTGTATGTTAAAGCCGGTCTTCTTCGCTTTTGTTAAGACCATGTTAGATTTTTTTTGCAAACTACACATTTTATTAAATCACGAGCACATTCGCCAACAACAACGAGCAAAATAATCGCGATGAAAGCTTTGAGACGCGCCATTTTGATGAAGGCAGACCCTGTGGTGAGCCTCCATGCACATCGCTTGTTCAGCGGTCGCGCATGCTCATGCAAAAAAGACCCCCTGTTTGGGGTTCCTGTATTTTACCGATTCTATCTTAGTTAACAACACAAAGTGGATTTTTTTTACATACCTGCTATTAAACCAATACAAGGGATAAGAACTTTAATAACAGCTATGGGAAGTGCCATCCTGAGTTTAATCTGTTAAACGGATAGGCAAGAGAAGATTTCAGAACAACAGTTTGAGGTTCATTAACGCGTTTTTCGGCCCGGGGGGTAGTCCCTTATATAGGCTATATGGGTATGTGCGGCGCCAAAGGGTATGGTTTTTCAGCCGTTGTGGTCTGAAATAGGGCATCAATTTCGACCATTTTGGTCTCAAACAGGGTATGGTTTGTGCACTCTAGTCTTGAATTGGCTATGTTTTTTAGAAGAATGAGCTACTTCTTCATCATTTGGCGATAAGGCCATTCCCCTTTTAATGTTTACGCCAGCTACCGTGTACGTGCCGTAACAGCTTGTCACGCGATCCGGTCACGCGCCGGGCTCCAGGGCTTCAGGTCTGAAATAGGGTAGGGAAAATCAAAGATTTTGGTCTGAAATAGGGTGAGGGTTTCAGGAAGGATGCCGCACATCCCCACCCAATTATTTCTGGGGGTACCCCCTTGACTTTTGTCGTTTTCTAGTCATAAATTAATCGGGGGTCATTGTGCGAGGCGCCCTTGCGGACACCGTGGAAACTGGGACTAAGAATCGTTGCGTGATCGAAGCCACGCATGTTTTGCGAAGAAAGCTTAGGAAAGATTAAATTTGGAGCTTTTCCGAAACGTGTCGGTCCACGAATTCTATCGCTTGAAAGCGTTGATTACTTTGGAGCAAGTGAACACTACTGTACGGTGGCCCATATCTGCAAACACAACAAACAATTCTTGAAACACAACAAACACTTTTCCAAACACAACATAGTATTATCTGAACACAACAAACTATTATCGAAACACAACACAGTATTATCGAAGCACATAGCAATATTATCGAAACACAACACAGTATTCTTGAAACACAACACAATGTCATCGAAACACAACACAATATATCGAGACACAACTCAGAGTTTGCAAAACACAACGCAAATCTCCCAAAACACGACACAATATTTGCGAAACACGACACAAAGTTTTCCTGATTACGCAATACAGGATGCTACTATACAAGGCATAAACCCAGGTAGATACTTCATATATGATTTCTATAGTGTACCGATATATATTCTTACTTACTTACTTACTTAGGTCCAGTTCAAACGTCGAATTTCACATGTGCCGAACTTAATTCCTATTTTAGTCGACTAAAATAGTTAAATACGGCATTTGATTCAAAAGTCGAATTTAACTCTGTTCGCTGTCAATATTCCCAGTAATATAATAATAATTTACTAACATTCAAGCATTAAGTTCGGCACATGTGAAATGCGACGTTTGAATCAAAAGTCGAACTTAAGTCGAATCTTCGACTGTTTCAGTCGCAGATGCGGCAAACGTCGCATTTAATTTAAACAGTCGAATTTAATTGATTCAAACCTCGTACTTTTAACTCTCGAATTAAGTTCGGCACATGTGAGATTCGACGTTTGAACTGGGCCTTACTCTTTCTGCCTTGCTTGAGTATCTTTACGTACCTTTGTGTCTTAACCTACTTCAGTAGTGGCGTGCTTGAGGGACTTGGCCTACTTCAGTTACTTGGCGTGCTTGAGTATCTTTACTTACTTTTGCGTCTTGAAGTAGGCCAAGACACTTAAGCACGCCAAGTTACTAGAGTAGGCCAAGACACAAAAGTACATAAAGATACTCAAGCAAGGCAGAAAGAGTAAGTAAGTAAGTAAGAATATATATATCGGTACACTATAGGAATCATATATGAATTATCTATCTGGGTTTATGCCTTGTATAGCAACATCCTGCATTACGTAATCGGGAAAACTTTGTGTCGTGTTTCGCAAATATTGTGTCGTGTTTTGGGAGATTTGCGTTGTGTTTTGCAAACTCTGAGTTGTGTTTCGATATATTGTGTTGTGTTTTGATGACATTGTGTTGTTTCAATAATGCTGTGTTGTGTTTCGATAATATTGTGATGTGCTTCGATAATACTGTGTTGTGTTTCGGTAATAGTTTGTTGTGTTCAGATAATACTATGTTGTGTTTGGAAAAGTGTTTGTTGTGTTTGCAGATATGGGCCACCGTACTACTGAGTGGTGGAAAAAAATAAGAATCTTAATTAGCAAAATTGCGATGGTCGGGTGTTGTAAACTTTCACTGTATGCAAATGATTCTTGTGATGAGCATGCTATTTATTTTCGGTAATGATTGAAATGACGTGTCATGTAAATCACTTTTTTGATATCTGGAAATGATGTAATTTCTCTGGAATCGAGGCCCTTGAATTTTCGTGTATTAAGACTCGCGTATAGCCTGCTACTGCCGAGGTATTTTTGGTCGTCGCTAACACGCGTACTAAATCAGTTCAGAAACAAATAAAAAGTATCGACGTCGATAAAGTAGGAAGTAAAAAACCTTTAGCAAGTAAATCATGTTTCTTGTAAAATTAATCGCCTCCCCATTTCTCGATCTAATCTCTCTAAGCAGGCGAGACCTGAATGCCACTGTAAACGCGTTCTTGTTAACACTAATCTGTGACATCTAGGAGTACGTAGTCCTTCATTTTTCTGAGAAAGAGTTTTTCATGCGCTCGCGCTATTTATGCCCCACTCCCAGTCTCTTCGCAAGGAGCGACATGTTGTCACAGGATAAATACAGTTTACACTGACACGCTTATAACACTTAGCTACTCTGACATAAATGCAGCTTGTCCATCCCCACAAATAAGAAATAGATTTGAATACATCCGCCAACTAGGTATATAAACGCTTACAACGTAAAGTTGTCCATTCCGTATTCTCAATGAAATGCGGCCTGGAATACATAATTTGACAAAATCCAAAAACAAAAGACAGTTAAATCTAAGGTAGAAGTTAGAAGCGCTTTTTTTTTTCTCAAACTCCTCGAGGGATCTTTGTTGCTTGTAACGCATCAATCTTGTATCAAATCTCTTTGGTTACGTAACAATCGTGAATTTGTCGCCGGGGTGAAATTTCAGAGATTTCTCCGCTTAATATTTCTTATGCCATCTTCAACTCATAGACCAGCTTCTTTCATGCCCTATCATAAATAGTAATTGATTAGAACAATTCTGCTTTGCTAACAGGAGGCTCAGTGATTTAAAAAATGGGTCACGCGAATGACGACATATAACCTGGTTTCAGAGCCGGTTTTCTTTCCTCTCTCTCCTCATACAGATCTGAACCGCGAATAGTGTCTGCTGGGTATATAGACCTATATGGAGGACCACAGCTCTCTGTCAGGGGTTAAAAAAATTAAAAACTTCTCTATGTTTTGGTGTTATCGAAATAACTGAACTGTCCGGATCTTAGGGCAATCTTAAATTTGTGATATAGTTTAACGTATTCACAAGCTCAGCATAACACGTACAACTCACTGTTCCGCGGAAATTAAGTTATTGCTAGAGCTAAAATAACCCAGAGCGAGAGGGACGAAAGGCAAACGTAGATGCTAAACCGGCAGAAATCAAATAGCAACCATAAAGTAACCCGAATTCAGTGATACACATCAGTCGTTTCGTTTTGGAAAGCTTGAGTGGCCTTATTAGCTTCAACTGTTGTAGCTAGATCATTTCACCATAAAATCACACTCGACACATTGCGGTTGTATTGTGATATTGGAGAAATTGGGATGTGTTTGTTTTAACTGAGGAGTAAATATTGGGCTTACCTTAGTGGCTTTGATCAGCGTCGTCAGTCTTGAAATTCTCCTAAATAAGTTAAGTTAGCTTGGTTTTGCTCATCTTTTGAATTTGCATATATAAAATGAATATTAAATATGTTTTTCTATTATGTGGAATGAAGCACCCGCTTATTCATTCATATAAGCATCATTTTTAAGTGTCATTGTTCCATGCACGTAGTATAAAGTATTATAACATAGCGCGCGTGCTTGCCCTATATATAAAGTCCTATTGAGCCGCTATGAACAAAATCTTTATTTTCTTCATTTACGCACGCCTGTGCGTAAATAGAGAATTTGTTCATGATGACGTGTTCAGCTGTGTTTTTCGTCTCTTTTCCTAAGTACAAAAAAATCAACGGCAATGATAAAAAACTTTCTAGACTTGTTTTGGAATTTAGCTCCGTTCTAGCAAATAAAACCAACAGCAAAAGAGGTGAATATATTTCGCAAATAATAGAGTCTGAATAATTCGTTGAAACGTCTACCATAAAGACTGACATTTAAGTGGAAAAAGACCACAAATTGGTCTGTGTCGGAAAATATCCAATTTGTATAAAGTGTCCTCAGTTTTTAACGTTTGTTTTATATCCTACAAAACAAGTTAATTATAAAGTGAGCTCAAGAGCGAAAAATTATGCACTTTTTGTTATCGCCGAACAATCCGACTGAAGCAGGAAAATTTCTCGTGCAATAACAAAACAAAGGATGTTACTAAAACGGGGAACGGGGAGCGGGGAACGGGGAACGGAAGTCTGGGAACGAGTAGTCAGTGGTAACCTCCATAAAAATCCAATATGGCCGATGATCGATGATAGAGAAACCGACCGTCGTATAGCGTCGCTATTTTACTTGAACTATAAGCTCATGAGGTGCTTGAAATAATACGGAGGTAATACCTTCATGACATTTTTCACCTTTTTGCGTTTTACTAAACAATTATCCGTAGGAAACAAAATATGCTCCAACAGCAGTTGAAAGAAGCCAATCGGGACAAAAAGCTCCCAAAGCACATGTACAGCCATATTTGGAACTCCAGCGAATCTATACTGAGTCTAGCCCACAAAGCAATGAACTACTTTTCCATGATAGATACCATACATCGAAGTAGCCAGGTAGCTTGCGTGCAGACTTCTCTTATTTCCTTTGATAGCGATGACTACTTTGAAAAATGTTATTGACCATACTTAGACAGTCTGGTTCTGCTTTTAATATTATTAGATCTACTACACTGCAAGCATTCACGATATTGAAGTGTTTCACTGATCCACGGAAATGAAATAATATCATTTTATTATTTTGTTTGTTAACAATTTGTTTCAGGTCAGTTTGCCCAATATAGACCAGTATAATGACCCTAATTCACTCATTTTCCTCACCCTAATCAGTAAACTTCAAAGTCATACAGTGGCCATTTGTCTTTCTGTGAAATACCCTGACGACCCTTTCCTGAATCAAAACCACCGGATTGCATTGAATGCAAGATTTTCACTCACTGCAGATCCTCAATTAACCTCCCACCCCCCCCCCCCCCCCCTAAGAATGAGATCCCAAACCCCTCCCTTTCTTTTGAAGAAAAATGAAAATTGTCGTAAAATAATCAAAGTACCTCTTCATGGGCACGAAACGTTTGGTGCAATTCATACCATACAATATCACTGTATCAAGTACTGTTCACGGTGCAGGAGGAGGGGGTACTATAATTGCCTAAATAGAGAGGCTCCCCCCGAAAGGGGTATCCTTTTCAGGCTTCAGGTATATGAAAGGGAAGGGGTTTGTTATAGTTGAAGTATATGAAAGGGACATCCGTCATTTCAGTCAGTTGAAGGACCAAAATGAGATCAATCACAAATGCATTTTATGGATGTGAGAGACAAGAAAACCTGTTTTAGTGATTTATTCATACTGTAAAGATGGTGTATTTACAGCAGTTAAAACTGGATGCAGCGTTCAAAGTTAGGTATGTGAAAGGGGTACCATTTGTTACTAGAGGGTATACAAAAGGGGTACCTTTTCTGTCTAAAACGGTACATACAAAGGGTAAGGGGTTGGTCCTGGGGCGGAGCCTCTTCGTATAAAACTTCAGTGAGCCCCCTCCCCTCCTCCCCTCTCGGTTACTGTTACTGTAGTCTGATTCTTCTCTTTAATTTCTTTGATACTGTGCTTCATTAAATGAATTTTTATTCATTTAAAAGCCTCCTGCCCCTTTTTTGAAAACCCGGATATGTTAAAAGGCCCCCCAGAGGAGAAATAAAATCAGGGAAAATGGGTACCAAGATCTGTTGTATTATTAGTCGAGCGTGCTTGCAGAGCGAGACTCTTAAAATGCAGTCTTTTTTTTTTTTTTGTCGGACCTAGTTTGTAGGCCCCGCGTTCCTAACGAAGACCGTGGAAACTGGGGATAAGAATCGTGACGACTTTCATTGTATGGAAATGAGTCTCGTGATGAGAATGCGGTTTATTTTCGGCGATGACTGAAATGACGCATGAAAGTTTGGCAATGATGTAATTTTCCTCGAATGGAGGTCCTTGATTTTCGTGTAATTATGCACGACATGCAAGAAAATATTACAGCGGGGAAATCCTCAGGATTTTGTGGCTTTTTAAGGCGTTACGTTTCTCAGAATATTGTCGCAGTTACAGGAAATGTACGGTTAAATAGATTCACTTTGTTTTATGTATTTAATTGATAGATTTTCGCAGTTGTTAAGATGTGAAATCGTGTTGCACTTCATAAATACTTGAGATATCGAGTATCCACTGTCACGTAATTTTTACGTGCGCACGTGCGTAAATTTTGCGTTCGCAAATAAAATAAAGGCAATGTATGAAAGGCCGCACGTACAATTATGTAAGCGTAAAAGTAGAAACTCGCTTAATTTGACGTTTTAATCTCAATACTTTTTGTCATACCTCTATTTGATTTACGTGATTAAAATTAACGTGCGTTAACGTGCGGAGCCAAAAACGCATCAGTGGAAATCCACCCTAACGTGTCACGGATGTGTTTACACGGGTAGCTTTGAACTTGACTAATTGCACACTCTACTTACAGCACTTCATGTCGACAGAATAGACTTTTCCGGAACGGGTTGGTCCAAGAATTCTATGGCTTGAAAGTGTTGATTATTTTGGAACAACTGATCACTTCAGTGGTCGAAAAAAAAGAATAATCTTAATGAGCAAAACTTCAAGGTTTACTGGAAAATCAAGATCGAGGATCGGTTAAAAAGAACTAGAAAATAAAATAAATAAATAAATCGTAGATCAGTGGTGATGTGGGCCGCAGACTGTAGATAAATTTCACAGAACATAACACCGTTCGCTGTACTGAACACTAAATTCAAGTAAACTAATCCGAGTCTGTCTGAGTCAGTGATTGTTTTGACGAGAAAGTGAAATTTTCCTGGAAAATGAAACGCTTTATCCCGGTGATACTGTAATACAAGAAAAAACTTTGACAGTTTTTAGTTTTTAAGTGTACATTTGCTTTCAGTACTCCTTATTTTTCTTGTAATTGTTGTATGTACGACCCCACCAGCAATGCTGATCTTTTTGTCGTGCCGTAAACTAAGGTTCTTACCAACCCACCTACCTACTTATCTATCTATCCATCTATCTATCTGTCTGTCTGTTTTTCTGTCTGTCTGTCTATCTGCCTATCTGCCTATGTATGTATATATCTATATACACCTGTTTTTAAAAACGTTTTCATATGGAGAGATATATAGATAGATATATACTTTTGTTTTCTTGCACGTGTGCATTTTTTACTTGTTATTGTCCAACTTGTGAAAAACTCGGTTCAACGATAAATTTTTTCTTCGTCAGGTTTTTTTTTTCCAAATAAAGAATGCGGAATTCAGTCAGTTGTACGTCATATAATTTTTGTCGTTCTACAACATGAAAAAAAAAAAGTGTTTTCGAAACTGCTGATGTTCTTTTTCTGAGGAAAATATGGCGGTGGATGTCGATATTGGATATGTGGGAAGGAGCAACGATATTATAGAAGTCGATTAACCGCGGACCAAGACTTTGACGAGGTTCATAGAAGTAGATTTTATCATAACCATGA
Source organism: Porites divaricata (assembly GCA_038088405.1). Classification (NCBI taxonomy): domain Eukaryota; kingdom Metazoa; phylum Cnidaria; class Anthozoa; order Scleractinia; family Poritidae; genus Porites; species Porites divaricata. Next base: position 12,266,373 of record JBBMOI010000007.1, read on the forward strand.
TGAGCTGGACATTTATATTAATGTCTCACCTTTTTTCGTGTAAAATCACGGCCTGTAAGGCAACGCCTCATTGAAGACAGAATAAACTCTCGGCCATAAATGTTTTCAAGTTAGTTTACAGTTTCTCTTAAGCACGCCCCTGGACAGCGCGGCATTTTTTTAATGCACTCCATCAATAAAAATGCTTTGCCACTTGCTACAGATGCCGTGACATTTGGCCTACCAATTCGGTGACGTCGTATAACTCGGCTGCTTCGCGGGCTGTTTTCCTCATTCCCAAAATCAGCCATATAATTGGCCATCGCAAATTTGTATTGCAGGGCGGATGCATTTTTCTGAAAAAACTCAATCGACATGTTCTTTTCAAATTGGAACAAAAAACCCGACGAAGAAAAAATTTATCGTTGAACCGAGTTTTTTCACAAGTCGTACAATAACAAGTGAAAAATGCACACGGGCGCACGTGCAAGAAAACAAAATTATATATCTATCTATATATCTCTCTATATGAAAACCTTTTTGAAAACGGGTGTATATGTCTGTCTATCTATATATCTGTCTGTCTATCTATCTATCCATCTATCTATCTAAAATGCATACTGTGTACAACTCTAAACATTGTACTCTGAGACTGTACGGAGATATTAAAAGTAGATACTAAGCAGCTATGGAAAATGTCATTACTTTCACGCGATATTGATATCTTATAAAACGGACAACAAATTCAGCAGGAATACGCGCGAACTGAATTAACTGTGTGTTGTATAAGGTTCTGTTAAACTTACACTTTTTTCCTGTGCTGAACATATACTGTACCGAGCCGTTTCTTGGTCCGGTACAAAGAAGCTATGTATATTTATACTGACAGAGTCATGGGCCCATGATACCGATAAAAATCTTCGTTCAATTTTTCGAGTGTAAAATCCCTGAAAGAGTACTCCTCAATGGAGCAATATCAATATGTAGAAGGTTTCCGGTTTGAGACTAAGATGTGCGGCCTGTCTCTCCTTGCAATTTTTACTTTTTGAGTCTACAGCTATTTCGAGAAAGATTGTCGGAAAAAGTGCACGCGACAATCCCGAAAGGCATTGTGGGTGGTTTTGAGTTCTCCGTTCTTCAAAGAAATTTGAAAGAATTGGCACGAAAGGCCATGGAAATGTGTTTTCGAGTGCTAAAGGAAAGCAGCAAAAGTAGATTCGACAGCTACAGTCGTCAGGAACAGTGTATTGATCATATCCCATATTGCCTTGCGGGATTGTCGCGTGCACATTTTTCTCGAAATAGCTGTATACATTATGACATTCAACACTCGTTTTGTATTCCAAACGAAAAAGTAGTATAATACCTTTGACAACAAAACTCATCTCCAAGCAAGCGAGACTCAACGCTATTAAGAGCGTTCTTGTTTTACATGAAACATTGAGTAAGTGTAATGTTGGTACTATCCACATACAGTTGCGCGTGTTTACTGAAAAACATATTGGCACTCCAATCTTTTGCCTCCCTGTGTGAGACCTTGGACTCTTTATTTCCAAAACTACAGACAGCTTGCTTGAAGGCTTATCAACCACCTTCTAATAAGCTGCCAACCTCTGCAACATTGATGATGTGATGCTTGATGGTAGGTGCAGTGCAATATTACAGAATCAAGCTAATTAAGCAGCTTGACACATTCAGTTTTACATTGAGCTTGAAATATTTTTATCCACAGAAGAAGAAGAGAAGTGGACCTCCCCTCTGCAAAAACATTAAAGGAGTCCCCCTAGAAAAAAAAAAAGCTTCCAGAGGGCTAAACAGAGGAAGCTAGTATACTTCCCACGCATATTTTAACAGCTAGCCTTTAGAAAGTCCCTTCCAACCAAAGTACTTCCCCCATGTATACTTGCAACACTTAATATTGCAGCTCAGTTGTGGTTCACTTTTATCCTAAGTTTGAATTTTATTCTCTTTTTGGTTTGAACTCATAATACAAAATTCATATTACCGTACCCCCAAACAAAGGGAAACAAAATTTAAACCATGGTTATAATAAAATAAAACCACAGCATAGCCATTTGCTCTGAAACAACTGACATCTTTAAGAGCAAGGTATGGTTGATATTCCTGGCACATTGCACGTTAATAATATGTTTAAAGTTGCCTTTTATTGATGTATTTTAAAAATAACCTGATCCATCTTATCTTTTCAAATAATAGAATTTGCACTTTCTTCTCATCATAGGTTTGTAAATATAGTATTATTATTAGACTTACAGTTTTATCTCCTCGCCAACATGTTTTAATTTCAAAAGTAGGTTGAGTTTGATCGTCCGGGTGAACGTAGTCCTGAATAGGACTGTTGTTGTTGACAGTGACTGACGTTTCGACAACCTGTGCGGTAGTCATCTTCAGAGTCAAAGTGAGTTGTATCACGTCAGTAGATGGTATTATATACTCTGGTTATTGATCTGATTGGTCAATAAAGTCAAGATGTTATTGGTCGTCTGTCAGTTAAGCCGCGGTGTTATTGGCTATGAAGACTCGTAATCAGTAATTGGTGCGTTGCGATCCGTCTATTGTCACAGTTAAGCACTCGTCTATCGTTAGTCAAATTGTCAGTTCTCCAGTCGATCTCTCATAGTTAGTTTCGCTTCATCTCGTCAATAAGTCGTTTGTACGGCGCTGGTAACTGTTGGCTACGATTCAGTGGCGTTTGTTCTAAGTTAGTGAACCAGCTTTCCAAAGTAAGACGTTGATAGTAGTCTGTAGAATACGTTATACATGTCGCAGAGTCCCAGTCAATTCGATGTTTCGTCTGTAAATGATGCTCAGCAATGTGATTGTTGACGTCACCATTCCTCGTTACTCGTTTGTGTTCGGTCAGTCGCGTGCTAAGGTTTCTGCCGGTTTCACCAATGTAAGAAGCCTGGCAGTCGCAGCATTTGATCTTGCATACTGCTCCCTGTCTGTCCTCCGGTTTGTCTTTGTCCTTGACAATAACATCTTGACTTTATTGACCAATCAGATCAATAACCAGAGTATATAATACCATCTACTGACGTGATACAACTCACTTTGACTCTGAAGATGACTACCGCACAGGTTGTCGAAACGTCAGTCACTGTCAACAACAACAGTCCTATTCAGGACCACGTTCACCCGGACGATCAAACTCAACCTACTTTTGAAATGACTCCTGGGTTCAAACCTTTCACAGTTTTATGTTTTAATTTGTGCTTGAAAAAACGCTACAGCTAGGAAGGAGCTCCACTGCCACACTATTACTATCGAGGAAATACACCTGGCTGCTTCGATCTACGTTATCTTTCAGCATGTATTTAAGCCAAAACCCTACGAAACGCGTCAAGCAAAAGTAGTTCATTGCTTTCTGAGTTAGACCCAGTATAGATTCGCTTGAGTTCCAAATATGGCTGTTCTTTGAGAGTTTTTGTCCCGACTGTAGCTTCTTTCAACTGCTGTTGGAGCATATTTTGTTGTTTAGTAAAACGCAAAAAGGTGAAAAATGTCATGAAATTATTTAGTCCGTATCATTTCAAGCACCTCATGAGCATATAATTCATTAGTAAAATAGCGACCTTAAGTGTTGTCTCGACGCTTCTCTATCATCGAGCTTACCTTGATCCTTACCGGCCATTTTGGATTTTTATGGAGGATACCGCTGACTACTCGTTCCCAGACTTCCGTTCCCCGTTCCCCGTTCCCCGCTCCCCGCTCCCCGTTCCCCGTTTTAGTAACATCCCAAAACAAATATACACAAGACATAAATTTATTACTCACAAAAACAACTGCTGCCAGGTCTTCTGAAGAAGCCGTAATGACCAGCCATTGTTCGTAATTGAATAATAGGATGACAGTCGTCTTCGCTAAAAAACAAGTTTTCTGGTTTCCCCGTGCATCCATAACTCGATATACGCATGCTAAGCATCAACAAGCCCCGTGCACACGTAGCCCTTTTTGTTTGAAAACGGAATTTTTTTCTGCCCGGTTTACCCTAGCTACCGTCCACACGTATTCGCTCACCAGAGTGAGGATTTTTGAAAAAGCTGGCTTCTCGTTTACTTGTGGGCGGACAAAACGGAGGTTTTCAAATACGATGTGTGTGATACACATTTACTACTAATATATAGATTTAGCCAGGGCTAAAAGCGAAGTTCTCTTTTATATCGAGTGATACTAAAGACAATAGACAATGTGAAGACAACGAAACAGGTTAAAAACAACAACAATAGATCTAATTTGCACGTGCAGCACACTTTTTTTTATAATTAGCAAAAAACAACTTTGCACGTGCACCACATTTTTGTATATTTCCTTGCCGTTGGTTTGCACGACTAAAACGTGAAACTTCTTTTAACTTCCTAGTTACACTTTTTAGGAAGGAAATGTTGGTGTTCCTGTTTACTCTCTTTTTTTACTGCCCATGCATGCTAGAGCTTCTCATTTTCTCACCGCCGTTATATAATTTTCATCTTTTTTTTCCAACGAAATTGGTCTCCGTTGTTAATTATTTCTCGCTCACAAACTACACAGACTACCCGAAATTAACTTTGCATTGGTTCACCTGTGGTGCGGACGGACGGTCGCTCGCTCGGTGTACGGTAAGTGTAAGGTTTCGAATGCTCTGCAAAAAATGACACGTGATCTATTTCGGGTAATGTCATTGGCTCCGAGGCGAAAATGCCCGCGAAATGTTGTTCAGATGAAAGAAGCGATGGCAGCTTTTTTTGGCAGTGACAGCAGGGTGTCTGTAAAACGCGGACCGGATACCTGTGGATGGCGGATGGCGGATGCGGATGGGAAAATGCGGATAGAAAAATGCGGATGGTAAAAAAAATGCGGATAACAAAAAAAGTAAGAGGAAAAAATCGAGAAATGCGGATGGCAAAAAAAGAAACAATAAATGAACAAACAAACAATTAAGGAAACAAATCTTTCTTTCAAGTCGCTGGTTGGACCCTTCACATACATACAGAACATGATGTCAATGGTTGGCACAGTTTTGTACCCTGCAATTCCTGTCATTAATGTCACAGAAATAAGGACACTCCATTCCTCCTTCTTAAATGCACACACACTTGATGCACTTCTCCTTTGAGTGTTTAGCCTAAGGCTTGCACGCAACAGCTCAAAAAATCGGCTAGCAAAGGTTCGCTTATTTTGCACTGGCCCCTTCTAATATTCTTCCCTTTATCCAATAAGGAGCCAGTGGTCCCTGCAGTCACGGGTCAGAATGCACAATATTACTTGACCAGCATCCTAAAGCGGTGTAATTCACGAAGCAGTCTGTCTTTACTTTCGGGAGTGATCGCTATTTTTTTAAACATTACTTTATTCGGAATTTCATGGTTATCGCGCTAAGAGGGGGAGGCATGGGTGTTAGTATTAAAACAAACGACAAACAATTTTTAATATAATATATAGATTTAGCCAGGGCTAAAAGCGAAGCTCCTATTAACTCGAATTTATGATTTAAATCAAACAATAAACTTGTATTCCACAATTCAGTTAACTTTAGAACACATTCATGTGACTAATTTGAGGGAACGGTTAAGTGATTTTAGAGAACAGTAATTTGCGAACAGTCAAAGCTAAGAGTGAACTTAATCTTACATCGAGTTGATAGCCTTATTTATTATATAGACACGAGTGTTTTACTGGGAAATATACCACTCGTAAAATTCATAAACGCTACATCCGGGACCCGAGTGGTTTATTTTCCATAATCTCACTAGTGAGTTTATCGATGACGTAATTTCGGTCATTTCCCTCTATTACTTTATCGATGTCTTTTTGTCTATATAATAAAAAGAACATTACACGGCGGCTTGAAGATATGAATTTTATTTTCTCGTGGCAAAAACAATATTTTACTCACTCGCTGCGCTCGTTCGTAAAATATTGTTTTGCCACTCGAAAATAAAATTCATATCTTCGCGCCACCGTGTAATATCCTCTATATATGTACACCCAAAAATAGCAATCATCTTCGATCACATTTAAGAGCGCGGACTCTTGGTCACAGTAGATTAGGCCTGGAAAACAAATCAGGCGGAATTTTTTGCGTTCGACAAGTTTACTTTACAAAATCTTGCCAACAAGTCTGGGGACGTGTAAACCAACCTTTTATCACATACAGACCTCGGACAGAATGCAGTATTTCACAATTTTGCAGTACAAATTGCACTCGCTCAATATTCAGGACGATCGAAGCACGTGTGGGCTTTTAGCGAAATCGTTAAAAAAATTTCCAAAATCACCTATACGGCGAGCCAGTTCTCACTTTTGACAAGCGTCAAAGTCGACTGTTTAAATTATGATTAATAGAGTTATACGCTTCAACATAATAAAGAATTTATTATGTTTATTTTTTATTTAATGTTTTTATAACGATGTGTAATCTTCAAAAGCGTTTGATACGCGCGGCATTTTGACTACTCCTGCGTGCAAGCGATGTTCATGAGCGACTGAAAACAAACGGCACAGCGATAAAAATTGCAAAAGAGACTACCAACAATCAATAAAAGGACAATAATTCGGTGAAACATATACAGAGACAACAATTTTCATTCACGAACTCAAGACAAGTATTAAAGTGTCTCAGAAAATCCTTGTTTATGTTTTTCATTTTGTAAGCCGGCTTCCCGGTGTTTGCTTTTTCAAAGATGAACTCGAGGCAAGAAAATCGCTCAAAGCTTTCTTTTACAGCCAGAATTATAACGAAATATTCTTTGGAACGTTTTCTTTTTATTCGCGGTAAGAAAATGACTAAAGGCTTTTTAAAGTTTCATAAGCTTATAATCAAACCTGATACTCGGTAAGATCATTGTCTCAAATCTTACAATTAAAAACGTGCACAAACTAAATAGCCGCATAAACTACGCTCGACTTCATTAATTTAGATATAAAGAACAAACGTCAAATAAATAATTACTCAGGCTTACCATTCGAGATGCACTGAAAACTATCAAGTAAGGCCAGACTCGCTTCAGACTTTCAACCCTCTCACGCATCAAGCAAGGTGAAAAAGGAAAACGATGCCATCCGAAATTCAGATTTCCGACTTTAACAAGCGACGTATTTCTCAACCAAAAACCCAATAAACAAACTAGCCATGAATAACAGAAGACTCTTGATAGCAGCTGAATTTCATTTTGTTCATTCAGTGGAAAAAGACAGTTAAAAACAACACAAGTTGACACAAAACTCTGTCAGCTTCAGCTATCAAAGTAAACAGGTTTCAAGCTGCTGCATAAATTTTCCGCATGAACTCACCTGTCAAACTTTGACCAATCACAGCATAAAAATTGGACGTAGAGCGTGACCAACGCGTGACCTTGGTGAGAAAAGTCAAAAAGCAACTGGCATATATTCCCTGCCTGTATTGCTGAATTTTAGCTTCCGAGGTCAGTTTGAAATCAAAATTTTAGTTGTCCGGCACATAAAAAACACAACATATTTGAAAACTAGTAACTTGTCAGCGGATAACTTCAAAAAGATACCCGACCTCGATGGGTCGACACCTGAGCCCGCGATACGGTCGGTGATACTGGTCAGCGGATACCCTGTTTTGACAGCTGTCAATTGATCATTGATGTGCAATATATGTTTGCAATATCAGTCTTCCTGTGCTCCCAAACTAGGCAGAAAGTGTGAGGATTGAACACTGGTTAGCCTGTGGTGCGGACGTACGGACCGACGGGCGGGCGGGCGGGCGGTGTACGGTCACGTGATTACCAAATTTTCTGGGATGGGTAGATTTACTTACCCATGGTGCTCCACAGGCGGGCTTCGCCCGCCAGAGCTCCGCTAAAATCATTCTGACCTAGTGTACTCAACTTACAGAGAGAATATTCTCAGGGTAATCAAATCAAGACCTATTTGTTTGAGCGGCTCAAGACAGAAAACATTGCAGCGTGCATCAACCAGACAAAAGGCCGAACGTAAAAACGTAACTTTCAGGTTTGGCAGATGCCAATCAACTCCACCTATCATGTGGATTTATTTTTTACAAGTTCTGCCCTTTGGGAATTTATAAGTGCACTAATAATGAGTTCCAATTTTTAAAATTTGCAAAATATACTGCAGATTGAAAAGAAAAAAAACAGACTTCTTGGTCAATCGCAAAAGTTATTTCCTGAAAAGGTGTAAAAAAAAAATCACCTAATCTGCAAAATTAAACTCCCGCAAAAAAGGAGAAGTGTCACCTGTGAACGCATTAATGAAGGCTACTTTCTGTTTTATTTGTTTTTGTTTCTAATTTTTCTGCTAGCAAAATAGTTTCCAAAACATATCCTCAGTGAGTTTTTAGAACGTCTGTATCGAGCAACTTAAAACTCAGAATTCGGAATCGAAAATAATTTATATAATATTCAAATTATTTGGCCAGTTCCCGTCTATCTGCGAAGCAGCAACAAAACATACTTTTCTACACGGAAAGATGTTTAATTATTACAAATCAGAAAAAAAAAAGCTGCTTCTTAAGTAGACTTTAAAAATTTTTTAGCTATGTCTACACCAGATCAGCATTTTTTTATATGTTGATAGAAACTTTTCGTAAAACTGTGAAAATGGAACGAACGTCATAATAATGACTCTGCTGAGTGTGCGGCATATTGCCTGACAATGAATTTCTGTAGAAGAACCCACAAGACCGATTCACACAAAACCGAGAGGAAAATTTGTGTAACGGAAAACCACTAGTGTAACAGTAGCTTAGTTTTTTTATCTCAAAAATGGGCTTCTGCAGGTGTCTGCAGTTCGCAATCACTCTCTGAACTGTCTGCTATGGCAGAGTCGACCAGAGTCAAGGCAGAGCGAAAGTTGATTTGTATTATGAGCCCTTTTGAAGATCAGGCTCCTTTGTGAGGAAACATGGCGATTTAGCGGAGGCGAGCGTGAAATAGGCGAAGCAAAGCACGCCGATGTTTTCGCGTAATTCACCCTATTTTTTGGTTACTTTAGTTTGTTTTCTCTAATTTTCTTTTAATTTGAGGAAATTTAGTCCTTTGTTGTTGTCGTCCGAACAACGTTATACACGTGTTTTGTTAAGAAATGTTTTAGTGACACAATTTAACTTATATATATTTTATATTTAACTTAACTTTTTCTATCCTCATTTTTCCATCTGAATCCGCCATCCGTAGGTATCTGGACCTCTCTTTTTGCAGACACCTCCTTTGCTAGCCTATTTTTTGGACCTGTTTACCTTTCCTGAAATCCTTAGGCTAAACATACCAAGTATGTGTGCATTTAAGGAGGAGGAACGGAGCGTCCTTATTTCTGTGACATTAATGAAAGGAATTACAGGGTACAAAACTGTGCCAACTATTGGCATCACGTTCTGTATGTAAGTGAAGGGGCCAACCATGTGACAGCGACTTGAAAGAAAGATTTCTTTCCTTAATTCTTTGTTTGTTTATTTTATTTTTTTTTTTGCCATCCGCATTTCTCGTTTTTTTCCTCTTACTTTTTTTGTTATCCGCATTTTTTCCATCCGCATTTTTCTATCCATATTTTCCCATCCGCATCCGCTATCCGCAGGTATCCGGTCCGCGTTTGACAGACACCCGTGACAGCGTTGCAATTTTTTGCCACAGTAAGTGATCAAAAATTATTTGGTCAAAGTTTTGACGGAAGTGTGTTAGCGTCCTGAAACTGGCGAAAAATCGCATTGACATGGTCTGATTCAGTGTTATTGACGTTGAGATCGCTGGTTTGCATCTGGAAAACATGCCGAAAAGGTGGGTAATTTTTACTCTCTTTGTTTACCGCGTGTTCCGTGCAGCTCGGTACAAAAAGAAATTATAAAATAGTGCAAGAAAAATTATTGGGCTTTGTTTTGGTATATAAATTAGCTTGTACCGAGTTGCACGGAACCGACAGTTTGTTGAAATGTGTATCCCGTTGTGTGTCAAAATTCGACTTTGATTGTGAATCTAACATTCGATAACATTCGACTGTTGATCGAAGAGCGTCTTACAATGCTATCCAAAATGTTTTTCTTGTTTAGTTCAAGTTTCTTATTGCGGATTCAACAAAAAAAGTAGAGGTGGAACAGACAATCTTGGGCTTTGTTTTGTTAATATGACTTAGCGTGTACTTTGTTGCTGGAAAAACTATATTTAGATGCTTTATATCCTAATGTTTACACTGTTTATAGCAGAAAAGTAAGCTCACGCTTGGCTAAACTCATCCTCGGAGACCCAGGGGCAGATAGTGGGGACGAGGAAAAGTCTAAACGGGCGGAAAAAAATATGGCACGAAGAAAAGTAAAGAACGGCGAGAAGAGCCCCTGGGGACAATGTCTTACCAGACCAGTTCCAAACGGTCGTTGCCGTTCTGGCTTCTGATTGGTGCCAGAAAACGTGTGTTTTTCTGGCACCAATCAGAAGCCAGAACGGCGGCGACCGTTTGGAACTTGTCTGGTAAGACATTGTCCCCAGGGGCTCTTCTCGCCGTTCTTTACTTTTCTTCGTGCCATATTTTTCCGCCCGTTTAGACTTTCCCTCGCCCCCACTATCTGCCCCTGGGTCTCCGAGGATGGGCTAAACTTAATCTCGTGTCACTCGGTACAAATGGAAATCATAAAGAAGGTCAAGAATTATTCTTAGCCATTGTCTTGGTGTGTAAATTGTCTTGGAGCTAGTGGATCGAAAGCGGCCGGGCTTCGGCAGTTTTCTAAAGTGCGTCGTTCGAAACGTGATTTTATCCATCGATTTACATTTCATTGTTGTTGTACATTATTACAGCTTTGTATGTTACAGAAATTTGAGTTTTATCCGAACTGTCGAATGGGAAGATGTGAGAGTGTTTTCATTAAAACGCTAAGACCGTCTTAGAGCTACAGTTCGATAGGTCCAGCAACATTTGATTTGTAAAAAATATTCTGTTTACAATGTGTACAGCTGCTGTACATTTAGGCTTACAATTTTATAATTGAAGGATCGAAGTTTAGATTATTTTGCTCATAAATTTGGCTTGGGATTATCCACAACGAGGTCCGTTCCGCGTTGGGAACTGCACTTACGGACATGATTTTCCCCGCCTACAATTTTTTAGCCCTAAATTTTTGCACACAAGGCTTTCTGTGGGGGGTGCTACTTTGCTTGAAAATTGGATCCTGGAAGGAGATGAACAGGGTAGTTTTTCTGTGAATGCTTTTGTTTTTATATGCACCGTTTTTAGATTAAATTTTTTGGGAGCCAGGTTATAAAATGGAGTAAACTTTGAGTCTTGATGAAATTTTAGTTGGATCATGTTGATGAATGCAGTTGTGTAGGATGTGCAGTTTCCAATTTTGATCTTCTGTCAGAATTGTGAGAGGACATTCACAGATCTCATTCAAAAATTATAGTTTCATTGTAATTACCGTTTGTTTCTATTCCTATAAACTTCTCAGCAGGTCTACATTTTGCATGAATTTAATGCGATATATATTTGAAGTGGTTGTTTCACAGTGAAGTATAGTTTTCACTTTGTTTTTTGATTTGAAGTTCAGTTTCTTCTTAGTCGTTAGCTAAGGTAGTGTTGAAGTATCTGACATGGCAACATACTTTACTTTTCATTTCTCTTCAGAAAAGATTGTTTGATCCTGCATCAAACAAAGTGCAGCCTCACAAACAAGATTTTTTAACGAACAAATGTGTACTCAAGGAAAGCACATGTCCCTGACAGTGTCAATAAAATTTATTTATGGAAAGATCTTGGTTTTACTCCTTTGTAGCACTTTAGACTATATGCATCACTTTTTTAACCTATATATACTAAAAAAATGTAATCAGTATTTTTTTTTCAACTAACACTTGAATCAAAGTTCTCTTCTCTCTTGATAGTATGTAGTATTCCCCTAATTTAAAAATTTCATTATCTCATTCAGATCAAGCACAATAACAATTGAAAAGAAACAAACCTTCGTCGGTCAAAGACGGCTTTAAAGTTTTGATATTGAAATTGCACCCGTTCTCAATGAAAAGACTGAATGCAGACACTAAAGTTCATTTAGCTCATGTTCAAGCTTTTTTTGTAAATTGGAAAGTGTTGCTGGAGAAAAAATATTTTTGCTTTACCTTTTTTTCAGAAACATTGTTGTCGTTCGTGATCCAAAGTTGAATCCCGAAAACCGGCCAAATCGCGAGCTTCGCAGGAAACGAATCCCATAGGAATAGGTAAAAAAGGATAATAAAAAGTCTAGGCTATTCTAAAAATATCAGACATTTTTCGCCGGTGAAGGTGTACGGTTTCACCGGCGAAAAATGTCTGATTGGTCGTCGTGCGACCACGTGACATTGTCAAATTCAAAATGGCGGCAATACCTACATACATACTTTGTTTATTCCAGTGGAAAGAAGGTTAATTGCGGCTTAATTAATATGAGTTGCAAATGCACATCGGATATTTTTAGAATAGCCCAGATGTTTTATTATCCTTTTTCACCTATTCCTATGGGATTCGTTTCCTGCGATTTTCGCGATTTGGCCGGTTTTCGGGATTCAACTTCGGATCACATTGTTTCTGAAAAAAGCAGGGTCACCAGAAAGAACGGCCTTTGTTCGCAGCTCAATGCAGCAGATAAATAAGACACTATGGGTCCTTTGAAATTGCTTAGACACCTGGTAGTTATTATTTTTTTTCCCTAAAAGGTAAAGCAAAAATACTTTTTCTCCAGCAACACTTTCCAATTTACAAAAAAAGCTTGAACATGAGGTAAATGAACTTTAGTGTCTGCATTCAGTCTTTTCATTGAGAACGGGTGCAATTTTAATATCAAAACTTTAAAGCCGTCTTCGACCGATGAAGGCTTTTTTTCTTTTCAATGGTTATTATTTGGCTGTGCCCAAATAGAGTAATGCAAACGGCTTTGTTTTGACGCAAATGTGCAATAGGCACGTAATACATGCTAAGGTAAACAAGGCAAGTAAACAAGCGAAGCGAGGCGAATGTCTGCCATGCGAACGTCATTCAACACTACATATTCTCCTTTATGGTTTTCGTAAAGTAAACCAAAATCCATAAAACGTGCCTTTGGAATCTCACGCAAATAAATGTAGTTTTTTTAATCCTCAACACTCCCTGGCGGACTCATAAAAAAAACTCTTCTAGTATCTCCAATTTGAACTTGAATTTGCATCACCATGTTGACAAATGCAGAGTTTAAAAATAGAATACGTTCCCACGAAAAACCTGTAAATTTAGACAGCACGTGATCAAAACATGTTCGTACCGCGCCAAAAAGGTTGTCAATTTCACGACAGACTCAAGACAACGTTTCACTGGCCAAAACTGACAGGTTGAAATGTGAAACTACGCGCAGGATGGTAGTAATCCAATGATATATTAAATTTCAAAGCAGCAGAAAGAAGCAGGTTGGATAAAATTTGGCGACGGTGTTCGAGGAACGTATTGTTGAAGTATGTTATCGAGGGTTAAACTTACAAATGCACACACTGTTCGGGGTACGCCCACACTAAAATAACACCGAGTGTTTTCATAATGGGCTGGTCCGCGAACTCAAAGAAAAATTAAGGAAATTGTCAAGACATTCAAAGACCATGGACCTCATAGACGCAACGACAAATCGGAATATCAGGAGTGTACGTGAAAAATCGAGTTTGAACAGAAGAATGTGTATCAGGTTTGAGAGTCGCAAGATTTGTGTTGCTGGTAAATGATTTTAATTTTCACAATGCGGAACACAAGGAGTTGCCTGTGATAAAAATCTCTTCCGATGAAGGAAGACTGAGAAGATTGTCAACAATATTGAAACCAAAAGGGACTCAGGCTTCTTTGGAACTACTGATAGCGGTAACAATTCTTCTTATTCCGTCAATTTTGTTTAGCAGAGTGACTGTTAATGTACTTGCGCGTTGTATTTTTCATGTGTATATTGTGGCTCGGTAAGGTACGGTAATGTGCCCGGTGTCGGGATTTTGCATTATCAGCAAGTTTTGTCTTAAGAGTGGTTTGACTCCAGTGAGGTGCCGACAAGAAAAGGTAACGAGTAAATTGTACGGAAGGGAAACTGTTTTGTGCAGGAAATAAAAGAAGTTGAATTGAGATCTCGTCGTGGGAAATTTATTTATCACAAAACTTACAATCCAGTTGGTTCAAATAAGGTTAATCATTTTTAACTCGTGGGTACGCGCGAGCGTACCACGAGTTATTGCAGGGACAGGGATATACAAATGAGTCACTCGCTCACTCCTAGTAGACGCTTTCGTAATGAATCGGGTCCGAACTCGAGAGCGCGAAGATCTATCGTTTCCAAAGAACCACGCGCTCGCCGAAGTTCGGTGGCATCAAATTCCTCGCTGAGAGCGTGCATCGTGCGCTACAGCACGGTCAGAGAATAGAGGTCTTACCAAATTTAAGACACGCAGGAATCTTTCAGATTAGTACGATTCAAGAGCCTTTGACTCGTCCAGGCGTTAAACTTGACGAGAAGATGAGCATTTGCTCTTCTACTCCTTCAACTTCGACGCTGGCTTGATCTCATACCTTGTAGTAATGTAGTAGGTTATGTGTATGAATGAATGTATAATAAATAAGGCACTTCTTCTTCTTCTTCTTTATAAGGACTCCTTAAGATCACAGGGGGGAAATGATGTGATTTTGAGCATTAGCTATAAAATAACAGCAGAAATCGAGATAAGAAAACATAAGCTTATGTTTTGCGTCCTATTTTGCGGAGGAGTTGTGTCGACTTTGTATCGCATATGTTCTTTCATTGCCACGAAATGTGTTTACATTGTTTTTTACTGTCAGTAACCTGATTTCAATTAGCCTTAAATTTCATCCGATTGCTTCGAGTCGTTTTTTCAATCGGTTAAGTATGGCCACAGGGTCCAGAGGAGATGTGTTTGTCGTTAGAACATGAAAACCCGTCGAAAACCTCTGAAAAAATGGGTTATTTTGATCGCGTTACAGTTTCGTTAGTCGTTTCGTTACACATTCTATAGACCGCAAACCAGGAGACTGAGGGGTCGCAAGATCGGCTTATAGTATAAAACACGGAAATTGTTCATTTTTTTACTCGGCACTTCGTGCTTCGGTCGCCCTTCGGGCGATGTTCCGTGCGCCAGCGAGGATATGGCTTGCGGTTATTGATTTTCAAAATGGCGAACAACAAAGTCGATCTGGGTCAGATAATATAAAGTTACACGAAGTAAGTTAAATTGTCAAAGACTACAATATGAAATACACTTTGTATTATGCTCGTGCAAAATTGAAAGCAGTGAAAGGAAAAAGATTGTGAGGAAACACAGATATAGTTCATTTGAGTATTGACATGGAACCTCTTAAAAAGAAACATTTAGTTACAAGTAGAAAAGAAAACAGGCAGATTGGGGTATAGATTTTTGCATTGAACAGTATAACAATAAACTTTTTTTTCAGTGTACAGTCTTCATTTGATGGAAAACAGTTTGTTTGTAAAACATGTCAGTTAACACAGACATTTTCTATCAACAGAGTTTGACTCTTTTACCAACATCCAGGAAAAACAACCCCTTATGGAAACACAGCAACTACCTCACAAACTACGCCCATCATCTTAGTAATCAAACACATCTCAACTAACCCCTCAAATATACAATACCACTGCACTAACCACATATCCCTCATACACATAACAAACTTCACATACGCGCAGTACAACCACGCCCAAATATACGCTACCACAGCGTCTTGTTGTGCTTGATCTGCAAAAGATAATGAAATTTTTAAAATAAGGGCAATACTAAATACTATACTTTAAAAGAAGAGAACTTTGATTCAAGTGTTAGTTTAGTATATGAAGGTTAAAAAAGTGATGCATATAGTCTAAAGTGCTACAAAGGAGTAAAAACCCAGATATTTCCATAAATAAATTTTATTGACACTGTCAGGGACATGTGCTTTCCTTGAGTACACATTTGTTCGTTAAAAAATCTTTTTTGTGAGGCTGCACTTTGTTTGATGCAGGATCAATCAATCTCTTCTGAAGAGAAATGAAAAGTAAAGTATGTTAACATGTCAGATACTTCAACACTGCCTTAGCCAACAACTAAGAAGAAACTGAACTTCAAATCAAAAAACAAAGTGATATATATCACATTAAATTCATGCAAAATGTAGACCTGATGAGAAGTTTATAGGAATAGAAACAAACGATAATTACAATGAAACTATAATTTTTGAAAGAGATCTGTGAGTGTCCTCTCATAATTCTGACAGAAGATGAAAATTGGAAAATGCACATCCTATACAACTGCATTCATCAACATGATCCAACATTGATCCAAAAATGAGAAGTTTATAGGAATAGAAACAAACGATAATTACAATGAAACTATAATTTTTGAATGAGATCTGTGAGTGTCCTCTCATAATTCTGACAGAAGATGAAAATTGGAAAATGCACATCCTACACAACTGCATTCATCCAACATGATCCAAAATTTCATTACTCCAAGCTTTAAACTCCTGTAAGTTTAATTTGTGATGATTTTTTTTCTTGGAAAGAACTTTTGAATACTTAGTAGCATGTTAACTCTGTCATTCATTTTATAACTTGGCTCCCAAAAAATTTAAGCCAAAAACGATTTATATAAAAACAAAAGCATTCACAGAAAAATTACCCTGTTCTTCTCCTTCCAGGATCCAATTTTCAAGCAGAGAAGCACCCCCCACTGAAAGCCTTGTGTGTAAAACCTTAGTACTAAAAAATTGTACACGGGGGAAATCATGTCCGTGAGTACGGTTCCTAACGAGGAAAGTAACAAGTAACTCGTTGTGTGTATAATCCCAAGCCAAATTTATGAGCAAAATAATGTAAACTTCGATCCTTCAATTATAAAATTGCAAGCAGTTGTGCACATCATGTAAACAGAATTTTTTTACAAATCAAAATGTTGCTGGACCTATCGAACTGTAGCCCCAAGACGGTCTAAGCATTTTAATGAAAACACTCACATTTTCTCATTCGATAGTTCGGATAAAACTCAAATTTCTGTAACATACAAAGCTGTAATAATGTGCAACAACAATGAAATGTGCACCGATCGACAAAATCACGTTACGAACTACGCACTTTAGAAAACTGCCGCAACCCAGCCGCTTTCGATCCACTAGCCACAAGCCAATTTACACAGCAAGACAATGGCTAAGAATATTTCTTTTGTACCGAGTGAACCAAGCGTAAGCTTATTTTCTGCCATAAACAGTGTAAACACACGGAGATTTAGCATCTAAATATAGTTTTTCGAGCAACAAAGTACAAGCTAAGTCATATTAACAAAACAAAGCCCAAAAATGTCTGTCCCTCTCCTTTTTTGTTGTTGAATCCGTGATAGGAAACTCGATCTAAACAACAAAAACATTTTGGGTAGCGTTGTAATACGCTCTTCGATCGACAGTCGAATGTTGTCGAATGTTAAAGTCGAATTTTGACACAAGAACGGGATACACATTTAACAAAACTGTCGCTTCCGTGCCACTCGGTACAAGCTTATTTATATACCAAAACAAAGACCAATAATTTTTCTTCCACTACTTTATAATTTCTTTTTGTACCGAGTGGCACGGAACATGCAGTAAACAAAGAGAGTAAAAATTACCCACCTTTTCGGCCTGTCTTCCACATGCAAACCAGCGATCTCAACGTCAACAAATCTGAATCAGACCATGCCACTGCGATTTTTCGCCACTTCCAGGACGCTATATTCTCTAGAGAACACATCTCCGTCAAAACTTCGACCAAAATAATTTTTGATCTCTTACAGTGGCAAGAAATTGCAACGTTGTCACTGCCAAAAAAAGCTGCCATCGCTTCTTTCATCTCAACAACATTTCGCGGGCATTTTTGCCTCGGAGCCAATGACATTGCCCGAAATCGATCACGTGTCATTTTTTTGCAGAGCATGCGCACACATTTTTCGCCGGTGAAGATGTACGGTAGCTCCGCTAATATTCGCATGCTCCGTGATGGGGATTTTGTATCAAACTGGAAGTTTCCTGACTGCGTGCATCTCTTTGGTGCATGAGCCAGACAAGCCGTGATCGAAACAATAGCCGTCAAAGCACTTTTAATACATTTTTTTTTAATACAAGGCATTTTTTGTGCCCAATTAGGAGCCGGCATCCGCTTGAATTTTTTGGAAATAGCTCGGTGAGAGTCGGTGCACACGGGCTTTTTCGCCCGTACTTGAAAACTTTCGTCGCGCCCTTTCTCCCGACCCGACTGACTGCCCCTGGGTCTCCGAGGATGTTACCCATTGAGTGTTGAATATTAGTTTAAAAGGTGCTTGATTTTGGGAGAAATGCCCCTGTACAAAGTGTGGGACATAACTAGACGGAAAATAAAGACTGTGGGAGTGATAAGGAAATATGCATTGTAATCAAGGCCCCCCTGATTGTAATTTATAGCGGAGCCCCGTAGCTCATCCGAGAAAATTTGGTAATCACGTGACCGTACGCCCGACCGTCACAGGCATACCAACGTCAAATAACTCAATCAACAGGTATGGCAACCCAAATGCAACACAAGGTTTTAGTTGGAAGGAAATCACATGGCCGCCCGGACTTTTAGAAAGAAAAAACAACATGAAAGTCTTGTCTTTTTCGGCGTTACTTTTTGTGTTTACACAAACGTGGATAACAGAGAAGGAGCTAGAGCGAGCAGGAGCCCATCAAATTTAATGTGCTCCTGTAGCGAGTTATTGAAAACAAAGGAGACGAATTTCTTAGGAAGAACTGAACATGGAAATTCAAAGCGACGGTGAGAAAATGAGAAATCCCAGCGGACATACGACATACGATATACGACAATTCCTCCATAAAAATAATAGGGAATTTAAGATTGAGCACTACGGTTGAATGACTACGGTTGGACGAGCGGGAGAGGTCTGGTTCTTGTCGATGGTGAATTGGATCGAGTACGAACCGTTTCTCGCGAAAAAAAAGAGATTAAAATTGTAAACAAGCAAGCTGCTACGGTTGAATCCCTTATCGACGGTCATCCTGTGAAAAATGTCATTTCATGAACTTCGTGAAGCCTTAATTAGTTTACGATTTTTCTGATGGAGAGATCAGTGACTGTTGTTTCTCGCCCCGCCGGCCGAGGTAGTGACCCTGTCAAAAAAGTGAACATAATTTTTAAAAATAAGTAAATAGACAATTACAAACATTCGAAAATTTCAACCTATTTCATGTTGAAGCATATGCAGCGATCTACTACAAAACAATCGGTTTACTTACGAACTTCCACCGAGGATATCCATGCTTTCACTCCCGCACCGCTTCGTAAACTCTGAAAATAAAACAAAAAAAAAAAGAAATCAGTGTCACTTCTTTAAGAAACAAACGAAGCTCACTGGTAAACTCAGAAAATAAATCGAAAAGAAAAAGAAATGTGTTATTTCTTTGAGTAACATACGAAATTCTGACCTTTGAAGTCACACGTGTAGATCTTTGACTACGACGAGAAAAGCTGTCAAAACTTATCGTAGTGAAACACGACTTCGGTCTCTAAAAATCATGAAAGGGGTCAGGACCCATATACGTATTTGCCGCCCCAGAGGGTAGGGTTTATGGGTCGCTTTGGTAGACTGAAAACACTTTGCCCATTTTGGTTTGGAATCGGGTATGGTTTTCAAGGAACCTACGGGAGCGTACATGTACGAATGTATTTATCGTTTTCAATTCTAAATGAATAAGAACGAAATAGAAATATGCGAATTTGAAATGCATTTGAAGAATTTTTTGTTTGCGCTCAAAAGAGAATGATCTACTGTTGTGCTCTAATCTATAGTATATAATGATGAAATAATTTCTGCTTAATCAGGCCTAGGCTGTTCCAGGCTCCGAGATAGTTGGGTCCGCTGAATTGAGAAAGCGCTAAAATAAAACGGGAGGAAACTGGGTAGTCTCCTCTTTATCTGAGAGTCTGGAACAGGCTAAATTAGGCCAGGCCTGTAAATGGGTATGGATTTTAGAGATCAGGTCTGAAAACGGGTGTGGAAAATGACACTTTTTATTCTGAAATAGAGAACCAGGGGGCACAACCCCCACCAAAAAATTCCTAGGAGTACTCCCTTCCAGGGGTCAGGAGGAGGGTGCAAATCATGTCATCATAATCATCGCGTAGAACATCACGTTAGGTTGGATGATTCATTTCGGTTATTATTCACGTAAAGGTGAGTAATCCCTCCCCCTAAATACTGCTTTTTTACTTCGCGGAATGCCCCTATATTGACCTTCTCGTCTGAGTTCTTCATTTCCTCATATTCCCAAGGCAATAGAGGCATTTTGGAGAATTGTTCGCCTCCAAGAACAGTGTTCTCCAACAAAAGTCACAATAAAGTAGATTTCCACGTTTTATTCCAGTATAAACCACGATCTCTTAGTTTTACAACAGACACGTTCGCTTCCACTCAACTCTCCCTCTCTTTCAATTGTCCTTTCTTCTTATTTACCCGCATCCGATTAGTTTTAAGATAAGAAAACGCGTAGTCGTTCGTGATTGGTTCGATTAATCACAAGGTTTATCTCCGGACATGTCTGCGGAAATTACTAATAGAAAAACAGCTTAATGATATCACGCAAAATAACAGCGGTCAATTACTCTCATTTTTTAGTCAGCTATTGTCAACATAACATAACTCTTAGACAATGCAAGTTTACCGACAGCATCTTTAAAAAAGGGAATAGAGGCATCTTTAAAAATTTTACTCTGAATCGGCTAACACCAATACTATTCTTTTTATTCGGTGCTTCTCTGATTGGTTCTCTTCCAATTCCTTCTTTTGAAAAAATTTCAGTTGCCTTGAGTAGCGGCATAACCTTCCTTGTCCGTGCAGTTTGCTTTCCTTCTCCACATGAGGAGAATATAGACTGCGTGACCGGCTTACGGAATGTTTTTTTGTGAGGCAAGGAGCTGGAAATACTGTTTTATGCAAGCCCGCTTTCCGTTTCTCTCAGTTTTACCTTTCTAAAGCTGTTTATTGAGCTATTTTGAAAAAATAGCTCATATGTCAGTGATGTAAGCGTATGTATCTTTGTGGCTTTGTGGCTTTGTATGTTGGGATGTTAGTTGCAAGAGCCAATAAGGTTGAAGGTACTATGAGTTGATGCTTAGGAACCAATGAGATCTTGGCATCTATTTAAACATGGCATTGGTAAAGGTCGAACAAGGGCAATTTGAGACCGCCATCTTGATCCTTCACAATTTTTTCGTCTTTTATTACGGGTACAGGTGTTTGGAAGCATTACATAAAATATCTTCATGATTCAAACGCTGTGAACAGTGATGCAGCTGTTTGAGAGTTCATATTTAAGTGTGGTTGCTGCTTCGGGGCATTTCTGACCTAATTCGGCTATCGGTACAACGCACGTCAGTATGAGTTCTGTTTCACCTGCTACAACTGGGTAGAGTATAAAAGATCATATACTTTCAAATCTCTTCCAATGAAGCTATTATTGATATTTAGATATAGACTTTAATTCGAAAGTATGCGCCCTATAAGATGTGGTTTTAGAAGTTTAAAAGGCAGCTTATTTTTTTGAAAACTGTATCGAGTATTGTTAATCCCGTAAACAAGCTTTAAAAATATTATTCTCTCGCTTACAAAGTTCAACCGACCTTTTTCGTTCTATTTAGTAAAGATGGGTAACTTAAGTAGAAACAGTAGCGTTAGGGAATAAAATTGGAAGAAGCTAGTTGACACAATAATTAGATACTGTTATAATGAGTGGAGGAACATGATATAAGTAGAAATATATTTCGGCAGTTTGATAATTTTCTTGGAAGTTAATAAATGTTAGGCTATCAACCTTGACGTTGCATGAAACAATTTAATTGCAGATGTTGTAATAAAGCCGAGGTGATTTCTTAAAATCGTTTGAGAAAATTTTGTAGTAAAACAATTTGCCTCTTTTTTACGTACGAATTGTGAAAGGGCCAAAGACCAACATCTTCACATGCAAATTGTGTGCATGAGTTGTTATTTTTATAATTCTGTTTATATTCTAATTCGCTACCCCGCTCAAACGAATATAAAACATTTATCATGTAACAAGAAACCTCAACTGGGGTGTGTCAACACGAGCCGTGTACGACCCTCTTTATTATGCCTTCATCAACAGAATGGATGGAAATAATACAACAAACAGAATGAAAACTCGGAAATGTAAATAATTACAGCAAGAAAAACAACCCTACAAAATGATCTAAACTATGCTCGTATAACAATGATTCAGTGAACATACAAAACGTGCTAAACCTTTCATATAGCAGCATGCAAAAAGCTACGTCTAAGAGAAACCCCTGGTCACTGGGTATTTACTTTTGAGGGCGTAGGGACGGTCGTAAGACGCGAATGAATATAAATGAGAACAACTCAAATATATATAGCCTACTGCTAATGAAGCAACAGAACAGCATACCATGTAACACCCCAAAGAAAAGGTTACATAACCCACGATAAATACATTTACTAGGGGTGCGTTCGATTGGGAAATCCGGATTTAGATTTTCTAAATCCGGATTTCTCAATCGAACGCACCCTAGATTACTGTGTGATAACTCGAATTCCCTCACGTACGAACCACGAAAGGGGGCAAAGTCCAACACTTTCACGTGCCAGCTGTGTGACTGTACATCTCATGCAGATTGGCTTTTCACAATGATAAATAGTAACTTGGACGTATGAAGACGCGTTTCCTTTTGTAACCAAATCCTTAAAAAAGGCTCTTGTCTTCTGAGAAGCAATAGCTTTCAAAACATGAAGAAATAAGTTGTCGGAGTTAAAGACTGTTTCACCGAGTAGAATCGCACGTGAAAACCTCATGAATTATGATGATGCAACCATCTACCACAATGATAAAAATCCTGGTATTTCGTAACTATTCAGTACTCGATGAGTCACATTTTGGCTTAAGAAACTCCGAGGAAACCTTAGAGTTTTCCTTCTAATCAACGTTTGGTGAGTAGAAATTTATTTCACTTTAACGATTTGTTTAACTTGCACCAGATGTAAGAATATATAGCTTGAGGATCGATTCAGCTGAGCGTTTCGCGTTTTCATTTATGTACCGCAATACGCAATTTCGCACAAAAACCCAATCTACATTTGGGATGAAAGAGGTAGATTCATCACTCTTGGTAAGGTTACACCGCAGCATTAAAGTTACGCTGAAGCATTCAAAATAGCTCATGCACGTTTAACGTGCCTATGTTGTATACCAAGAGAGAATGATCTAGAATGATCATTCTCTCTTGTATATACATAGTTCGTAGTCCGCGTTTTATACCTAGTCCGTGTTTTATACCCAGTCCGCAGTCCTTGTTTTATACTGACCGAGCCTTTAACCGTAGTTTAAATCTTAAATTCCCTAATATGTAACTAGGAAGTTTGACGTTTTAGACGTACAAAACAGCGTTGTAGTCGTGCAAAACAACGGCAAGGGAGAGACAAAAAAGCGTGCTGCACGTGCAAATTTGTTTTTTGCTAATTAGAAGAAAAAGTGTGCTGCACGGGCATTTTTTTTGCTAATTAGATCTATTAGTCTTGAAGTTATTTTCATTGTCGTCCCTGCTTATCATTATATTACACGATTTAATTTTTTTTGTTTATAAGTATTATTAACCAGAGCTTCGCTTTCATCCCTGGCTAAATCTATACATTATCATCTTAAATCAAACAAAATGTACCCCAGGGGAAGGAGTATTTAACATCAGTCTTATCCCCCTAGGTAAAGAATTTGGCACGAAAATGGCCTAAAATGACAAACCCCCCTGGGTATGCCCGGCCTCTCTACCCTGGGGCCTAACATTGACTGGTGCAATACTCTCCTCCTCTCCCACCGTTTCCCCACCTGGAAAAACCGATAATAGAACCCAGTCTCGCTCGTCCTGCTTGGTCTTGGTAATGGACGCCAAAGAGCATCTGTACAAAGTCCTTGTCATTGGAGAATACGGAGTTGGTGAGTCTTTTGCCATTCCTTTTCCTTTACCTCTTAAACATGATTAGCCCTCATTAATTGCCGCTTCTTCTTTTTTTTTTTTTTAGGAAAGGTAAGCAATGTGACTGATTGGAGGCATAGTCTCTCCAACGGTCCGTTGGAGAGACTATGTAGGAGGTGAAGCATACTTCCGCCTTCTTTTCCAAGAGCTTCTTCAATATCTGCAATATTAAAGCTTAAGCCTTACCTTTGCTGTTTCTCATGATTTTATATGTTGATTTCTTGAGTGCTAAAGTGTGATTGTTTTGTTTGTTCTTTGGTCCAAGACATCAATTATCCGGAGGTATACTGAAGGTAAGTTGGTTCTAAGGAGGAAAGTGAAACAACCTGAGACAACGGCACGTCCATCCCATATCCCTTTATATCTATGCGTACTTATACCCGCCATGACATTAAGGGTGTTTATTAAATACTTTTCCCTAGTGTGTTAAATAAAGCTCTGTCAACGACAACAAATTAAAAAAGTGTGTCAAAATTGGGCTTCCTTATGCACCAGTAAATTCCAAAACTGCCCAAGCCCCCCGAGCAAACCCCCAGGCATTTGACTTTTTTAAGAATCTGGTCAAATTCCCCGGTATGTTGGCAGTTTAGATGGTCACTTCCCCTTCGGCTAGCGCTTCAAAAAGCATCAAATCGCCCACCCACCCATGCTCAAACCGAATATTCAAATGTAAATATCCTACTTAACACAACCAAAATATCCTAAGTCTTTAAAAGCCATCTTCGGAGGTTTGTTCATAATGATCGTTTCAGCCCCATGTCTTCTACAGCTGTCTTGGCCATCTTTATGACCAAGTTGACTTTAGATTCTTTTTGTGCCACAACCTTTTGCTTTAAGGGCCCTGCATTTTCCTTCCTTTGCATAGGAGAAAAGCTGTGGCAACAAAGTACATGTAATTTGCAATCCAAAGATAACTGGATTGTCCATAGGGAAAGCATTCTGCTGCTTCTTTAGCTTGGTTCATGCTTGATTAATGTGTTCAAGATCATGCTTTGCACATGGTACAAGTCAGTCACCTGCAGAGGGCTTGCAATTGCTTCCTCTCCCATATGCAAATCCTCGTCATCTTATACGATTTGTGTATTATCATTTCATGTCCTGATAATATTTTTCTCTGGCTCATCCAAAACTGTTCTTCTCTAATTCACCCAGGGAGTACCATGGATTTCAAGTGTGGGGATGATTGAAGGATTTTTTTGGGTTTGAAATTTTAGATTCTGGGATATTTTTGGGTAGGAAAATTTGGCAAGTATTTTTTTTAGTAGCGTGATTTAGTAGGTTTTTTGGAGGATCTTCAAAACAATCCAAAGATTCGTGGTAGTGCTGGGGTATCTTGACTGCGTAGTTATGTGTCTGAATGTCAAGTACAACCAAACTTGTTTTGAGGCTGTTTAAAAAATTAACATGTTACATTGCATCTGGAAATTTTAATGAGGCTCAAAAATTTGGCGTGGGATTTTTGGTGGGTAACTAGCCTGCATAACAGGTGCTTTATGAGCCAAGCGAGGTGAATGCAGCATTTTGCACAAAGCGAGATGAGGGGAGAAGAAAAAATAAAGCCCCTGTAACCAGCCGATTCTTCTGGCTCTTCTGCCCACCTATATGCCCCCAAGTACTGACTGATGTCGGTGATGTCAAAAAGACCAATCAAAACATGAGCCATTACTCGAAAATTGTCACCTTAAATTTCTTGCTACAAGAAACACCGACAGCAGCATAGACCACAAGAAATAACTACTACGAAAGCATGCATTACCTTCAATAATGTAAGACTGTCAGTGCTGCAAAAATAAGATTTGTGCTGTCAAAGTTTAGTTTATGTCCAAACTTAGCTTGGCGAGAAAGAAAAGAGGGTAAAAGCGTTGTTCAAACAAATTCCAAGGTCATGTTTCACATCATCACAAGCTTGTGAGTCGTGTTGTCAACACCTAATTCAAAAAGTTAGTAAATCAGCCTTTTTCCAAACCCAACTGGAAGCAATCCAAGAACTTCTTTCCTCTTGAGCGATAAATTTAAACATTTCTTTTGTTTTTCCTTTATTTCTGGAACATTTGGAAGTAAACAAAGAGCCCCTCGAACATCATCGTGAGAGCCATTTTACAATTGTTCCAGACAAACATGCCAGAATCTCGCCAGAACAATGCAACATCAGTTAAGCAATTCGATGCTCATGTAGTGAACATGGGAAGAGCCAGAACAATGGACTGGTAACAGGTGTGCTCTATTTTTCTCCTCCCCTATTCTCGCGATTCGCGCTTGTCTCACGCTTCGCGCAAAATGCCGTGTTCACCTTGCTTGGCTCATAAAGCGTTTGTTATGCAGACTAGTGGGTAACAGTGTAGACCCAAGAGTTTGGACCAGAAAACAGGGTCGTCCAAGAATATGATGGAGAGACTATCTCACCAGACAGTGTGGACCTGTATGGTCAAGATTAGCCAAGCACCGACACCTGTGATCAATCCAGGGAGGGTTTCCTCTGTCAAGAGTGAATGCAAACCCTGCTGATGATGAAATTTGTGGCCTAGGGATTTTTTTGGGGTTTCATTAGAAGCCCTAGTGAGTTTTTGGGATTTTGACTTTTGCCCCCATTCAGTCATTCCCATCACTTAAAATCCAGAGTGCCCCCCCTCCCCCCTGCCTCCACTAATTCTCCTGTCTCTCTGTTGTTCATATCCTGTGTAGCCTAGAGAAAACAGCCAGCATTTTGCTATGTCACCACTAGTACTGGTTTCCACACAAAATGGCATCTGAGGAACAATTGCAGAAATTCAATACTGATGATGTTTCAGTACCCAGATCTGGGTGGTACATCTGATTGGTCATGCCACAAGAGAAATTTATTTTTTTATACTTAAGTTTGCCAATTCTTTGCAGGGTCACTGCAACAGCACGTGGCACCAATTACTGCAGGCTAGCTGTAACAGTCCCTCCCCCAATGCAATGAGAGAGATCACCACATTGGGGATCCTCTACTCTTTACCAACAGTGCATGGGTTCTTTAATGTCCCACAGAATTTATATGTGCAAGAGTTTGAAGATGGGGCCTATGGTTTATCATGCTTATCCGAGAAGAATAAAGTCTAACCGTTTGCAGATGTTTTTAGAAAGGCGGCACTTTCTCCTTAGGCCCAGTCCAAACGTCAAACTTTTCATGTACTGAACCTTAAATCCTTTCAATTAAAATACATGAAGAGATCATCATAATAATATTTTGAATCAGTTAAGTCCAACATATCTAATTTGGGTCAACCCATGAATCAAGATCAAGTAGCCCACAAGAGAATTTTGACTGACAGTCGAGCAACTTCATTTCAAACGTCAAACTTCTCATGTGCCTAATGCATAAAAATTTATTTTCACAGGTAAGCATTGAAGACCAATGTACATAGTGAAAATGAATTGAGTCCGACTAATAAATTAAGTACAACTTCTGAATCAACTGTCAAACTTATATAATTTTGGTTGGCTTAAAAAGGTATTAAGTACAGTACATGAAAAGTTTGACATTTGAACTGGGCCTTTGTTATTTATTTAATAAAGACCCTGAGTGTTGGTCCAGCTGGGGTTTGAACCAGCAGCCTCCCACTCAGCAGACCAGCATTTACATATAGCTTACTGGGTGGCAGTAAATTTACTTCAGCCAATCAAAATCACTACCCAGATCTGGGTAGTGACATGTCTTGAGAATGAAATTTCTGCACTCATTCGTTAGACGTCATCTCAGGAGGAAACCATGACAGCACAAAATGTCAGCTGTTTTCTCTTCCTGGGCTCACTGATCTAGAACATTACCCAAGGCCTTCTAGCAGACTGATCCCATTGCTTTTGACTCTCAACCTATATCTTTCTCCTTAATTTGCCAAGTGGGATGCAATTACAAAAATAAAAATTATTATAATTATCAGTACTAATGTAGTTGACACTACAGTACAGCTGGCGCTGCTCTGTATGTTGTCAGTCAATAGCATTCTTGGTCATTGTTTAGCTCATTGAAATATACCGATTCATATAATTTTTGAAGATTTTGACACAATATATTTCATATAATTAAGGTGAGATAAAACTGGAAATGCAAGCCAGGTGCCATGCACTGATTTAGGTCGATTTACATGATATCAACTGGGATAAAGTTTCGAGAATTTTTTATTCTAAACTACAAGAAAAGATTTGATCAGAAGTGGTTATTTTTGCATGGCTATATCGCATATCTCCTTTACATTCAGTTCATTTTATTAACCGGACAGTAAGCCTTAGAAAATAAAAGGTATGATCAATCTATATGCCCACGTGTTCTAGTCATTTTATTGAGACAATTATACAAGGACATCTGTTAGCAAGGATATGTCAGCACAGCAATTAATTCACGGTGAATTTCTGTAATTATCGTCCATTGTTCTGCTACAGTAGTGAGAAGTTAGCCGTTGATTCACTTGTTTGCACAGGTAAACTTGCTTGTTTGTGGAATGAGTCTTATTCCCATGTATAGTAAATCATTTCCAATGAAAGATTTGTGAATGACAATCAACTCATGTCTGGCAAACTCTCCAAGTGTTTTTATCTGGACACAGGTATATGACCCTTACATATGCATCGACTTATAACTTCATCAGTGCGAGTGTCTTTTGGTCTATATCTTTCAAAACAGCTGCTCCACAGAATGTCATGGAACACACGTTAACACAAGAGTGTTGAAGTACATTGTGTATGACTGTATAATAAGTACTAGTGTCACAAAATCAACCTAATTGTTGGTCCCTTCGGGCATTTTCTGTTTATGTCATACTAACCATTTTACATTCTGGATGGGCGAAATCCCTACACTAGGGTTATTAATTTCGATTGATTCATTGAATCATAAATCTCATAACTTTATTAAGATTGATTCTGCAATGTAAAGTTTTTGTCCTGGGAGTGAAACTGCATCCCCAGCCCCTAGCTCCCCTCCCCCAGCCATTTAATTTGTATTTAATATACACTTCATTTTTGTGTTCTTTTTGGTTTCAGGTTACTTTTCACCAAACTATAAGCTTACCATTGGGGTTGATTTTGCTTTGAAAGTTATTTACTGGGATGAAAAAACAAAAATCAACTTGCAGCTTTGGTAAATTGATTAGTGTCAGCCTTGCATGTTAACAGTAATAATTATTAAATATGAGACTGAATTAGGTTTCACTTTTAACATTTGGTTAGTGTGAGTTATGCTGAAGAACCATATAGTAAAATATTATGGACAAGTAGGTTGAGTAAGAGATACTTAGCAGATGACAGTTAATTTAATACAATTGAGTAACATCAGTCATAATAACTTTATAGATCATGTCATGACCATATAATTCTTCTTGTCCCTATCTATCTAATATCTATTTCAAGCACAAACCACACCAATTTGATTTCAGTCAGTCTCATTCCTGCCCTGTCTATTCTTCTTAGCACTGTATAAGTGTTGATTTAAGTCATTTTAAAAATTATTGATAATTATGTGTATACCAATAATTGTAATTTCTGGTGCAGGTGGTAATTGGCATTTTATTTTATTCATTTTGTTATTTACTATTAATTTGCAGGGTCCCACTGAAAACCGCTTAGGCAAGTGGGCTCCCTGGATAAATAATTATAATAATAATGATAATAATTATAATGATGATGATGAT
Source organism: Porites divaricata (assembly GCA_038088405.1). Classification (NCBI taxonomy): domain Eukaryota; kingdom Metazoa; phylum Cnidaria; class Anthozoa; order Scleractinia; family Poritidae; genus Porites; species Porites divaricata. The sequence goes on from JBBMOI010000007.1 coordinate 12,296,019, forward strand.
GATGATGATGACGTTGTTGGCAACGGCTAAGATCCTAAGATCGAAGGACCCAAGAAACCTAAGGCTATGGGGTATAGCTTGATGCTTTGGGAAAACAAGGCCACCTATAGGTGTTAGACATGAACATACTAGTTACTACTACTACTACTAATTATTATTATTGCTATTGTTATTGGTTATTTTCTTTTGTAGGGATGTTGCTGGTCATGAAAGATTTGGTCACATGACCAGAGTATACTACAAATATGCGTAGGTGTTGTGATCCACATTTGTTGCAGTTTTATTTTTTAACTTTTTTATACTTAAAAAAAACCCATCACACATTGAGATAGAAGTTGATCAAAAGTGCAATAAATATATGAAAGTTTTACATATAAATAATATTTATATTGTATTAAAACACAGTTACATGTGTAATAATATATTGAATGCTATGGCCTCATGAAACAAAGTGCAGCAAGTGTGTTACTTCTGGTTGGTTGTGCCACATGGGAGATTTGCTTCTGAACTAATAAGAAACATTCTCCAGAAGTAGGTTAAGTGACAGATCGTCAGTATTGAATTTCTGCGTTTGCTCCTCAAATGTCATTTTTGTGGGCAAACCAGTGGTGGCATCACAAAATGTCAGCTGTCAGCACCATCGTGCTTGCATATTAGACAAAATTTGGACTTTTTTTGTGGCAAATCTATTTCCTGCTTTCTTTTTTGCTCTTTTTTCCTCCTTTACCTTGATTAGTTATCTTCTTCAATAGCCATTTTGTTGCCTAGTGTATTATCTTTTTTCACATCGATTGCAATGTGTCTATAACTAAATTAAAGTAGCTAACTTCTTTGAAAGGGACAAATTTAATTTGCAATGTAGGCTAGCTATATAGCTAGGTGAATACCAAAATTGGCGGTGGATTTTTTTGACTGTGTAACTGTCACTGGATTAGTCAGAATTTCCAAAAGGAAGTATGTTTGGGAAGAAAAATTAATGTTCTAATTATTCAAATATAAATATACTGCAAACTGTCCCTTTTCTGTCATTTAATGAGTCATCAAGCAGGGCTGTCATTAAGAGGCGGGGGTCAGGGATTCCCCCCCCCGGCTACCACGAACGTGACCCCCACAGCTACTTTTTTACATATTTGGAAAACAGAAGAAAATTATAACCAAAAGAAATCCCTAGCTGTTTGATTCACTACCTACTTGTTAAATTTATCCGGCAACTTGCATTGAAATCTTAGTGACAGCTGGGCTGCACCAAGGTAGGACCAGAAAGAGTGAACAAGCCATTACTCCTTCACTTCCTACCTTGTCCCCCACCATTTGGTTCCTTATATTTAATAATTAAATCACTCACATGCAGTGATTTTGTTACAAATAATAATTATTATGGTGAGTCCTGAGACTCCTCTCATGAAAAATCGTGAGTCCCAGTCCAAAACCAATGAGTCCCAGGGTTAAAAAAAAATGAGTCTGAAATTGAAAATGCCCAGGCTTTTAAGTAATCAGACAGTTTAAATCTGAAGACAGACTCCAAAACTCTGTAAGTATACTGATTAAAATATAGTGATGTCCTTCTATTTTAAAGCACAACAATTAAAGCTAAAAGAAATACAGGATATTTCTACAAATACAGCTGATGTTCAGATCGATCAATTGATCCTTGTGTCCTATGGGACGCATGCCAGCATAAATTATTTTGCGTCTTTGGGGATTTTTGTGCATCAGGGACGCAGGATGCAGAGGTAACAAAATCACTGCACATGTATTTATAATTAACTTTGTCTGCCGTGCAAGCTACAATCCTAAGGGACTGCTAACAGCACCATCTATATCATTAAGAGAAGAAGGCAGGATTAAGGAGTGAAAACTGCATGTTAAGTTCATTATGGATAAGCTGGCATTTAGTTTTAGACAGTTTAGGGTGTAGGCATTTTGGTAGTGAAATAATACAGTGAAACAATAAGGAGCAAAATAATGTAAAAAAAAATAATAATATTCCCTAGCTTAATACAATAGTAAATTACATATTGTTATTAACAAAGCAAAACAATATTTTGTTTACAGAATTGCAGCAGTCATAGTTTTTGATCTATCAAGGTAAGCAGTGCATTGGTGGTTACTGTTAGTATTGGGCCATTCCACTTTTTATCTGCAACCCCAGCCCCCCCGTATTGAGGGGTCATAATGAATATCCCCTTGGAAATATTTTCCAAAATGGGCACCCCAGAGGATTTTGCTAAAAATACCCGCCCCAAGAAAAGTAAATTTGCATTTTTTTTACTTGGTCTGCCCAATCCCCTACCCCAAGAAAAAACCAGCCCTTCAATAGGGGGAGAGGAGATAAAAATGGGAATGGCCCATTTAGAGTGCAGATTTCAGTGAACAATATTAACTACCGTAGTCATGTGGCTGAATGCAGTTTTGGCAGTTTGTGAGTATACGTCATTTGCCAAATCATGGTAAGAAGAAAGGAGCTGAAACAGCTGAAACTTGGCAAGTGGAAAATATAGTGATGAAAGATTTTGATTGTTAGGTAAAATGTGACATTTTTGTAGTTTCCATGGCAACACAAACAATTGAATACAACCTTAAAATTTCACTTTCGCTCAGTTTACATAAAATTCATTAGTTAGATTTTGCTGTAAACTTGCACACAGCTTACTATAATAAATTAATCATAATATCATTCGAAACTTATTTGACCAAATTTTAACAGACAGGTTTTTAGATAATCAATAACATACTGTAGTTGTACTGTAATTATTAAATGTGTCACAAAATTTGTCTTTTCAATGTCCATTTTAAAGTTCTCATTATTTAAAATACAATAAAAGTAAAAATTTTGCCAAAACTTTTTCTCATATTTTGAGAAATAGTATTCTGTGTTCCATTGCTTTTTTCGACGCAATGTTTGTTTGTATAATTTAAAACACGCGCTGTCACGCAAGTTACCGCTGACCACCCGCAAAACTGTGTTCAGCCACCTTAAGGCATACTAGGCTTGTGTGCAGCTTTAATACATCGTAAATAATCATGCAAACTGCTTTTAAATTGGTGGTTTTAACCTCATCTTTACTTAATATCAATTTAATACAGACCAGCTACTTTTGAAGCAGTTCTCAAGGTATGATTCAATAAATTGTTTAATTGGGTGTAAACACAAAGTCTTGGCTCTTATACAAGGGTCTATTGCGCCCTTAACATATCACACAGCATCTTGTGTAATGTTGTAAATCACTCTTGTAAATGTCAAAATAAAGAAGAAGTAAAGACAATGGTATATCCATATAGTCCCATTTTTCCTTGCCAAGTCTCCTTGCCCTGGCCATGCCTGAGATGCACTAGGATTTTGTCAAGGACATTGCATTTACTATATAAAAAACAAATTACCCAAACCATGCTAACTATGCCCAAACAGAAGACGTTTTGGAAACTCTCAGGGTCTGCAGATGCCTGTAGCTCAGAAAAAATAAAACCCAGTTGCAGCTGTTTGAGTTGTTCTTCTTGTCTAATCAACTTCTTGTTTCCTTTGCATTCCATGGTGTACCTAGCATTAAGCTGCTGTTCATGCATGCATGGTTCCACAGACAAAATATTTCAGCACCCAGTGACTGGCTTTTTTTTTTACTGTTTTTTTTTAATGTTAATTTAATTCATGAATTTTGTAAAGCTTTTCACTAACGAACCAGTAAATATCCACTGCACCTGTTCTTCTTAATCTTATTTTACACAACCTTTATAGTGCCTATGATCATTTTGTTAATTCTAGGCTACCTAAAAACAAGAGTTTAAAAAAATGAAATTTGAAGTTCAACAAACTCATCTAAGTTATGTACTGGAAGACTGGAAATTAATGAATTATTAATTTATTCCTAAATGACAACATTGGCAAACATCTGTCTGTTATCACCCACCCTAAATGATATTACTATTTTAATTAGCTACACAGTTTTCAACTGACCTTCATGATTACTTTTAATTATTAGTATTCAGCAATTTTTCTCTTTGTTATCAGTGGCATTGGGATGTAAATCAAAAAGTAATGCTGACCAATGAGAAGCCAATTCCTGTTCTCTTGCTGGCAAACAAAGTACGTGTCTCAATACTTGCTATTCTGATGTGAAGTATATGAAATAATTCATATTTGAACTGCGGTTGTAGATGAAAGTAAAGAATGATCATCGCAGTAAATTTTCCAATTTAAGCAATTGGAAAATTTACTGCGATGATCATTCTTTACTTTCACTAGTCTTGCTATTCTATTGTACATTATTTATAATACTTTAGCATTAACAGGGCAGGTCTAGATTTTGATTGGCAGTTGAGTCAAGATAATTTTATGGTGTCTTAGGCTAATTTAAGGAGTCAGTATTCCATTTCACTACCTATTTATATCAAGGGTGACAAATTATGCTTACAATTATGGGTTTTTGATCAACATGTTTATCATATCAATCAAAAACTCCACACACTGAAAAGTTAAGAGCTTAAAATTTTGGCTTAAGTTTGATATTTTCAGAACTTTTTGGCAAAATACCTCCTTGATGTGCTCTTTCATGTGTTTTGGTTTAATTTTCTGCAGCATCTTTTGAAGTAATGCCCTGACATATTCATGAATAACACATTTTAAAACCTTGGCTGAGACATATGGAACATTGCTATGGCAATTATAAATCAACACTGAAATTTCATGTCAAAATTAAGGAGTAAATTTGTCACCCATGATATTAAAGTAATAATTCTTTAAATAATTTCTTGCAAAATTATTTTGTAGTGTGACTTGGAAGATTATCCTTATGATGAGGAACAGTTAAATCAGTTTTGCCAAGAACATGGTTTTATTGGTTGGTATGTAACAAAAATAAAAATTTTATTCAATACATTTTTGCCATTTCATCCAACATTACACTTTAATAGAGTACAAGTAGACATACCGGTAAGCATTATTCTTCGTAGCCCTCTTTTAGTTGTACATTTTTTTGGGAGAGAGTTGTTGTGGAAAGTGTTTCTTTTCATATGCACTATTTTCCTACAACAATGAGGAAGATGGAGGAAGTGAGTCAATTAATTATGATAATCAATTCAATAATAACTTCTGGTAGCCTCCAGCCGTCGGCGGCATTAGACCACTCGTGCCACCCGGTTACATAGTAATAAATATTCTATATATATATTTTTTTTAGGTTACCAACATCTGCAAAAGAAGACAGAAACATTGGTAACTGGAGTAACTTGTTGATTGAGACATTAATTTTACTAATTAAATCAAGTTTAAGTAAAACAAGAATGTACTGGTGGGCACTTTAACCTACGACAAGTGTGTGCTTCAGTGGTGAACGTGATCTTAAGTAGTGTGTTCAAAAACTGTTTGTATATTTCTGCTGGCAAAAAAGTGCATGTCTGCAAACGTTTTGCAAAAAGGACCATTAGTGAAGTATTTAAATGATATTTTATTGCAGATGAAGCAATGCGGCTTCTTGTGCAAGCAATTTTAAGTATCTCTGGTGAAAGTAAAAAACCTGAGCTACAGGACTGTTTAGCAGTGACCGGTAAAACTCCAAGATCAAATCAAGATCATGCTCAAGAAACAGACTCACGTTACATGGTGGAATATTCACAACAGTACCTAACGGATGAAACTTACTCACATGCCCTCCCTCAAAGCAAAAATTCCAGATGTTGCCCTGGGTAACCCTATTTTGAAGTTTAATAGGGTTCTTCATGTTTATGACAATGTGGTGTGTAGATGGCATGCAACACACCACAATATGCTCAAATAAAATGTGTGCATCAGGATGCTTATGTAAATTTCTGATTTGAGAGGGACACTGTCATGTGGATTTTTCAAAGCAGCAAATCTACGAATAGCTGGCCTTTAAAAAACTGTATTTTTTAATGTAGATACATGAATAATTGATTAATATCAATATTATTATTCAGTGAATATTATTATACACAAAATTATTTTTATAAATTTACCAAAATGTGAACAGTAATGTTAGTTTACACATTAGGGATCGACAAGTATTGTTATCTAATAATTTAGTTAGAGGGCATTAAATTTGCTGGTAGCCAGGTGATCCCAAGCACTGTGTAATTAACTGATCATTTTTTATCAGAAGTTATCAAGAAAGATTATTTTATTTAAAGATATATTATAATGACAGGTACATTTTTAATATAATAAAAAAAATTATCCACTCAAAATGTTTATGCATATAACCAAGCAAATAAAAAGAAATGATACTCTTCTTATGCTTCTTTATTCGTTATCTCATTGCATGAATCACATATTATTGCCAACGAGCAGCCTCGCAAAAGTGCAAGGCTGCGAAGCGGCAGCCTAATAGAGCCGTGTGCATTGTTCTAGGGGCACAAAAAATCTCGAATCAATGTAACATAGAGTAACGTAAGGCAACTATGATGTAATGCAGAACAGAGAATGCATTGTTTTCATATGATACAGATCAGATAATCTACGAGCCGTGTGCGTGTTTGTGAGTCCCATGCTCATCCCATCTTCAACCAATCATCGTGTGGATCATTTCCATCCTACCCGATATCAATCGCATTTGCCCCCTGGAATTTTTTATTGCATGCCACTAAGAAACATAATAATAACGCAGCTAAATTTTTTGTCTTTGAAGCAAAATAATCCGCAAGGCTTCATTGGCGCACCATAAATTTTTTTAGCTTTAAAAAGAGACCAAATATAAGTCTGTACATTGAATATTCGCGGCCTTTAATATGATTTTCGAGGATTATAAGTTTGCTTATAAGACCACTTACTTTTAGGCAAAACGACTTGAGCGCAACTTCAGACAAAAACGTGAACTTCAATATCTTGAAAAATTTGCTGCCATAAAGTCGGGATTTCAAATTCTTTATGCAGTAGAACAGTTTAGTCCACTATTTTCAAAAGACAGATTAAAGCAAGGGGCACACATACACCAAACCCGTGATCCGCCTTCCCTGCACTTCCCAGCCAACATCTCCCACATGTGTTTTGTGGTGCTGGCACTTAAAGGACTCGCCTCAACAGGAAAGGGTCTTTCATACACGGGTTTTCCCGGGTCACTGACCTATGGCTATGCCATGCTGATGAGCCCCAGTAAGGGTGAAACAGCTGTCCATGGCTGCCACTGCCCCCATGATATGGCTGTGTGCATGCACGAGGTAATGGCCAGGCCATGGGTTGGTGTATGTGTGTGCCTTGCTTTTATTTATTGGTAACTCGTGATCCACCTTCCCTGCGAATGTCGTGATAGAACTGCGGTGCAGTTCCCAGCCAACAGCTCCCATATGTGTTGTGTGGAGCTGGCCCTTGATAGACTGCTTTGCACTCATCTCGGCGGTAAGGGGTTTTTGAGACGTGGGTTTTCCCCGTTTGCCACGCTGGTGGGCCCCAATAAAGGGGAAACAGCTGTCTGTGGTTGCCACTGGCCGCGTGATACGGCTGTGCGCATGCGTGAGGTACTGCCCCTGCCGTGGTTGGTGTATGTGTGCCCCTTGCTTAAGTCTGCACTATTTTCAATGCAATCGAATTAAGTTCAATCTATTTTTCATCAATTACTGTACTTCATGACATTTCTAAACAAATTCAACAGTGCGCGTGTATAGGTAAAATCTTAGCTCGTTGATGATAGCTATAACTAGTTTATTGTTATCCTGTTGTTATTATGTCTTTGTCAGTAAAAATTGAGTGAACAGTTTAAATAACTTTTTTTGGCATACAATATAATTTCCTGTTGATCACAATAAATTATTAATAAGCCATTACCTTGATGCCCTATTAGAGACCAACAGCTACAGCAAATTTTCCCCTTCTGACACCACTGCAGCCTGAACATATATAAAGGTCACAAGGATAAAGGAACCTCATGTGGCTTGATCAGCATAAGTCATGTAATGTCACTGATGATATACATTTCTTAAACAATTTCTCCTCACAAGTGCCTTAAGAAACGCATGGAGAACATTGGGACTAATACTGGAAAGACCACTCTTTCCATTAATTTTGACTTTAAAAGGGGGGTTTGCCTTGGTTTAGGAGCCTGGGATGTTCAATATCTATTATTTTGTGAGGCTCTATATGTTGATCACTAGTTTGTTTTCTTTGTTTTACATCATGCATGAGTGTTACAGATCCTTACACTAAGGATGGCCCAAAATAGAATCTGAGTAATGTGAAAACTGTCAAACAATTAACGCTTTCAATCCCTTTGTTAAGCTTGAATTACACCACAGTTGTAGTTTCATAAATTTTATTTTGGTGGATCTGGAGCACCAAAAATTCCTTCATTCTGCATCATTTGTACCTCCTGTATTCGAACTCCAACTCTCTGCATGACTTTCAAGAACTTCTCAGTACAATGCATGCTGCAGTTGTTCTGGGGGAGAAGAATTGTACAATAACCTAGTAAATACAACATTTTTGTGATAGATGTACATGAAATAGATCATATACATTTTGTAAGAACTGTGGAAATGAAATCAAATGAAGAATGATCCTCGCAGTTGGGAACGCAATTTCTGCAATTGCATAAGAAGTCTGAAATTAAAAAAAAAAATCAGGACTTCAATGGAGTTTAGGCTTAAAATACTGTGGAAGTCCTGTATTTTTTTCAGGCTTCTTATGCAATTGCATAAATTGCGTTCACAACTGCAAGGATCATTCTTCATTTGACAACAAGTTTTGTGGCCTATTCATTCTTCCCTGCATAACTTGCTCTCACACATTTTTCCAAACTTTAAACACCATTTCTAACCTACCGGTAATTTCCATATAACAAAAACAAATAACAATCTAATGCAGTTCATAATTTTGAAAGTAAAATCTTCCCTCTCAGTAGCTCAGCTCACTCCCATTTGCTCTGTGATTATCATCAAAATTTTCACTCATGACCAGAGGCCTGATTGAGCTGGGTTTGGCAAAAGGAAAATTAAACACTACATAAACCTGACACACAAATAGTCTCACAACCTTGGACTACTCTTCCACTATTAGAACCAATGTACATATAACCCTGCTTCCCAAATTCAGAAAGAGGTTGTCATGTTGGAGTTGCTAAAACAAGGGTAAAGGTAAGACCAAGGGTGAGGGTAAGGGTTAAAATTCCAGAAGTGTTTGTACTTATACAAAGTGGAGGTAACCTGCCTAACCAAGGGTGCATTGATGTTACAACAAATTTGCACCAATTTAGAACAAAAACAATATGACTTCCCATAGTTACCAACCCAGAGGAGTTTTTCAGCGCATTAGGTTCAGTACATGAAAAGTTCAGCGTCTAAATCAAAGCCATTCCAAAGACGCTCCAAAGGTGGAATTCTTGGCCAGGCTAAGTGAAAAGAACGGCTGAGCTGTTCCAAATTGAAACAGGTGTTCCTTATTGATTAAGGCGTCGAATTTTTCATGTACTTAATTCAATGTATTAGGTTCGGTTCATGAAAAATTTTGTGTCTGAACTGGGCTAAGATTGCATGAAATTGCAAGTTATGTTTTTTAGCAGAGCTCTTGCATGCACAGTGGAGCACCATGGGTAAGAAAATTTGGTTACCTATGCATCCAAGAAATTTTGGTAGTCATGCGACCATACATCTACCTGTCTGTACACACCACAGGCAAACCAATGTAAAGTAACTCAATCAACAGGTATTACAAGCCAACTCAAATTGGACTAATCACAAACTGCGTAAGAAACTAGCCAATTAAAAAAGCTGACATATGTGCTTGCAACTCTGCAGGATTCGAACACGATATTGTGTGCTAATTTGCACATGCTCTATACAGAAGGTTTAGAGTGTCTGTGACATAGTAGTAGTAGTGAACTTTACGGAGGGGGGCGTAAGGGTTTGCGGTATTGGGTTATTTTTGGTGCGGTTTTGCGGTAATTTTTATTTCAAAGTACGGTATTGCGGTTTTCAAAGTCCAAGCGGTATGCGGTAATTTTAAATTTTATGTAGCGGTAATCGGTGAAAAAATTGTTGTCTTGCGGTGATCTGCTTCCTGAGTCCTTTCCTTTTTAAAGCATGACAGCTATGCAATCCTAAAAGGAGTCCTAAAAGGTCCTAAAAGGTCTCCCTAGCTAGCCTGCGTGACTTGCGTGTCTTCCCAGTTGCACAGTCGGGGACCGTATTGCGCAAGCAGTCCAGAAAAATCGTATGGCTTGTAATTTCAGTTAATACTTTATATGATTAACGACATTAACCTTTTTATCCAATGATACGGTAACATGTCGCATTATTTTATGACCTCATTGACCTTAAGGGAATAGTCAGCTGGGCTAACCTTATCGGACCTTTTCAACCTTACCGGTTCTTTCATGCCAGAACAATGGCGAGCAATCCAGAAGATCAATCAGTTAATCCAGCAAATAGCGAGGTGGTTTTAAATTGCGTAGCATTTTTCTACGAAGAAGGAAGGGGGGGGGGAGGGAAATTACAGGAAAAAAAACAAGTTCCGTTGTTTGGGAAAGCGAGGGGAGAAGAAGCTGGTAAAATTCAGGGAAACCGTTTGGTAAGTACTACCTTCTTATACTTAATCCTATCCTACCTTAAAAGTACATCAATTATCGACATTATCCTGTCCTTCAGTCCACTTAAAAAAATACTGATAGTTATCGGACCTTATCGTTTATGAGCTTCACTGATAGGCCACCAAATATAAATTGGGCATTTTAAAATCTCTTTGGCGTTTCATTGAATTGTACCCGAACTGGACAAATACTCGGCTGACAATCAACGTGGCATGTATCCATGTCCAATCAGTATTGCCGTACCATCATATGGGCGGATTGCCTTTCTTTCGTTCAATGCAAAGAATGGTAGTTCCACCCTGTTCAAAGCTCGTCTTCACAGTCCCGTCGACAAAATCACTGTTCTCAGCCAAAACCTCAAGGTTAAACAGATCCATTGCTCTGACGGTATAATATACCTAACTTCCGACAGAGGACCTATCAGGGCCATTGAATTCTCTGAAGGAACAATCAATATGATTTCAAAGGAAAAGAAAAGAAAAGATGACCTTGTCAACTTGGCAAGAAAACTTAACGTGTCACCGGTGGGGACTGTTGCTGAAATTTCGTCGAGACTGAAGAAGTATTTCGAATCAGTCAAAAATCAATATCAAGGAAAAAGTGCCAGAAGTGACAAGATTAACTTCTGGGACAAGGAAGTACAACCCAGCTTTGAGGCCATGGTTTGTGTGGCCAGTGATTTGATCTATGCAGCTGAAGTTACAAATAAATCAATCGTTTCCATCGAAGTCGAAAGGGACGGAGTTGGTCTCAAGGGGAATAATGTCCAAAGAATTGTTTCTTACGGAAACACATGGGGAAAGGTTTACAGTATGTGCCTTAGTAACAGAAATCTGCCGTTTGTATCCCAAGTCCAGGGAATAAGCATGATCAACATGGAAACCAGTGAGTGTAAGTTAGCCGTGAAGCTTGACGATGAACCTTGTATTCTTACAAGGTGTCCTATTCACAAACCAGAAGAAGTCTTCAATATGGCAACTCAGTGGCAATGGAAAAGAGTTATGTTTGTTTGCTGGCTCTAACAAAGAAGACGGAAATATAGATGGGCCTATCAAAGAATGTCGCTTTAAACAACCAGTAGGCATTTGTACAGAGTTCGATGGTGTTGTGTATGTTTGTGACGCACAAACGAACTCAATAAAGATCTGCACCAAATTAAAAGAGTGCGCCCACTTTCTTAGTGCAATTGGCTGTTTGTATGAAGCTTTCTCTGTGCATCACAAAGGTGCACAGTATACTGTTAAGACAGGAGAGGAAGCTATTGGTCTTGTTAGGCAATGTAGAAGGATGCTTGACGAGAATACCTATGATATTCAAGAAACCACTGGTCATTTGGCTTGGCAATGAAGGAGGCAGTGAAACGGGTGACCTCTTGGGCTGCATGCTACCACACAAGCGGGCGATCTTGGTACCCCAAACCAGAGGGTTCTTTGCAACTATCGCAGGTTCCTATCATGAAACCTCTACCTAGTGTCAGTATGAGCTCGGCCGACTGCAACGCACTCAGGGACTGGGCATCCTCCTATGGAGCTGCCGTAAGACAACGAACGGTACGCCAAGAGACTACCATGGCAAAGCATGGCACGCTCCCTGAGTTTATGTACCAGAGATCCCAAAGAAAAATAATTTGGAAGAAGACGAGAGTGACACCGAGTTTGATGAAAGCAGCGATGAAGATGTTGAAGATCATGGTCGGGAAGAATCGCTTCTTCAAGGAGAGATCGGAAGCTCGGCCACGTTTCTCCTGGGAGCGAAGACTCGATTTGGGAGAGTTGTTAGATTTAACAATCGTCTGCTCTACTGACCACAGAAACGCCGTAGCTGGGTCGTAGACTGGGTCGACGTCTTGAAAACCTTTCAACACAGAACAGTGTCAATTATGAACATGAAACAGCCTCATGGGAGTCAACTGTTTTCCGTCAGAGTTTATGATCCAGGTTAGAAATAAGGTTAGTAATAGTAATACGCCTGTTGTATCATTTCTGTCATTTACGTACAAACGTTTAATGAACCAAAACGAGTGCGAGGGTCGTATGTTTATCTCACGCTTACCATCGACGCCCCTTGATTTGGAAACACTGACATAAAAATATTATTGCTATTTAAAAGGCGGAACTGTTAGTCTTCAGAACGGCAACTTTTCTCCATTTGTTTCGATTTCGGTATTTGGGTAAATTTTGATGCGGTATTGCGGTTTTCTCTCTCTACCTTGTGCGGTATTGCGGTATTCTCGCGCCACCACGTGCGGTATTGCGGTATTAGTACCCCCCTTACGCCCCCCTCTTTACGCAATTGCATAAATTGCATTCACTGCGACGATCATTTCTTCATTTCATTTCATTTCCGCAGTTCACATATGATTTATTTCATATATCATTAACACTCATTTCTCTCATGGGAACATATGAACCCACAATTGACCTGCTCCCAATGTCAGTGGCTTCACAGTTCAGTTGGTAAAGCATCACACTGGTATCGCGAGGTCACGGGTTCAAACCCTGTTGAAGTCCTGAATTTTTTTCAGGCTTCTTTATGCAAATGCATAAATTGCATTCACTGCAATGATCATTTCTTCATTTCATGTCAAGAATCTCTAGCGCATAGCACTAATTGGTGTTAAAACAGCAATGCAAATACTAAAAGCTAGGAAAATTGAAAATCTAAGACCTATATTGACACATAAGAATGTATTAGCGGTACCCGTATATAGCAGAGTTAGCACTTAGTTACACTAGCATTTTATAGGTTATGCGAGTTAAGCCCTCAAATATCACAACACAATTTTTTGCTTTGAGCCTTTTCTACTACAAACATGCTCACCTCGTTAGCGGAAATTTTCCTGTTTGTAAAGTCATGGATGCAGTCTGTGAAGCAGAACTCTGTTAACTTGTTGTAGTATTGCAGAAAATTTTGAAACTGAAAAAAAGTAAGGTGGAAACCTTTCTTAGCTAATGACCTGAAAATTTGTCCATGCAGAAGAAAAATTAGTCTCTGTCTTTGCTTTCAATGGCCATCTTAAACAGGACAACTTTAACTACCTGCTTCACTTCCATTTCTTGTTGTTGACTTGAACTCATGCCCCCCTGCATGGCTGCTTTCCAAAAATATCAACTGAAATTTTTCTTTATCGTTATAAAAAACTTGGTCAATTGGTTGGAGACTCACTTTCCTCAATAAACCTCTCGCTGTTTTTCACACATCACCAGACACACGGTATCACATCAACCGCCATGTTGGAAAAAGTGCGCAGCGTCTGATGGGCTATCTCGCGCTCAGTTCTCCTCGAATTTACAGACTCGTTACACATTGCTCTCGGGCAAATTGATCTCCCACAAAAAAAATCCTCCACTTGTGTGTGCGTTTGTTAATTTATTTATTTATGTTTTTTTTTTTTTCACAAAATCGCGATTTGCGTTAAACACTATACACCAGCTTATTGAGAAACTAGATATGAAACCGGTCAGTATAAAGCGCGGACTGCGGGCCAAAGACTGTAGCCTTGTTTCAAATTTTACGGCACACCGATCGGTAAAAAGCTGATCCCTTCTCCATACGCTTGCCGAGAACTGCTTGCGGCTCCCAGCCAACGGCTACCACATGTGTACGGTGGAGCTGGCGCTTAAATTAATGCTTTTGCACTCGCTTCGGCAGTAAACAGGCAGGGTTTGTGATCGTAAATGAGACCGTGTTGGCTATGCTATGCTAATGAGCAGGCAAAACAAGGTATAACCAAGTGATACGTAATAGCATTGATAGAAATTAATCTACCCAACCCAATGTGTCATCTGATGGATTTCTAGGCAGGGATGTTACCAGTGACTGTGAATTAACAACTTTTGCGTCTGTTTCTTTTCCCATGAATCCAGGTCAGATTCCACGTTTTTTCTATGTCCTTCCAACTACTTACAAAGATTGTTCACGACGCGATTTCTTTGAAACGTAACCATTGGCAACAGGCTCCACATACCCGGCACAAAACGTCGCGGACTTTATCTCTGGAAGAGTATAAGATCTTCAGACCTATTTCTAATTTGGCTTCACTGTTCCAAAGTCATTGAAAAAATTGTGACAACGGAGTTAGTAGTATAGAGGGTGGGGGTTCTGTTACACCTGATTTACAACCTTTATTTATTCAAAAATTTATAGTCCTGCAACGGGGTTACCATCACGCAAGACGCCTAACTAAGTAAGATGAAAATAAATAAAATGCATCAATCATTATGCAATATTAAAATTCATTATGACTAAAATACTCATATAACACTTCTTTGAAACGATCTGCGGACTTAATATTAACAATTTCGCTTGGTAATGCATTCTAGTCTTTGATAGTTCTTCAAAAATAGCTATTCTTATAAGTCTCAGTATCTGGAAGCAGTTCAATAAACTTGTTCTGGCTAGAGTTCCTTAAATGTCTACTGCGCTTCATAACATAGTCTGGAAAAGCCAGGCCGCCATCACCATGAATTGCTTTGTGGAATAAGATCAACCGCGAGATTGTTCTTCGTACCTTCAGGGGTATCCAGTTTAATTCGTTCAAGAGGTTTGTAACTGTTCCTGGTTCCCTCGTATAACAGTTTTTAACAAAGCGTGCAGCTCTTCTTTGTACTCCCTCTATTTGCTTGACGTGTTTTTTTAAGTGTGGGTCCCAAACTGAGCTGGCGTATTCCACATGAGGCCGCACAAGGGCTTTGTAGGCCGCCTCTTTCACTCCCTCGGGGCAACTGCTCAGGTTTCGCTGGAGAAATCCGAGTGATTGATTGGCCTTCATGACTTTGTTATTTACATGCTGGCCCCAATCGAGGTTTCTGGATAATTCTACGCCTAAATAGGGGTGGTGGGTGACCGAAACTAAAACGTTTCCCATAAGGACATAGTTAGGCTCAACAGGATTTTGTTTCCTCGATATTTTTAAGACGTGGCATTTGCTGGGATTGAATCTCATTTGCCATTTCTGGGCCCATTCTTGAAGTGCTGTTAAATCTGACTGCAGTTTGGCGGCATCATTATAAGACTCAATAGTGCTGTAGATTAAAGTGTCATCAGCGAAAAGACGCATACTAGAGGTACAATTTTCTCCTAGGTCGTTAATATATAACAGGGTAGTAGCAAGGTATATTTTTTTCAAACTGATCCCGTTTTTTGACCCAATTTTTTGATCCCTGATCCCGTAAAAATACTTGATCCCACGAGTTTCCCTATACAGTTTTGCCTCTCTCAGGACAAGAGAAACAATTTATTTTATCGTTTATTTGTTTAAACACATACCCAAAGCATAAGGCGTCTACCTAAAGTAACTAGATCTCCCAGATTCCTATTTTCTTGCTTATCTCCTATGGTAGAACTTGATGTTTCACAATAACGGCTTGAATCAGGACACCCACACAACTTATTTTAGATCTATAAGACATTTACTGTACAAAGAATCGAGTCAAACGGATATCATACTGCTTGGAACTCTTACTTAAAGACACCAGTTTACTAGGTCTATTCCGCCATTCCTTCGTTCCTCTTCATTCTTGTTATGCTCGTCTTGTTAATTGACGAGAATAGGTAATGTCTCATCTTGATGAGTACGTTGATGCAATATTTTGCCTGAGACACTCAGTCAATTAAACAGAAACTTTACTTTCTAAAGAAATGGAGTAGTTTTCACATGCGTGGAATAAGTTTATATTCTTATTAAAATTTCATATACAAGTAGAAAGCGCGAGTAATTTTAAAATTTCATTCCTGCGAAAAAACCAAGTCAGCATTTTTAAATGCTGAAAGACAATTCAAATCAATATTTCTGAACATTTCAAGTCGGCATTTCAGATCATATATCTTGTTACTCTCCTGCCCGATCTGCTACAGTCAGCTTCAAAGTGAGTCCGTTGGTCATCTTCCTCTTCACCGTTGTCATCACCTGCTCCTTCCTCATCAGTGCTTTCTGAGTCAGTTTCTTTGGACCCGT
>JBBMOI010000007.1:12320000-12537500 GCA_038088405.1 Porites divaricata
TTGGTAACAGAACTTCGTGTCGTCCAATTCGGTCTGTAATCATACTCGTGATTAAACAAATCGGACTCCCGCTACGCGGTCGTCCGATTTTGTTTATCACTCGTATGATTACAGACCGAATTGGACTCCACTCAGTCCTGTTACCATTACAAATTAGCTTTCTCCCGACTGTCGGACACGATATCATCGTTGATGACCAAGGGAGTGACACCGACATTGTCTTGCCTTTTTGATCTTATGTAGGTCCAAAATCGTTTGGTTATCGTAGGTTTACGATTCAGGTGGCTCGTAAGCCACCCCCCACACACCGAACGGGCAGGTAAGTGAGGGGTGTGGGAGTGGCTTACGAGTTGTGAACAAGGTGTAACAGAAGCCCACACTCTCCTGTGTCAGAAGCATGAATCCCATTGACAGAATTAAGGGGAAACAAAACGGAAACCGGTTGAAACCGGAACCCAAAAACAAGGTTATCGTTTCGGCAACCAAGAGCATGCACCATTGTCACAGAAACCGCCAACGCATAAAAGGTCGTTATCAAAGAGGAAAAATACAATTAGAGATATGAATTGTCCCAGTATATATAATGATTACTTCAAAGAACCCATGGAGTAACGTTCTTTAAAACGGCAAGATGCTTGGCGATTTTTGCAAGCCGCCATGAAAAAAGTTTTAGACCAGTCAATACCCAAAAATACAAAAAGCAGCCAGCTTTGTGTTTCTCTTCTTGAAATGATTGAAAAGGGTGTGATAAGGGAGAGTGAGGCTGAATCTGACTTATTTGCCCAATTACTCGGTGAGGAAATGATTTTTGCTACGATCATAGATCTGACTCATAATAGGCTGGAGTATGTTGAGGCTGAGGGGAGTTTTGGCGAATTGCTTGCAACCTTAAAAGAATCGGCGCAAAGTGAATCGGAGGAAGAGTCCAGTGATGAAACAGATGAGGAAGTGATCGTCCTATTCAATATTGTCAGAAGAGGATCAAGCGAGATTGGAGCCTCACAGAAATCCGGTACAAAAAACAATGAGAAACGTTTGAACAGATACGCATTCGTTAAAAAATTACGGGAAGGTATTTAACCTCGTATTGTAGGAGCGCAACTCACAATTTGTTAAATTTTGAACTTTTTTTGCGTTTGGGTTTGGTCTTAAAGAAAATTTGAGATTATTTTCTGTAATTTTCCACAGTATTAAAAATGTACCATGAGTGTAACCACCATATTGTGGACTGAATTTGTACAAATCTCCCGAATAGTTTTTTGAAATGTAAGCTTCACCAATGTCACCCTCCCATCAGGATATAGGAACATAATACGTGACAATAAATAGAATGACCTGGGCGAATTTGAATGAAATTAAATTGCCCATTCTTAGAATAGATCGATGTTTTTATACCGTAGTGTAACAGCCGTCAATTCAGCGTCAATTCAGCGTCAATTCCACGTTTTATTCGATCCGATCAATTACGCTCAGCACGTTGTTCGAATACAATACTGTACAAGAAATCCTTACTAACAAGCAAGTGTACGTGTCCGTAACCTTGAGAATCGCTGCAATATCCGTAATGATTCCCTTATGCTCTATTCCTTCGATGTGAGTCTAATTAAACGAACCTCGGCAGAGACTGGGCTCTAACCACACAGGAAACCTAACATTTACACGTAGTTTAATCGATTTGTCCCTTTTTACGACCATCAGCACTGACTTTATCCAAAGGAGAATTAATTTGCAAATTCTCTTTGAAGATTTTTTTTCTGGAACTATTGAGTGTGGCACAAGAGACTTTCTTAAAATTATGAATTTTTCCGTGAGAGTTTTTGTTTTCGGAGCTCTTGTAGCCTGCGTAGAGGAACGAGAGTCTAAGACCGCGCGAAAAATGGCGGCTCTTGTTTCATTTCTCGCGCGGCCAAAACCTAGAATACCGTTTCTCGGTCTTTCTTTGCTCCGAAACCAAACGGAAAAGCTTGCTACGCAGGCTAGAGCTCGTCTTGTAGTGTTTGTTTTTGTTTCCCCACAGAGCGCATGGCTTATACAATGGACACGAATGTAACCGGGATAGTAGAGTAAGCGAAACGCGAGCGCGAGTGAAAATCACCCCACGCGAGAAAAGGCGACACGCGGTGGGGAGAGAGAAAAATGAGGGACTACAGACAAAGCCTAAGCTTTTGAACTAATGCGTTGCTCTCACAACGGAAAACTCTGATTGGCTCTTCCATGGAAATCTGTCAACATCTGTCAAGAACGCGCCAGCCGCTATCAACACTCGACATAATCACAATTACAGAACAAATAACTAGAGTTGCTCTTGTAGAAGCAACTAAGAAGAAAGCCAACCCGGCAACTGATGAGGTTCGCGTGGACAACTGAAACCATGGTCTTGCCTGATCACAAAGTGGGAATAACAGAACAGTCGCAAGGCTGTTAAGCTTATTCAAAAGTTATCACCAAGGAAGGAACTACGCACTCACATTATCTCCAGAAAAACATGCGGCAGTTAAAATTCATGAGCAGTCATGACTGAGTCACATCGCAATTCTCCATAGTTGATGTAGTTTTAGTTTAAGCTGCAATCCATTCTTCGAGATTTGGATATCACTATCCGTCCTGCTAAAACGCTAACGAGCTGGGCCCAGCGTGACAAAACATGGCAGGAAGCCGTCACATTCAGGGACAAAAAGAAAATCGCTTATAATTATTCAGATCCAGGAGGCAATCGCCGGAGAAATTAAACAACTCAAAACCCTTATTTAGCCGCATTGAAGAGTTTTACTTTTCAAAAGAAGTCAAAGAAAATGCTCTTGCATCAGAGGGCAAATCATGCCATAAACAATAACCGCAGAAAATAATATTCGTGTCACGACCTCTCAGTATGAAATAAGCGGCAAAAATCACACTTACTCAGTCAAAACGTTTCCCTCCAGAGCATAATCTACCCGTCAGAGAAAAAGAATTCATTGGAACAAGCAGCATTTATAAGTAAAAGTCGTGTGTTGCCTACACTATCAAGTTCTTCACGCGAAACAGCCGTGAAGAAAATAAGTATCTTGGTTTTTTTTGCTTGCAATAAATATTCCCCGCCGTTTACCGATGACAAGAGCAATGACAGCTCAATGAGGGAAGGAATCCCATTGGATGCGCTTAATTGATTTGGAAGGGGATACGAACTTCACACTCTAAAATCAGTCGGCCGTGAAGGGTTAAAAGCTTGGGCTTAGGGAGCTTATTAAGCAACAGCATTTGAGCGACGGACGTCAACCGGAAGTGGACTTTTTGCATCATTAGCTAATTAGACAGTGGTTTGGTTAAAACTCTCGGGTAAATCGTCTTTAAAAGAGAAAAGAAAGTTAGCAATGAAAATTTGATAGCGTCAAGGCATATAAAAAGGAAGAAAGCCTCACTTCCGGTTGACGTAGGTCGCTCAAAAACGTCTTTGCTTAAAGGGGCTGTGTCACGGCAGTCCAGTTCATTTTGTTTAATTTTGCCAATTACTCGCTCTCAATCGCTATAGAACTTAAAGTAAGCAAAGAAATTACATGTAAATGACAAAATCAGAGATCTGCGACAAACCAATATGTCTCCTGAGCATTATTTTTGAAGTTACAAGCAGCAGGGATCAACTTTGAAAAACTGTTAGGCTGAACAGTTTTCAAAAACCCTAATTTCAATCCGTTTCAATCTTCTTCAGTTTTGCCCATCCGTGGCATCTGTTGTTTCTGTTATGTTATTTTAACCTTCCTTTAAAGTTTTGAGCAGTTATTTTTGTGCTTCTCTTCATTTAATGGGGATTTTGTAATTTCCTAATTTGGGTGAATTTCGTGACACAGCTCCTTTAAGTTCCCTGTCTGTAATGTTGTCCCTCATTTTTACTGCATTTTTCTGTCTCCCGGACGCGTGTCTCCTTTTCTCGCGTGGGTGATTTTCACGCGCGCTCGCGTTTCGCTCGCTCTACTATCCCTGAGGAAATATGGGGGACTACTCGTAGTCTAAATGTATCCTTAATTATCGAGAGGGGCTACATCGAACATCGGTGACGTGCTTGACATTCCAAAGCGACCTTGCAAGTTCCATAACGTGCCGAAAAACAAGTTTTCAAGCGCGGCGGTGGGGCTTTTTCCCTTAGCTTTGATATTTGCATGTTTACAAAACGGTTTCATTCCTTGTCATCTACTAAAAAATACACCGTTATCGGACGACATCATAATGGGATTTTATGGCAAGGAATTGTTTGTGAGATAATGGCTTGCAGGTTAAGGCAGCAGGTTCCAAGCCTATCTTATTTCCAGCGAATCAGAATTTAGGGCGTTCCGGACGATATCGTTCTTAAGCGCGCTTTTCCATGCGCTCGCCCCTTTCGATCGCTCACCATCACGTTGTTCACATTGCTTGTTTGAACCAATTTTCAGCATTTTTGGGGCAAGTACCCTCTTTTCCTTTTATTCTTTCCTATTATTCAGTGGCTGAGCCGCGTGTTTTAGTTCTTGGAGATTCTTTTATTCGCTGTCTGCACCTTTTCCTGTCCCATGATTCCTACCGTTTTAGCGTTGATTTCAAGTTATCTCACCGTGCCTTTATAAATTGGCACGGGGTCGATGGCCGGACGGTTTCCAAAACGCTGCAACTTGACTTGAATGTTATCGAGTCCTTTCCACCGGAGATAGTTGTAAAGCAGTTGGGTTCCAATGATTTAACAGACTCTGACCCTTTGCATGTTGGCTCAGCTATTGACGATTTTGTTAGGCTATTGCATGACACCTATGGTGTTAAGGTTGTCTGCGTGTGCCAGACCATAATGCGCCAGGGCGCAGTAGTCTTTAATCGTAAGGCCAAGCTGATAACGAAATACCTTCGGGTAGTTTTAGAACGGATACCTTATGCTAATTTTTGGGGCCATAGGGGGTTTTGGCGCCCGCGACTCAGAACTTTTTCGTACGTGATGGTGTGCATCTCAACTCCTTGGGTCAGGAAAAATACCATCGTAGTCTTAGGGGAGAAATCCTAAGGTCCCGCGGAGCCTGTCCAGCACCATTTCGTCTTGTTGAATTTTCAACGTTTCATTTCATTTCCCAATCGAGCCTTTTAAAGTTTACGTTGCCTCGCCATGCTTTTATCTTAGTGACAGCCGTTTATGTTACAGACTTGCCGGCTTTATTTAATTGGGCGCATTCTATTTTGGCTGCATTCATTGTTCTTACAGTTTTACAGAACTGTTGTTTGCCTTTTGTGCATAACTGTTTGTATTAGCTGGCGTTGGCCTTATTCATACTTTGTGTACTGGTGAATATTATGAGTGTGCAATCCTATTCGACCGCCTTTATTTGGGTGTGTCCTTATTGCACTTCGATATTCTTTTACCAGGCATTTATGTCAATTCTTGCTACATGGCTCGCCATTTGGGTTTCAGCGGAGTTCGGCTATTCGTCACTATTATGTGTGGGTAACTTAGCCCCATTACCGATTGTTAAAAGCAACAACAACAACAACAACAACAAAACACAAAACACAAATGAAAAGTAAACATCCCGGCTAAGACCTTCAATTAATTTGCTCCTCTTTTACCCATACCGTTTGATATCTTATCTTATGTTAGCGGAAATGTATGGCATTTAGCCTTATCTTAATCTAATTACTTTTACTTATCTAAGCTATACCTTCTAAACCGAAGCGAACGTCTCAAACACGCACGCGAAGTTCTGCGAAGTGGACACGTGTGACAGAACAGATCAAAACCCGCCCCGGACCAGGTGCTCAACAACAAGCTCAAGCTTCAACATCGATTCAACAGAGCAACCTCTCATCGCCGTCAACATGCAGGCCCTCTCGGCCTCGATTTCTAACGCGTTACAGCAAGCTGTTGCAGAAAAGCAATGAACGCACAATGGCCAGCCGCGGACCAGTCAGTGGCCAATGTAGTGAACACATCCTTGGTCGAGATCGATCACCCAGGGTACTCCACCACGTTGCGAAAACGTTGTCACCTTATCTGAACCTTGGCTGGATTCGCAGGCTCCGAAACAAATCTTTTCCAGCGTGGCTGTTTCTCTCAGCAGTCGGGTGAGTTCCAAAGTCAAAGCCAAATCTGGTCCAACGAATATCTTGATTTTGGAACTCTCCTCTCGTTTTCTCCCAATAATCAAAAGTATTCTCTGTCTCTTGCCTCTTCGGATGGTGAGACTTCCCGCCCTCAATTAACTTTAGAACCTAGCCAACCAGTTAAAAAGATCTTAAATCAACCAGTGGCTCTCTGCATTTAATATTTTTGTAGCGATGTATTCGGAAAAACTACCCACGGACACACCATCAAGTGACCAAAATGAGAGAGGTCAGTTTTTCTGAATTCGACGCTGTTATTAAGATACAAGAGCAACTTAGCTTGTTTTGTAAGGAATGCGACTGAAAATTGTGGCCGAAAATGATCATTAAGGCTATCATTTTGATATTTTGATGCTGGGGCTTTTTGTAATAACTTTTAGATAAATGGATAACTTAAGGATTGCGACGTATAAAGTAATCAACCTTTTTTTACATATTCTTTATCGTCTTTCGGTTGAAAAATTCACGCGCAGTTGACAATATAATTATCAGTAAGTTAAAATTTTGAGAAAATTCCGCTGCACAGAAAAAAACATGCAATCACCGCTCCCAGCACTGCACATTTGTGGATTGTGAAACTCTACTTTTGTTTACCTTAAAGACAGACCGATGCATGCTTGCGCGACCTTTGCAGGGCAAACTGTTTCGCCAGGGAGGCCCAGGAGATTGTCTGGGACTTTTGCACCTGAGGATGTATGAACTTACAACTGTCTTATATTACAGTATCTGAGTACAAATGGCTTGTTTGGGACAGTCACAGATCAATTCTTTTGCAAGGACTAAAAAATCTGGTAACATGTGAAAGTAGAATTCCTGTATTACAATGCATGTGGAATTGTTTTTACAATTTAATGCAACGGCACGTGACATAAAATGAAAGTTAGAGTAATTTTAATTTTAGCCCCCCTTTCTTGGCATTATTTTTACGTAATGCTCCCCCCATCTTGGTTTTTTCAGCCCCCTCCTGATAATTATTGCAAAGTCTCTTATCACTCTGTGCATGGTTCCTCTAACACGTGACGTCTATTGGTAATTCACCTTCTCAGTTTCATTTGCGCAACATAGGCTTGATTTGCACGTTTTATTACATTTGAAACAACTACTGTTCTTATTCACGCTTTTGTTTTTCGTCAATTCTTGACTATTGTAACTCACTTCCACATTTGATTAACGGAACTAACCAGTGAAAATTCTATAACATGTTCACAATGCTGCTGCTCGCCTCCCAACCTTCCGATACACATAATATCCATATCACTCTCATTCCACTTGCTACCGGTGGAATTTGTAGTCTTGTGACTATTCAACGTGTCTCAGCACGTACTCTGTTCGAGGAAATGATGATTTGTTTCTTAAACCATTCCATGTAAAGACATCGAAAACACTGGGGACCAGGCTGTTTGCAGTGATGGCCCTATCTCTTCTCAACGCCCGGCCTTCAATGAAACATTGGACATGAAAATAATTTTACCCATTTTAAACCTTAGTAAATACGTTCATGTTTAAATCATTTGATTTATTATTATTATTATTATTTTACACAGTTGATATTTATCTACATACATTCTCTTGTCAAGACTTAAGTACAAGACAGTAAAACAATTTTCATTGCTATGCTGCACCTCTATGGCACACGCGAGAGATACTAAGATATAAATGGGCGAAAATGCTTTAAGTTTAGTTGTGTTATAGTTTGTGTAATGTTGTGAGTTTATGTAATTATACAGACTGTACATATTAGCTCAGTCCTCTTTTTGTTATCATATACAATATTTCTGTTCAAAATCATGGGGTGCCTACTAATGCAAGGAATAATTAAACTGGTTTGCAAACTTGTCGAAACAACGTTTTGTAGCAATAGCATCCATTTCGTTTGCCACACGCTTCATTGCTTTCTTATTTAATACAATCTTTTCTAACCGAGTTTTTGCTGTATTATTTGCCTTTTTCAAATCTGTCAGTCCACAGCTTTTAGAATCTTTTTTTCCACTTGACAGGCTTTTTCCCTTCCGTTTATTTTGACTTCCTAAATCTAAGCCTGTGGCAGCTTCAATCTCTTCACCAATTTCTTTCCAGCTTGCTGTTGCTGTTGAATCAGTGTTTAGTTTTGTATCTGTGTATGCACTTCTTCTTTCTGAGGATGAGGTAATATCAAAGTCATTTACTGGTGCACCTGTTTCATCTCGAGGGATAATCTTTCCATGAAAAGGACACTTTACTCTATCACGCCTTGGGCAAAGTTTGCCACTTGGCAAAAGTGCACGACAAGACCATTTTACAGGTTGAAAGCTACCAGAAAAGGTTGTTATTCTGGTGGGCCTGGCTTCCCCCTCACTGCCTATTATGTATTCACCCTCGTGCTCCTTAGATGCCCAGTTGTTGTCAAGATACATCTTAACCATCCTATGAGCATTAGCAGCAGGATCATCCCAGAAATAAAGATCCATATCAAATGGAACGACTGGTGCTTTTTCAAAAAGGCTCTTTTTCCTTTCATCTGCCACTTCTGTTGTGGTTCCAGTGGTAGCTGAAGAGCTACTGGGAACTGGAAGGTGGTCTTTGATATTATAGAGGGCTGTTGCACGTGAGGTAGGATCCCCAATGTCGCTAGGGTCTGCACCAAATTGTTTCAAGAAGTCAGTTTGCTTCTCAATTTCTTTAGATTTTTGCTCTGTAAGAAAATAACAAAACTTGGATTAACAGTAAGATAACATTCTGTTATTAACAGAGCAACATCAGTGGGTTCATTAGCTTGTTTAAAGAAAAAAATTGTATGAGGACATCTTATTCAAGATGCTTTGAAAGTGTTCATTTGGGCAAAATGTTTATAAAAAGAAAATTTGCAAGTAAACAAATGAGATTGTTACGGTAAACACCAGATTTAGGGCAAGAAGTGCTCTGCAATTCGCATTTAACAGTGTTTATACTACAAAGGCCAATTTAATAAACAAAGTGTAATTTACAAGTCTGGGTATGTACACTGCTTTAAAGTTTATTAACAATAGCTACACAGTGTTTGTAATAGTTTTCTATTAAATTGACCCTAGTAAGATCTAGTAGGGGCACATGGCAGGTAAAACGTTTTGTACAAGAAGCAAGGGAGCTGCAAAGATGTGAGGGGCAGATGATCAGGTTAGGGTTCATCATCATCATCGGTCGGCTGCAGAGCAGGCGACTACGAGCTTCCTCCAGCCACGACGGTCCTGTGCCACCCAAAAGGTGTTGAATGTATCTGAGAAACAGGGTTCGTTGCCTTCCTGGTTTTCTCTTCCCATGTGGTGGAATATACAGTGCGTACTGATGCATGGTTCATCATCAGGCATCCTGAGTACATGGCCCAGAAACCTCAGTTGGCGGGTTCTAACATTTTCTACTAGCAGGGCAGTCTGAGTTAGATCATAGATTTTAGCATTGGCCACCCTATCAATTCTGTTGATGTTGAGCATAATTCTATAACATGAGGTACCAAAGGCATTGATCTCGCTTTCCATTGCTTTCGACAGGACCCACGACTCACAGCCATATAGAAGGACAGTGACACATGTAGTATTAAATAGTTTGATCTTGGTGGAGATAGAGATGTTAGGGCATCTCCACAGACGTTCCAGTTTCCAAAAAGCTGTCCATGCAAGCCCCTTCCTTCTTTTGAGATCCCCACTACTAGATGTCATCATGTAGCCAAGGTATTTGAAATCTTGTACATGGTTGATTGTACTACCATATACTTCTAGTGGAGGCTGTGGACAGCAGTTGATAGTTATATACTCAGTCTTGGGAGCACTGATGACAAGTCCAAGGTCAGCAGCAGCATTGGCAGTTCTGGTCAACTGGGACTGAGCACGGGAGATGGAGGATTCAAGCAAGGCGATGTCATCTGCAAAGCCCAAGTCATTTAAAACTTTTGCAGGGTACCTACTTGATTTACGAGGGCAAGTCAGCACTCCAGAGTCACCATCCGTAGACCTTAGCAGCAGGTAGTCTATTGATACAGTCAAAGGCCTTCTTGAAATCCACAAAGGTGGCAATCAATGGGATTGATGATCTCTAAAGCCTTCCATGATTCTTCGCAAAATATGGATTTGCTGGGTGCAGCTGCGACCTGGACGAAAACCTGCCTGGTTCTTCCGTAGCAGAGGGTCCAGGTGGGGTTGAATTCGGTTAAGGAGAATTTTGTTATAAACCTTGGCAGCACTCGACATTAGAGTTATTCCTCTGTAGTTTGTCATTTCAGACAGGTCACCCTTTTTCGGTAGTGGGATGATGACATTTGATACCCACTGTTTAGGAGGTGACATGCTGGTATACACCTCCGAGAAGAAGGTATGGATGGTATCAATCATCAGGTCGCCACCTCCTTGGAGAGCCTCTGCAGTAATTGCACAATCAAGACCAGCTGCTTTGTTGGTTTTCATTCATAGCAGCAATTGCTTCAGCCGTTTCCTCGTGGGTGGGAGGGTCAGTGCAGATGGGAAGATCATTACTTGCCGGAAGAGATAGCTCTGATGGAGTGAAGCCACCATCATTGTTCAGGGTTAGGGTAACTGAATAGGTCTTCAAATAAAAGATGAAGGCACTTTTATTACTGTGAAAAACAAGTTTGCATGAGAAGTTTCTACAGTGCAGTTAGAGTACAGGCCATGGGAACACATATCCAGAAATGCATGAAACAGCAAAAATAGCAAATCTTGCAGAGGAGAGGAGAGATGTTAAGAGGTGTCCCTTATAAAGTGGCAAATTTGCCAAAAATGGCGAAAATTGGAAAAGGTTTAGCGAAAATTATAAAGAGGGGCCTTGAAACCAGACGATTTTGATAAAAGTGGCAAAAATGGCGATTTGGTGAAATTTCTATTGAGATGTTAAAAGAGGTCTCTTTAAAAGTGGCAAATTTGAGAAAAATGGCAAATGCAGTGAAAATGGCATATTTGGGAAACACTTGCCAAAAGGGTAGCGAAAATTCAAATGAAATGTCAAGAGGCACCCCTTGGACAAAGTGACGAATGCAAGCAAAATGGAGAATGTGGTAAAAACGACAAATCTGACAAAAAATCGCCAAAGGGTTGGCAAAAACTCAAAATTCAAATTCAAATTACATCCCACACAACCAGATCCTTAAGGAACAAGACGCCTAAAGTTGTTCCTGTGGGATGTATTGGTTTATGGAAGCATAATGGCTTTCTATCTGAATTTGGAAAAATTAGGGAAATCGGAAAGATGTGTCATGTTATTAGTATCGATGAGTAGGTTGCCTGTAGGGTTGGTTTAACGTGCTTATGACTGGATTTATGCTGTGGTCGCAAGGACGGAGTTGACCTTGTTTTGATCTATCGCCATGCAGTTATTTTCATAGCACGATTTGGATGAGAAAAAGAAGTTTTGCATCAAAACAAGGTTTACCCGTGTAACTTAACTTGGAATTTCCACGGAAACAAGCAATGGGGAACCTAATGCCGATATTAACCTGAAAAGGAACTATATGTATAAAGATACGTCATATCTCGGTAGTAAGTTGCCACAGGTAACTTTTTCAAAGAGAAATAAACATTGCAGTTTTAGGTTAATGAACAAAGGAAAACAAAACATCTGCTTGCTCTATCCAAGGTTACAAAGTTCGATAAAGTTCCAATGCTTTAATCCAAGATGAAAGTTTAATATTCCAAGATGCTCTTGATCCGGTTCATCCTCGGAGACCCAGGGGCAGATAGTGGGAACGA
Source organism: Porites divaricata (assembly GCA_038088405.1). Classification (NCBI taxonomy): domain Eukaryota; kingdom Metazoa; phylum Cnidaria; class Anthozoa; order Scleractinia; family Poritidae; genus Porites; species Porites divaricata. The sequence goes on from JBBMOI010000007.1 coordinate 12,331,802, forward strand.
GGAAAAGTCTAAACGGGCGGAAAAATATATGGCACGAAGAAAAGTAAAGAACGGCGAGAAGAGCCCCTGGGGACAATGTCTTACCAGACCAGTTCCAAACGGTCGCCGCCGTTCTGGCTTCTGATTGGTGCCAGAAAAACACAAGTTTTCTGGCACCAATCAGAAGCCAGAACGGCGGCGACCGTTTGGAACTGGTCTGGTAAGACATTGTCCCCAGGGGCTCTTCTCGTCGTTCTTTACTTTTCTTCGTGTCATATATTTTTCCGCCCGTTTAGACTTTTCCTCGTTCCCACTATCTGCCCCTGGGTCTCCGAGGATGGATCCGGTTAAAAATTAATTGCAATGTGTTTCCAAGGTCTCAAAGTTAACATAGTTCTAATGGCTATCCATGATTCCAGGGTATAATAAGTCCACTAACGTCCGGACCCATGTCCCATCCAGAAGCCCAGTCCATGTCGAAAGTGAGTCATCAATCGACGAGGACATTCAATATTTTTCGCGATTTCCATTCACCGCCAATCATCAAGGGTACGAATTGAAATTTACGTGATTTAACCTCCCATTGTCAAGGTGTTTCCGATGAGAAAAGAAATTACTGAACTCTATCACTGCTCGGCAAAAACTTAACTCTGACTAGAAAAGTATATCCCAAATCATGTCCCCCCAACCAGACGCTACTAAAACCTTGAAAAAAAGCTAGACCTAAACAAAAAAGAATCATAAAGGGAAAAAACGCTAAATAAAAAGAAATAATTTGGGCTAGGTCATCTCCCGTGACTTGCCAGTATCCTGAAGGATTTCGCTGGTTAACAAGCCATCCTAAATCCCAAGTGGGAAAACTGACAAGCGACAAATTTGGCAAGGAACGTCACGAAACGTTCTTCAGAGGAAGCAAATCGATTAAAAATCTATAAAGATTTTGTAAAATCCCATTGGTTGACTTGGACAAAGAAATAATTGATAAAGATTTTGCGCAATCCTATTGGCTGGCTTTGCAATTTGTTTGTACCAAGAAAAACAAACCAAACCGGATTTCTGAGGCAGTCCCACGGAAAAAGATGCAGTTAAATATCTTGGCATCTCTGTACATCATAAGCTGCCTTGGAACGAACATATATGCCCTATAGTTAAGGAAGCTAATTCACCAGAAACACATCAAAGCTAATGCATGCAAGACTCTTGTTTGACCACAAATCGAGTATGCATCTACTATATGGGATAATTTCACCCAAGAGAACCAAAATAAAATATTGAGATGGTACAGAGAAGAGCTGCCTCCTTTGCTTGTAACAACTACAGACGCGAAGCAAGTGTCACTACCATGCTTGATGATCTTGGCTGGCATAGTCTCAAGCAGCAAAGAGCAGACTAAAGATTAATTATGTTCTACAAAATTGTAAATAACCTAGTTGAAGTTAATCTTTCTAAAGAACTTATACCAAATCCACCACACTCACACCAAATCCTTTAGAATTCCCTACGAAAAGAAAACCTATCTTCAATACAGCTTTTTACCTAGAACTATAAAGCAGTGGAACAGTTTGCCCGTTACACTAGCCACAGCCCCAAGTCTTAATGTTTTTAAGAGTGGGGTCTGTGAGCTGAAACATTAAGAACCTTTATGAAGCTGACTGCATTCGAGCATATAAGCCTTGTAGAGAGAGAATGTGCGTAATATGGTAGGTGTAAACAAAAAGTGACAATTTTGGTGAATATGACAAACATGACAAATTTGGTGAAAAATTGCCAAAGATTCGCCGAAACTTCTAATGAGATGTTGAAAGGGGCCACTCCAAACAAACGTAGCACAAGCTCAAAATATGAGCATATGGGAAAAAACCTATCCTTTCTTTAACCTATGATCAGGAAAGGATTGTAATAAAAAACAGCTTACCTTACTTAAAATGTGTGCAAACTAATCTGTGGGTTGCGCTCGTTTCCAAAATTAGCTGTAGGCTTTTAGCCAATGAGAAGAAAGATAGTTTGTACAATGTATAATAATCTTAGTTATTATACATTGTACTCATTAACTGTGTTCTCATTGGCTAAGAGCTAAGCGCTAATTTTGGAAATCAGTGCAACCTACAGATTAGTTAGTCATCTGCTAGCAGATAACTGACTAATCTGTAGGTTGTGAGCACAATGCATGATTTCCACTAACAATAACAATTCAGGTTCCTTGTGACGGGGTGTTTGTCATAATTTTCTTTAACCTGAAATCAGGTGTTATACTTTTTTGCTTCTTTGCTTCTTTGGCTCGAAAGGGAAAAATATAACGCCTGGTACATTTTTTTAACAAGCCGTCAACCACCCCCTAATTTACATAATCTAACGTCTGCCTTGACTTGTCATGTTATTAGCCAATCAGCGTTTACCAGACGGAATAATGTCTCTTTTGAAATCAATTTTAGGCAAAAGAAAATTTTTAAGTGAGGCCATGTTCAGATAGCACTTCCTAAAAAAAATTTTTAATGTTTTTTTTGTGATGAAATGGAGCTGCCGTACCTTTATTTAGCAGGTACAAATAACAAAGAATTTACTACTAAAAGCTCATTGACTTCATTTTGTGCCGAAAGCAGTGAAAATAAAAATTATGCTGAGGCACCATATTTCACGAACTGAAAAGTGTTGTGAAAGCAAAGATCGCTCAGAATAATTCGCAGGTTTCTGAAGGAGGAATTATCGCCAAACCAGGTCAAGATTCCAAGCATGAATTGATTATTTGAAAAGTGAACCTGTTTGTCACCTCTGTAACTTGTAGCCAGCATCAAATTGCATTCAAATGATCGGTGAATTTTTGACTGCAACTTTAAAAGTATCCGATAAGATGGAAAATATTCCTAATCAATGGATGAAATTTCTATTCAGACATTCTTCAAATTCTGGAAAACTGAGCCGGCAGAAATTTCATATTGAACTCGCATGTGTATTCACTGCTGAAAGATACGAAAGGAAAAATGCAGACTGAAATCAACAACAACTAATGGATGGCAGCATTTTGGCCAATCGAACAGCGCAAAATAATCCGCATTGTTTCCTATCCAATCAGAAAAAAGTCCAGATTCTGGCTTTTTTGCATGTGATCTATGAAAGAAATGTATCATGCCCTCCTCCCAAAAACAGATTACAGAGATAAAGGGAGAGGGCATGATCGCAGGCTAAATTTTCTTCAAAACAATGTATAATAGAACAGTTATTAGATTTGGTTTTTTGTGATACCCTAAATAATCAAGGTCTCGGTAAGTGTTATTAGCCTCACCCTTCTGCTCGGCTGATAACACTTACCTCGACCTTCATTATTCCAGATATCACAAAAAGCTCATCCAATAATTATTTATTACCAGTAATTCCATATTAGGAAGTAAATTTTGATTGGTTCCCTAAAAAACCCCAACACTGCAACAAAGTTACATGCTTCAGGGTTATATGCTTCTGGTTTTGTTGCCTGAATGTACTCGGTTAAAAGTCGCACACCAAAATTATAACAGATTTAGAGCTATCAAGCAAACTTTGATTGAAAAAAATGCTGTGCCTTATTAGGGCTCGACATTGCGACCTGTGGGGTTGCCAATGCGATCAGCTTTTACTCAGTGGCAACTAAATTGTCACGCCTGGTCACCAACCTGGCACCCAAGATAGGTGACTTTCTTTTTTGGGAAAACGTATACTAATGATAACTGTTATCCTTTACAAACTAACTGATAGCTAACGGTTTTTCTAATGCTCTAACGTTTTGCCCAAACACTCTAATGGTTTGTTCAAACCCTCTAATGATTTGTCTAAATGCTTTAACGATTTCTTCTAACACTCAAACGGATCGTTCTTATGATCTAACAGTTGGCCCATCTAACGTTTGACTTTTACTTGAAAGAGGATTGTGAAAATCACTAGGGATGAATTCGACGGAAGTCTTATCGACTTTTGGGCAAATCGATTGCAATTCTCAACAGGTCGTCCTGTGTTTCTCCTGGAATGACTTTTAGCACATTGATTAAAAACATTTTCTTTATGATGAAGATGTATCTCGATTGCAGACTCGATAGCAGATTAGTCTGATAAAAGTTTAAGCTAATCGAGAACAAACGGTGCTTATTTCTTGAGCTTCTTTTAAACAACTTTATGCAAATTTCTGTTGAAAAGCTCTGCTGTATTTTATTGACTTCTAATGAAGTGCCATTGAAGTCATGCTGTTTGTCAAACAGACTTCTTGCCAAATCAACTTCTTTGCCTGAAAACATTCACGAAGTTTCCTCTTTCACGTGCTAGGCAACAAAGTAGATCAAGTTTCACTGATGTTGATTTCTGAACATGCAAATACATGGGATGCAAAACAAATGTTTGCAGATTTTGTTCTTTAATAACCCAAATAATTTTTTTGTGATTCCTAAAGTTCAGCTGAAAGTTTCTTTATCTAAATGTGTATTCCATTTCCTGAACCTTAAGCTTGAATACCTGTTTGAGGAGATTTACGCTTGAGTGCGAGCTCATTTCCTCAAATACCGGCTGGTAATCGAGCCTCAAGTGAAAACCGTTCGAAAGAAAGTTCAAAAGGAAGTCTAAAGCATTCTTTGCTGTTAATGCTAAGTAAAAGATGTTAAGTTTATTGTATTCCATTAATAGTCCACTTTCGAGTTCTCTATGACCGCTGAAATGAAGAAGTGAAGACACATTTTTTACAGCCTTAGCCTTCATCTGAAGTAATATATTCACAAATTCCAACGAGAAAAAGACCTGTTTATTACTCTGTCTATTGTGTATATTCAAATTTCAAACACTTTCTTGCCAGAATTTCTGAATATTTTACTCTATGTTGAGGCTAACCCTGTATGAATGTGTCGTTAATGTTTGTATTCAGCGGTACTTTTTAATTCGAAACTGGACTATTCTTAAATATAATTTTTGCTGACTAGAATACTTTTTCTGGCAACCAAAAATGAAAACTTAGGGGCCAGCTGGCCCCAAGATTTTTTTCTGAAAGTCGATTACTGCTTATAACCGAAAAAGTATGGTAATTTTGTGAATCAAGTATAATAAAGTATAATCAAAACTGTACTGCAAAGGCTCATCAGGTGACATAGTCCCTTAAATAGTTTTTTGAATTACACTTCCTCAGCACACATGAACCACGTTGTCTGAACCACTCACTATCATTTTTCTGGAAGGGGAATGCACTTCTAGTATTTTGTTATATTTTAATCAATTTACCCTTGAAAGACTGACCTGTTGGGAATAAGGGTTCAAGGCCGTATTCTGCTCTCCTGTCAGAGGGAATGATCAATTCAAGACCCTCTTTCTCTGGCACTTCTACAAAATCATCAGTATCGTCTTCATCGTCATCTTTTCTTTCATGTCTGGTATCAGTCATTGGTGTTATTTTTAGCTCATGAAATTTATCATTTGCTGCTTCTAAAGTCCTTTTGAGATCAATGAGATGTTCAATTTTCTGCTGTGTTCCTTCTCCTTTGCTCAGCACAGACAACCACTTGTTAATCATGGGTAAATGTTTGTGAGTCATTTCTTTGTGCATTTCTTGCACTGTTTTCAACAAAATGCTGTTATCAATTGTTTCTTTAACTTTTGGTCCACTTGTGTCAACTTTGATACTCAACAGGTAAGACCGAGTTCCAAGGCCGTGATTAGAGAGAAGCTGTTCATTACCTTCACTTCTACCAAGTTCAGTCTCAACTTGATCAACAAGCATGGGTGACGTAGAGCCATCACGTTGTAAATTTTTATTGTCGCTACTGTGCACTTTGTCAGCGGCTGAGCTCTCTATAACATTGTCACTCTGACAGGCAACTCTTCCAACTCTTCCTAGTTCACATGTGTCATGGCCAGTCTCATCCCCGCATTGTAGATCATAATCATCAGGATGGGGTAACAGCAGCTTAAAACAGTTCTCAATCTCGGTTGCGCATAGCTCCATTTCACTTATCATCTCAGACATTTCTTGCTCCACACGAATAATCTGTCCACTGATCAATATATTTCTTCTTCTTGCTCTTTCTTCCGATTGGCGTCTTTCAACTTCAGTTCTAGCTGTAACAACATTAAACTCAACCTTTTTCACTCTCTTCAAATAACTGTACCCCAGGTCTAATTTCTTGTAGTGGTGCCCAAATTTGTGAAACCAACTCTCTACCGCTTGTAGAGCTTTCTCTTTAAGGGTTTTCGCGGCGGACTTTGGTGGTGGAAGAGGCTGTTTGAGATCTGTCTCAACTGTTAGTTCCAAAAAGAGTTGAAAATCGGTCAACAGTAATTCTCTGAACGTATGAGAGCGAAGGAAAAGTTCACTAATAATCTGTAACGACGACAGTCTTACTTCGGCGTGATTCTTTTTCAGCTGCGTTAAAACCAAGTGATATACGTGCTTCAGATAGACATCTGCTTTCTTACAGATTGCCTTTAGCTTTTTTATTTTTTTAGCGTCCAGCGATGGATCCCCAGAAGTGGTCAGACTGCTGATAATTTCGCCCAGTTCTTCAAGGAGATCCAAGTCGACCGTTGACTCCATCTTGAAGTTCTTTTAGCTGACGTCTCTTATTAAATTACAGCAGCTTGGCAGCTTAGCACCGCAGCCACCCACTGAGCGGACCGCTGTTTCTGGAATGTGCTATTGCAGGCGCTGCATGTTCAAAGTTTAAAATTGGCGGTTCCTCCACGACAGGTCAACTTGGAGTTTGTTTGCCACTGGACAAATTACAAACTTTGGAGAGGCAAGCAAATGCTCCAGATCTACCTATAGTCCAGTAACGAAATGAACGTCAAATGTAATGACCTCAGTATCTATAGAAAAGAATGTTGCTAGGAATAAGGAGAGTCCAGAGCGAAAAATTTAGCTTACTCGGGTTACTTCAGATTTCTTGTTGGTATGAAACATTCAAGACAGATAGTTTACACAACAAATGCTGCCGTGGATGCATTGACTGGTGCAAGAGATGACGATAAACTCGATAGAGTGGTATTAAGTACTGAATCAGTATCACGAACTGCAAGCAACATTGGCTCTTCAGTGATCCCTTCACATCGTCAAAGCTCTCAAAGACGCTCGAATTATGGTAAAACTTCATGTTCTGCAGATGATAGATATCCTGAGGACGTAAAGGAAACTTCTTCTCCATCACTTCCTGAATTGTCTTTTAATGGTACTCAAAGAGTCAGATTACCTTCAAGACTACTTTGCGAAATAAAATCCCCATTAGAATGGAGTTCTTCATCAGCTGAATCCATGGATGTCCCGGGCGAAGTTAACATCGGTAGGTTTGCCAGTTTGTCTCAATACTAGGTCCTGTCCTCAGGGTTGTCATTAAGAGCCGGGGGCCGGGTATTTTCCCCGGCTACTATGACCGGCTAGTTTTATTAGAAAATAGAAGAAAAGTATAACTAAAAGAAATCCCTGGCTGATTGATTCCCTGCCTACTTGTTGTATTTACCCAGCAACTTGAAATTTTACTGACGACCCTGTGTCCTGATCTCCACCTCCTCAATTTTACCCTGGAGATACACCAAAGGGACAATCCAGGGAAGGCTATATACAGTGGAAGCTCCCTTACAGTATAACTCACGCTCTCAAGTAAGCAAACAGCTCTACTTACAGCCATCGTCACCAAACCCCATTTCAACTCCCATACAAACTCTGTATTTTTACATTCCTGTAAGCAGACAATTTCTGTAGGCTTAGGTTATTTAACCCATTTGCCCCCCCCCCCCCCCCCCTTGCCAACTGCCTGCAACCACTCGTGTGGATCTACATCCCCTCTACCACTTGTGACATTATCAATGTTAACCGTCAATGACAACTTTTTCAGTTAACTTCAGCAGGATGAAGAGAAGTTTCAAACTGTAGGGGTGGCGAATGGTAAAATCCGAGACTCACCGAGACACCGAAATCCTAGTTAGAAATCCGAGCCCGAGACTTCTTTGGTAAAAAGTTTCGAGACTCAAAAGAGGTAAATACAAACCATGCAAAAACGAGACTTCGAGACTTATCAAAAACGCTTCCGAGATTTTGAGATCCTGCCAAAATTTCCGAGACCCACGTTTTCGAGGTACCATTCGCCACCCCTAAACTGTGCCAGAATAAGCACGATTTGGACTAGGAGGCCAGACGAAAAGACAAAAAAAAAAAACACATTATGTTGTCCTGAAAATTCTCATGAAAATCATATTCCACTACCCACCTGTACCTTTCGTTTCATCTAATCCTAAGATCCCAAAAGCTTTCCCAAAAACTTTTCACACCAAAATGAAGCTTACTACTGTAAATGCCCTGCAAAAGAAAAAAAGAATGAGGCAAGAAAGGCGAAAGAAAAGAGGAGTAGAGTAAAAGTCAAGACTCTAACTTTTGCTTTTTGTACATGGCTGAACTTTGGAAGCTAACATTTTGCATCTGGATCAGAGATCTGCCAAGTGCACATCCTGTAAATGGCTTTTTGGTACATGTAATTTTTAGCTCTTTATAGCTATCTAGACAGTGACCAGAAAATGGCTTGACTAGCTTTAAAACATGTTTTTGAAAGAATTCCTAGGGGTGAAGGGGTTAGGGAAATCTCTGTAAGACAGCATTGAGGATCAAACAATTTCATGGTAGGCCAGTAGCAATTGGTGTCTTGGAAACCAAGACCTGAAATCTTGAAAAAACTCTGTGAAAACAGCATCACCATTTTTTTCTATTAAAGTTGCTTTTCTAGTCAAAATAATAGTGAGGTAAAAATGGTCAAACTGGGTCAATTTTAGCCATTTGGAAATACTGAATTTTTCGGACTTCCACACCACTTGCACAAAAGGTAGACAAAGTTGTCAAGTATGGAATGTTTCATCTGGATGGGTGAAATCAAAGCAATCTTTGGCACAAATTGAGGACAGTAGTCAACCTCGTTTCAGGGGCCAAGTAGGAGAGGACTCTAGGAAGGAGGTTGGATGGTAGTCAATTTAATCGCACCAGTTGATGGATCTTGTTGTTCATTCTGAACATTTTATTGGGGCAACATTATAATTCTCCACATGAAAACAAAGCCGTGTGCAAAGAAAGTTGTGTCATATCCCAGGGCTTGTGGATTTTTATTGGGTTAGTGAAATCTGTTCTCAACTTGCCTGATGGGCAAGTGAAGTATGAATTCTGGGAGAATTCAAATCACAGAAGAACTGTAAGCAATCCTGCTCATCAAAACTTTTTTCAGGCTATTTTTTGCATGTTCAAGCAATTTTTGTTCCTGTGTTTTTTCAACTAAAGAGGTCCTCTTGGACAGCACCCCAGGGTTGTAGCTAAGCACTGGCTGCCAGTGAAATTAGCTGGCTGAGTCAGAGGTTATTACCAGCTAGATTTTGACCGGCAATCGGTATGAAACAGAGGGAAACACCCATAGCTTCCTCAATGTTGGCAAAGAAGGCACCATGCTGCCTTCTTTTTGTCACCTCCATTTTCTTTTCAGCTGCCAGGCAATTTTCTTAGCTACAACCCTGGTGCCCATGTGGACTTTATTGTTAGTAGTTTTTGGGCACAAACCAGTTACATGTACAGTGTAGCTCAATGGGATAAGCACCAGTCTTCCTGCAAGCAGGAGGCCCCTGGTTCAAACCCCAGCTGGACCAGTACTCAGCCTTTATAATAACATCTACAAATGACTAGACTTTCAAGTATTCTCAGATAAGGACAAAAAAGTGTAAGCCCTGTTTGCAAACCTTGCACTTGTAATAATGATAAGCCTGGGAGAGAACCTGTACTTTTATTAAGTTAGTACATCAGGTACATATATTAGAAGAAAGAGAATTCACAACTGTACATGATGCTTGAAACCTATTCTTACTAAACAACAATAATAGTAATTATAATAATAAAATGTAATTATTACATTTTTTTACTTGAGTGTTTTTATCTTTAAGCTGACAATTACAAAAGAACCACTCCAGTCAAAGTAATTAGGCATGTAAATGCTACTCCATCAGCATGGATTCTATCCAAGCAAGATGCTTCATCAAATGCTGCAGAGTCTCACAGAAAACCTTTATATGATGATCGACAAAGTAGAATTACAAAGGCCTGTTCAGAGAAATCAAGCAATGGAACTGGTACGCAAGTGTCTGAAGGTCCAGATAAAGATTTCGATAATGAAACTCCTGAAGTTATTCATAATGGAAAACAGGTAATATGTATGTGTAATCAAATGCTGACGAGTGAAATTAGGGAATAATTTCACGTGCGTTTTATTGTCCAAATCCTTATAATTTCCCGAGCCTTTAGGTGAGGGAAGTTATTCTCATGGGTGACGAATTACGTTAGCAATCTCGGATTTTTGACATGTTTATCCTGGATTGTATCGATCGAGAACCCCACTCTCTCGAACGTTTACAGCTTAAATTTGGCTTAAGTTCAGATTTGTTCTACAACATACCTGTAAGAATCCTTCTTGATGTACTCTTTCGTGTGTTCAGGTTTTCTAAAGCGTCTTTTTATGCCCTGGCATCTTCATTCATGACATTTAAAAACTTTGTCGCCATCTTGACACTGAGACGTACGGAAGGTTGCCATGGCAATTTTGTAATTTCACATGTGAAATTACAAATTATCGTTTAAATTTCACACCTAAATTAAGGGGTAATTCGTCACCTATGATGTTAAGTGTATATAACACTGTATTAAAAATTATTATTTATTGGTACTAATAAAATAATAGTAGTTGTAGTGGCAGTGGTGATAGCCTGTGTGGCAAGGGTTTCTGTGCAAATTTGTTGAGAAAGTTGGAATGAGTGAAAAAGAGGAGGGAAGCGGAGGGGAGAGAAGTAAAATTTGCCTTAAAAAAACCATGATTCTGAAAAACACCCCTTAATTTTTCACAGTTCAGTTCAATCATACATTGTGTAACTTATTGACAGCATTTATAACAGAAGATTACCAGATGTTAAAAATTTACTTCGTTGAAAAGCGAAACCTGCTCCACTATAAACATGAGTACAGAAAACGTTTGGAAGCTGTGAGCAATATATGGTGTAACTGCAGAATTTGCTGTTGTAAATTTGTAAAGTTAAATTTTTAAACACCTCAACCAGGAAAATCATGCTTTGCTTCATCTAAAAATGCAAAGAAATACATTTGTTTGAAGCAATTTGTGGAGTAGTTAAAGTGGAAGTTGTTGAGAACTCCTGAGTATGTTGAATACCAAGCCTTCATGTTCAAGCATACAGGAGTGTACAGCATATGTTTCTCTTGTTTGAATGTCATAAAAATCTATTCCGGTGTTCTGTTCTACTTGGCATTGCAGTTGCCATGCTCAAATACAGCATTTTGTGCAGTATAAGTACACAGTGATCTGATCCAGGATTATTATTATCCATCGTAAGGTTGTTTCATGCAATTTTGGTCATTCAGTTTTGAAAACAGCATATGGTTTCAGACCAAATTGTACTCCTGACCACTCAACTTATAAATCTGGTATTATTTTTAGCCTCAGTAGCTACTCACTTATTTTGCTTTTTGTGTGTTCTTGTTTTACAATAATATTTTGAGTGAAGAATTTAGCCATCAAAGGCTTACATCAAGGAGAACCACACAGTGGAGCTCCAGTCTTTAATTCAAGACAAGAAAATGCTGGTATGTATTAACCATAAATGGGACTCCAGGGTTTGAGCCTGGCCACACCATTGCACCAATCCTACAATAAAATTCAAAATGTCCCATAAGAAAACGATTGAGGGGTCATTTTGTTCCGTCCATCGTCTAGAAAAAGAGCCAAAAAAAGAGAAATACAGTACAGTGAATTGTACATAACAAGCAGAGCAAAAATTGTGAAAAACAAAGCCTGCAAAATGTTGAAAATTGGAATTTTTGCTTGAAGCATGGTGTGTGCTAGATCATGTTTCCATCATGGTCTAGGGAACACGCCACATGCTCAGCCAAATGTGAAGCTGTGAGACACGTACGTTAGTCTCGGTATGTTTTTCCAGAAATGTCTGAACCAACATGAAAGCATGATTGAGCACTAGAGAGTTCTTTTGTTTCTAGTGGAAGCCCCTCATATAAGATGTTCAACAACTAAGTAATGAAACTGAATTGTTACTACTTGGTGATCTGCAATGAAATGTTGCAACAAGAACAAAATGATAAATTGATAAAGGCACAACAAAGTTGTTGGTCACTTTCTTTTATTTAGTGGTCATGATCAGTGGCTGGTTGTGAGAGGAATCATAGCACTAACAGAGAAAGATGAAAAGAGGCATGTCACCTTAATTATGATACTGTTGCTGCCAGCAGGCAATGAGTCTGGCACAAAACTGATGTATGAATAAAAGATTGCCTAAAAAATACGGAACACTCTAATGTATAAATCAGAAGAGTCTGTTTAACAAAAAAAAAGAATACAGGCTTGAAAAGTGAACTATTGCAAGATTTCTGCTTGTTTCAATGGCCATAGTCTTCTCCAAAATACTAACAGTCACGTGGTGTAAGACACATTCATGTGCTCTTCTTAATATTTTTTTTTCTTGTAGGTGATGTAAAAATAAAAAAGTTTGCTTTAAGTGACAAAGAAAAAGTTATAAAAGATCAGTTCTTGAAAAGGTAAATGTGTTCATTATGACAGAATAATATTGATTTACAATAATTTATAATATTATTATGATTATAAATTTTATTTGTGAAGACTAGAAGCAATGCAAGCTGGAAGGCATTAATTACCATACTGTATTTTTTTATTATTATAGATGTACATGTACCTTGGGTACATTTAATAAACTTTGTGCCTTGTGGATTCTTCTGGTCTACTTTGCTTTTGTGTATTAAAATGACATTTATATAATTATTATCAGGACTTCTGATATTTCACGTGGTTGTGGAAGTGCAAAATTCAAGTACATCCTCGAAATCCCCACAAAATTCACAAAAACACGAAAATACAGTGAAAATCGTAACATTTGAAACTTATTTTGGTTATTGGGGCTTTTTAATTGCGATAAACATGCAAATTTATTTGAAACTTTTTCAATGCAACAAGCAAACAACATCCCAAATCTATCAGGCAAAGATTATGTTGTGAATAACTGGGCGCTTGATGTTTGTTTAATCATTTACTCTTTCAACAACAATGTGCTTGAGAAATGAGCCAATAATGGCAAAGCTTTTAAGCCCATTTCTCAAGCGCATTGTTGTTGAAAGAACAAATGATTATATCTCGGTTAAAAAAGGTTAAAAATGCTTGTCAAGTTCGATTTCTAGCGAAATTTGTCCACATTCCCACGAAATCGGCCATTTTTTACCAATTGTTTTTCAGCAAAGTTTGCCCTGAAAATTCCTGCAAAACTGGCCGGTTTTGCAGTGAATTAATTTTGTCTCTGAAAGTCCTGCAAAATTTGACTTAATTTTTTCCGAGATTTATAAGAAGCCCTGATTATTTTATAACTTTCGAGAGTTCTCCCAACCCCTTCAGTTTTTATATTAGCAAAAACAGAAAAACACAGAAAAAAGTTTTCTATTAAAATTAAATTATGAATTATTTCCCAAGAAAAATCACACTTTGTTTTCTATGCATAATCAGTTCTTGTTTTTCTCACTTTAAATGTCAGCTGAAAGTGAAGAAAATTTCATAATGCATGCTGGTACAGATTTTTTGAGTTTCAAATGTCAAAGTTTATGACTGAATAAAGTGAGTTGTAATAATTATTGCTTGATCAGCAAAACATGGTGTTCCCACAGCATTTACTTTGTTTACATACAGTCCACTCCTGATGACTTGAACCCTCACAACCTTGAACCTTGCACTAACTAGAACGAAAGTTGATTTCCCCTGGATTTTGTTTTACATATTTGCTGTATTTTTTTTACACATTTACTGTAATTTTATCCTTGGTAACTCAAGCTTTATGCTAAATCAATGTTGTTTCCCTGAAGATCATTTCTATATAATTTTAGTTTTTAACCCTCAATAACTGGAACCATGTTTTAAGTGTGTGACAATTTGGAAAGAATGTTCTGTAGTCTGAAACATTCAATTTATCTCATAACAAAGTTCTGTGTATTCTCTGTCTTTAATTCTTTGTTGGTCCAGTTCAAATACAGTGTCGAGCCCTGATTCATACATACATACATACATACATACAGACATATATACAACATTTGTTGCTTCAATTCCTTTTCCAGAATATCAAATTATTTCTTGCTACCCTTGAAGTGACATGTGTACATGATATAAATTGCATTCCTTCACCATCTCATTCGCTCATTTCTTGATTCTCAGTTATTTTCTTTGAAATCTCAAAAATTTGAACTCCTTATAACTTGAACTTCTTTTGATTTCCCTACAAGAAGGTTTGACTTATCGGGAGTTAACTGTACTCTCATGCAAATGCACTTCTCAACCAATCAGAGCATAATTATATAGTGTCTTTAGTTAGTTATTTTATAAGTAAGATGTTATGTTATGATTATAGGCATTATTTATAATTTTAATCTAACTTTCTTGATACAATATAACATAAGCTAAACACAGCTCTACTTAATCAAGGAATTTGATGGTTTAATAACAAGTAGCACTGTTCAATATTATTATTATAAAGTAACAAAGATACTGTGTGTGCTCTAGTTTTGAGCTGTATGTACCCATTTTTTTAAAGGCTGAAACTTAAAGAATCTTTACAAACATCCTGTATCAAAGCATATTACATTAATGATTACTGATGTGCATTTTTAGCAGAGCTCACTCCTGCACAAAGAAAAAACATTGGTTATTCATGCATCCAAGAAATTTTAGCCTTTTGACAGAACTGTCTGTATGTACGTCCCCCCCTTCATGTAAGCCAAGGCAAAATTCTCCTTTCAAGATCCCGAGTATTTTTGGTGGTAAATCGTATGGCCACATGGACTTTTCAAGAGAAAAAACAACATCAAAGCCGAGTCTTTTGGATTGAATCCTTATGTCTGCACTGATGTAGATAACAAGAGCTTCGCTTTTAGCCCTGGCTAAATCTATACATATATTATTTTATTACTGTGTACAAACTTTGGGTACAGGACATACTATTTAGAATTTCTGTTTTATTCAGTCTCTTTAGCAAACAGTTTTTCTTTTTTTTCTGGAATATATTAAACAGCTCAATTCAAATTTGAAACTGCAAAATAATTATGGAACTGGGAGAATCAACTGGCATATTTCCATATTGGGCCCTCATTTAATGTATGGAGCAGTTATTTCCATCTCCAACTCAAATCTAATTAGTAGCAGGGTATTTTTGAAAGGACTGAAAATTATTTTACAAGCAAAGGTGATAGAAAACATTTTTGTGTTTGCATAGCCTGGTATTTAAACACTGGAGGGGTTGGGAATCAGAATTCTTGAAAATTAGATAAAGTCTCAAGTTTGTCTGAGGCTTGTATATTAAATTATTGTTTGCCATTTTATTACCTGGCCTTCCTTTCAAGAAGAGAGGGGTTTTTTAAAATGGCCTGGGTTTTTCCTTCGTCACCGAATCGCCTTCTGCTCTTTGAAACGCATGCCGCAGCCTGTAATGGTAGAATATCACGTGATCAATGTCCGTCAAATTCATTGGCTTAGAGGCAAAATCCCCCAAAAACACCCTTCAAAAATGGAGATTTTAAAATACATTTTTTTTTCGTAAACCGCCTTTTGTAGGTTTATGCATTCTCTGTGTGAAAATGAAAACATTCCAATGTGAGGATCACATTTTTCCTACTCAGATCATTACTTACAACTAAGAGCAACAACAACGGCGACAGGTACCAAAATGTCCGTTAAAAGGAGAATTCACTCTGCTTCAAACTTTTTACTGTGCTAATATTCCATCTGGTTTTATAGTTCGTCAAATGTTGGCCAATTTTTTCTGGGGTTGAATTCTAATTAAAAATACTATTAAATTAAAAGTCTATATCAAAATTAAATACTATATCAAAATTCAGAAAAAGAAAAAAGAATGTGGTTACAAGTCTTTATGTGGTACTAGCTTTACTAGCATTACTAGCTACATGTAGGTGTCCAAGGTATAATATACAATCTGTGTTTAACTTGGTAGTGGACATCCTTATGGACATCCATATGCATGTTATGGTCAAATGACAGCTGTCAAAAAGGGTATCCACTGACCAGTGTCACTCATTGAGGTGACATGTTTTTTAAAGTTATCTGCTGACCAGTTGTTGGTTTAATCGATCGCAGGCTCAGGTCCATGATGAAAAGGCCATATAATAAATAACGTCATCTGTTTGGTCATACAGATCGGAGAAACCTCAGACTTTGGCCTTGATGTATTGACTGAGTGATTCATCAAAGCCTTGGTCTGAGATTTCCCTGTAATGACCTCACTCTCGGTTAGTAAGTAGTATACAAAATTAATATATAGATTTAGCCAGGGCTAAAAGCGAAGCTCCTATTAACTTGAATTTTTATTTAAATAAAACAATAAACTTGTTTTCCACAAATCAGTTAACTTTAGAGCACATTCATGTGACATTTTGAGGGAAAGGCTAAGTGATTTTAGAGAAAAATAATTTGCAAACAGTCCAAGCTAAGTGTGAACTTAATCTTACATCTATAGTTGATAGCCTTATATGTACACCCAAAAAATAGCATAGCCATAATGGCTCTTGATCACAGTAGATAAGGCCTGGAAAAACAAATTCTTGGAAAACAAATGAGGCCGAAGTTTTTGCGTTCGACATGTTGCCAACAAGTCTGGGGATGTGTAAACCAACCTTTTATACTTTTTATACATCACATCTGAGGTGAAACAGTACCATGAGGCGCTGTTTTTATCATAGTTTACAGACCTCAGACAGAATGCAGTATTTCACAATTTTGCAATACAAATTGCACTCATTCAGTATTCAGGACGATCGAAGCATGTGTGGGTTTTTAGCGAAACCGTTAAAAAAATTTCCAGAATCACCTATACGGCTAGCCGGTTCTCACTTTTGACAAGTGCCAAAGTGGACTGTTTTTTATTAACATTAATAGAGTTATACGCTTCAACATAATAAAGAATTTATTATGTTTATTTTTTATCTTATGGTTTTATAAAGATGTGTAATCTTCAAAAGCATTTGATACGCATGGCATTTTGACTACTCCTGCAAGCGATGTTCATGAGTGGCTGAAAACAAATGGCACAGTGATTAAAATTGCAAAGAGACTACTAACAATCAATAATAAAAGGAAAATAATTCGGTGAAACATATACAACAATTTTCATTCACGAAGGCAAGTATTTCAGAAAAGTATCTCTGAAATCCTTGTTTATGTTTTAAGCCGGCTTCCTGGTGTTTGCTTTTTTCAAAGATGAACTCGAGACAAGAAAATCGCTCAAAGCTTTCGTTTACAGCCAGAATCATAACTAAATATTCTTTGGAACATTTCTTTCTATTTGCGGTGAGAAAATGTCTGAAGGCTTTTTAAAGTTTTATGAGCTTATAATCAAACTTGATACTCGGTCAGATCATTGTCTCAAATCTTACAAATGTGCATAAACTAAATAGCCCCATAAACTACGCTCGACTTCATTAAATTAGATATAGAAAACAAATATCAAATAAAATAATTGCTCAGGCTTACCATTTGAGATGCACTGAAAACTATCATCAAGTAAGGGCAGAATCGCTTCAGACTTTTCAACCCTCTTACGCATCAAGCGAGGTAAAAACAAAAACGATGCCATCCGAAATTGGATTTCCGACTTTGACAAGCGACGTATTTCTCAACCAAAAACCCAATGAACAAAGTAGCCATGAATAACAGAAGACTCTTGATAGCAGCTGAATTTCATTTTGTACATTCAGTGGAAAAGACAGCTAAAAACATCAAAAGTGGACACAAAACTCTGTCAGCCTCAGCTGTCAAAGTAAACAAGTTTCAAGATGCTGCATACATTTTCTGCATCAACTCACCTGTCAAGTTTTGACCAATCAGAGCATAAAAATTAGACGTAGAGCGTGACCAACGCGTGACCTTGGTGAGAAAAGTCAAGTCTTCCCTGCCTGTAAAAACTGGCTTAATTTAGCTTCCGAAGTCAGTTTGAAATCAAAATTTTAATTGTGCGGCGTATAAATCACAACATATTTCATATGAATTTAAAAAAATTAAACTTGAGCCTGCGATCATGTGAAAACCAGTAACTTGTCAGCGGATAACTTCCAAAAAGTACTCGGCCTTGATGGGTTGACACCTGAGCCCGCGATATGGTCAAGTGATACTGGTCAGCAGATACCTTGTTTTGACAGCTGTCAAAGTGATCACAACATTGATGTGCAATTAGCTTCCTCCTGGGTTCCCAAAGTAGTTAGAAAGTGTGAAAGTAGACATTGGTTTTCCTGTGGTGCGGACAGACGGGCAGTGGGCAGGCGGGCGGTGTACGGTCACGTGATTACCAAATTTTCTGGGATGGGTAGATTTACTAAGCTATGGGGCTCCTCCCACGCGCGCACTTTGCACGCGCGGAGCTCTGCTAAAAAAAGGGCTTCAACTTATAATAGTAATATCTTTATTTTTAGTGAACACCAGGTCATAAGTAGTGTCTTTATTTTAATGTTTTCCCACCAGCAAAACCTGAAAACGTCAGATTAATCACATGAACACTGTGTAATATTGAGTGGGGTCAAAAACATTGCCAATTTTACATGCTAACTTTCAACATTAATTTTTTTTTATTGGTCAAAAATGACACTATAATAATTTGGACAGTCAATTAACATTCAAAAAGTAAAACATTACTATGCACTATTTTTGTCTCACATCAAAAGTGAAAGCAAATGGGAGTCATTGAAATAGGGCTAGGTTAGTACCTTATGTGGGTACCTTTATTGTCTGTCTCTGAAAGAATTGACTCTAATTCTTGTTCCTTGAGAACATCTTGAATTCTTTATTTCCAGCTTTGGAGTGTAATATTGCAATTATGGTGATGATTTGATTTAGCGCCCAGGGCACATATTTACTTTTGGTACCTCGATCAAGGGAGGGCTGTCGAGACAGGGTGCTTATTTCTTTTTTTGAGAAACAACTGTTGAAAACAAAACTTAAACATTTGTTTGAAAAGTGACAATAACAGAACTGTAACAGTAACAAATATATGGTGAATGTTCAGTTAACATGAGAAACTCAGACGAAGACCACTGTTTTTGTAATGTGGCATTACCATTCCTGAACAATTGACGGAAGATGAACCTTGGTTGATACGTACCCATACTCTAATATTATAACCTCAGAATAGGGTGCTTAGCAGAATGGGGGCACTTTTTGGAATGGGGGCAGTAAATGGAACAGGGGTGCTTATTAACAAAAACACCGTAAAAAGGGGGTGTTTATTGGAAGGAGGGCACTAAATCAAATCATTACAGTATTGTGATTGAGTTTTTGTACTTTGCATGTACATGATTTACAGACAAGACTTGAAAAAGCCAACAAAAAAACTTGTACAGCCAACATTAGTGTTACCAGAGGCTAGTGGAAGAAAAGGTTCAGCTGAAGGAACTAGCAGATCAGCTGACAATCCTGTGGTGACAGCTGCAGCCATTGCTGCTGCTGCAGCATCTGCAGCAACTGGACCTTTCCTACAGGTAAACATTTAGAATACCACGAAACCACTCAATATGAAATCACTGAGCTCTATGCAACTGATAAAAGTAACATTAACTTGTAATGTTGTCTTTAATTGGATTATTGATTTAGGATACTTCTAATAATGCACTGTTCAAAGAGGATAGTTCTGGGTCTCATTGTTGATTAATTATTATTTTACATCGGTCTAAGAGTTTCTCACCCCATAAACATTACTTTAATTTCTGTTGACTCTTAAAGCCATCTATAGTTATTGTGAGACTTAACTCCCCAGCTCCTCTTTGCTGGGTTGTGGTCCAATAATCATCCATAGCTCATATTTTGTTTATTTTGTGTCTTATGTATGAAAATTTATGATAATAAGTGCAAAAGAAGGAAAATTTGGTTTGAACTAACCAAGGACTAAATAAAGCCACTAACAATATACCCCGGGAAGCAGGGGGAGGGGCAACTCTGTGTTTTAAGTGACAGTAACGATTGAATTGCGGCAAAAATCCTTGGACCAAAAATTGTACTTTTATTAGTAGCAGAGCTTTCTGTACATGTACAGCAGCCCTTAACCTGGGCATACAACTTCTATCACATCCTATCGCATATTTTTAATTACTTTTTTCACAAAAATAGTAGCACCAGCTTGAATTGTATGAGTGTGCATATGTTGTATGATTAAGATTGTATACATGGTGGTGCCTGAAAATTGATCTAAAAATAAACTGGTCTGTGAAATGCTGTTGCATGTGCAACAGCTCCTGACCTGGGTGAAATACCCGGCCCTACATGAATCTTCAATAACCTTGAATACTGTGTTTATTCGAGATGCCTCTTCAATAGTCGTACAAGAGGATTGTGCCTCCATCTTGTTTAGTTCATATGCCTCTAGAGGAAAACCGCCAAATTTAAGACCCATGTTCTTTCCTAGAAACAGAGCCAGATCCTTTCTTGGTTAATGGAATCAACTTCCATAAAAAATGCAAACTTTAGCAAGCCATAAATCATTTGGAGATCTTTTGTTGGGAAAAAAAAAAACATATTTTTACAATATTGATAAGGCACCATAAACTATAACCGAGCCATGTCCAGCCCTGGCCATGAAATCCAGAGTTTCTTCACTTCTTACTTAGTTCCACACTTCTCAGAGGTGTGGACGTGTAGAATAGTCTGACAAAGTCAGGATAATGTCATACTTTTCCCTAGACACGAAACCTCTGTCATTCTTTACTTAGTTCTACACTTCTCAGAGGCGTAGAAGTGTGGAAAAGTCTGACAAAGTAAGGATAATGTCATACTTTTCCCCTGGTCACGAAACCTCTGTCATTCTTTACTTAGTTCTACACTTCTCAGAGGCGTGGAAGTGTGGAAAAGTCTGACAAAGTAAGGATATTGTCACAGTTCCTCCCTAGGCATGAACCTTTTGTCATTCTTTACTTAGTTTTACACTTCTCAGAGGTGTGGAAGTGTGGAAAAGTCTGACAAAGTCAGGATAATGTCATACTTTTCCCTGGGCACAAAACCTCTGTCATTCTTTACTTAGTTCTGCACTTCGCAGAGGCGTGGAAGTGTAGAATAGTCTGACAAAGTAAGGATATTGCCGCACTTTTCCCCCACTCATGAACCCCTTGTCATTCTTTACTTAGTTCCACACTTCTTCCCTAGGCACGAACCCTTAATGTCATTCTTTACTTAGTTCTACACTTCTCAGAGGTGTGGAAGTGTGGAAAAGTCTGACAAACTAATGATAATGTCATACTTTTCCCCTGGTCACGAAACCTCTGTCATTCGTTACTTAGTTCTACACTTCTCAGAGGTGTGAAGTGTGGAATAGTCTGACAAGTTGAGTTAAAAAGTCGCACTTTCCCTGAGTCACAAGAAGTTCAGTGCGCTTTATGAGCACTTGGTTTTACTTCTGTATGGTTTTTTACATTTTTCCTTAAGAACCATTTTTATTTTGAATAGAAGATATAACCATTGTTTCAATGTCAGCTGTTGAAAGAAACGTATAGTTAAGAAATCCGATCTCCAACCAATCTTTCTTCCTTATCAGTATGCTTCAAGTCCTTCAACTTTGATCATTGTTAGAGCAACCCATATATCCACTGTTTCGTAGTTTTTCCTCTTCTCTAAGGTTATGTAAATGCTGAACATAAATTATGAAAGAGACAAAGTGTCCTCTGTTCATTTTCCTTGTCATTTTTGCATATTTTGACAGCCAAGAGAAGGTCTGCTCGCACACTTCAGGGGCACCCAACGAGAATATAGCATTGTTAAAAACCACTTAAACATAGCATTGTTAAAATGGTAGTTATAGGCATATTTTTATCCCCTAAAAATTTTTCATCTGTTCGGATTTCCTAGCTGAAAGTCTTGTGATCCGAAAATTATAGGGATCAAAACTTACCTTTTCGAAAATTTCAGCCAGAAAAAAGGCTCCCGAAAATTCTAGGTAACCTTTTTAGGGTAAAAATCCGTTAAAAACGGGCAATTATACCATCTTTTAGATGTTCAAAAGTCTTAGGAGAGGTAGGCAAGCAACAAATTTTACAACAAATGTTCCGAAAATTCTAGATCTGAAATTGTCTTCCGAACAGATATTTTCTGGAAATTGACGTTGGGTGCCCCTGAAACTTCTGTGTCAATCTGTAGGTGAAAAAACAAAGAGGTCAGATGACAACATCAAAACGTTTGTATATCGCTTAATGCTAGAATGCACTTATATGCCGCCAAAGGATTAATTACCGTGATTAAATAACTTAGTAAGTGATAGGATTCAAATAAATTTCAGTGTTCTGGCCGACGACCTATTAAATAAAACTGAGATCGTTATAGTGTTAAATAAAATTTATTTAATAACATTGCAATTAAACCACAACTTTTCCCTCTCATTACCCCTTTGAGCTCTTCTACGTTGTTTGTGTCGCAAGCGCATTAGAAGTGACGACAGAATCTCCCAGGTGCTTGCCTCGATTAGTGGGATCTCCGACAGACGCAACACCACGCTCGGAGGCGAGTGGTTCGAGGCCAAGAAACCTCAAAAAAGAATTCACCTTAGGGTGACTCTCTAAAGACGAAGAGGAGGGTGAACCATGCAAATATTTTAGTATTGTCACATGCCGTAGAGATAACATAAATATTGCCGACCCTATAACACGCACCTAAACAGTGATCCTCCTTTACCACAGAGCGATCTGCAGGTAGCTACTCTCGGCCGATAAGTCACAATTATTACTTTATACAGTAAAATATCCTCACTGCACACCTATTACCCCGTCACGGAGAACTAAGTTATGGAAAGATGCCGCGACTGTTAGGGCAATAGGTGTGCCGAACATCGTGCAAAAGCGGTGCCAACCGCCACCAGGGGAGGTGGGAGGGGCGAAAATTAAACGCCACTCTCACCGAACTCCGTAGAACTGGCCAGGGAGCGGCTAAAACCGTGCTATTTGAAGCAAGGGCCGCAAGGCATCATGCCCAGCAGCACGCAGGCCCGGCAGGACGGAATTTAACTGAGTTAAACCTTCCCGTGTTACGGGCTAATCATGTATGCAGTGAGAATAGTATTCTGTGTATTTTTGGACCAATTTAGGTCATGAACCTGATGAAGGAATAGAGCAATAACAAATGATCTGAGCATTTATAAACTTTATCAAGTTGATCTTAAAGCGAGGAAGATAGAATGTACATACTCTCCATTCTTTAAAGCCTATTTTGAGCGTTGTCACGATCTAAAGAGACCTACTCCACTAACTCAAAGTTGTACCCAATTGAAATCTCCCGGGGTTAAGATTCTTTGTGTATTGTATTTGCGTTATATATAATGTGGCATTCACATTTAAATGATATGGGAATTCCTGAAACAAAACGTTTTATTCCCAAAGGGTTTAAATTGGGTACAACATTGAGTTAGCCGAATAGGTAGAAAAACCCAGAAAAAGACGCCTCATATATGGCTCATTAAGATGAAAAATTTCAAACATAAAAATCCATAGAAGAGATGACGTTGTTGAGGTTTCCGTTAAGAAATAAATAAATAAATAAACGAAGATAAAGGACTGGCGGGGACTTAGTGACAGAGAAAATGTAGGCTTTTTTATGCTCGGGTATTCAAACAGATGGCAGTGAAACAAGGCTAATATCTTCTAGTCACAGAATTGTTGTCTAAATGTAAAAAAAGCATCTAAAAAGATGTAAAACGAGTTGCAGGAATAAAATCAACTAATACTCCCACTGCGCTTTATTCTCATTTCATACATATGACTGTGGGGAAAGTGCGACAATATCCTGACTCTGTCAGACTATTTCACACTTCCACACGTCTGAGAAGTGTAGAACTAAGTAAAGAATGACAGAGGTTTCACGACTAGGGGAAAAGTGTGACATTATCCTTAGTTTGTCAGATTTTTCCACACTTCCACACCTCAGAGAAGTGTAGAACTAAGTAAAGAATGACAGAGGTTTCGTGACCAGGGGAAAAGTGTGTCATTATCCTGACTTTGTAAGACTTTTCCACACTTCCATACCTCTGGAGGAGAAGTGTAGAACTAAGTAAAGAATGACAAAGGGTTCTTGCCCAGGGAAAAGTATGACATTATCCTGACTTTGTCAGACTTTTCCACACTTCCACACCTCTGGAGGAGAAGTGTAGAACTAAGTAAAGAATGACAAAGGGTTCTTGCCTAGGGAAGAAGTGTGACATTATCCTGACTTTGTCAGACTTTTCCACACTTCCACGCCTCTAAGAAGTGTAGAACTAAGTAAAGAATGACAAGGGGTTAGTGACCAGAGGAAAAGTATGACATTATCCTTACTTTGTCAGACTTTTCCACACTTCCACACCTCTGAGAAGTGTAGAACTCAGTAAAGAATGACAAAGGGTCCATGACTGGCAGAAAAGTGCGACAATATCCTTAGTCTGTCAGACTTTTCCACACATCCACACCTCAGAGAAGTGCAGAACTAAGTAAAGAATGACAGAGCTTTCGTGACCAGGGGAAAAGTGTGACATCATCCTTAGTTTGTCAGACTTTTCCACACTTCCACACCTCTGAGAAGTGTAGAACTAAGTTAAGAATGACAGAGGTTTCGTGAACAGGGGAAAAGTGTGACATTATCCTTACTTTGTCAGACTTTTCCACACTTCCATACCTCTGAGAAGTGTAGAACTAAGTAAAGAATGACAAAGGGTTCGTGCCTAGGGAAGAAGTGTGACATTATCCTTAGTTTGTCAGACTTTTCCACACTTCCACCCCTCTGAGAAGTGTAGAACTAAGTAAAGAATGACAGAGGTTTCGTGACCAGGGGAAAAGTATGACATTATCATTACTTTGTCAGACTTTTCCACACTTCAACACCTCTGAGAAGTGTAGAACTAAGGATGAAAAAGGAAAGTAGGGATCTTGTGGCCAGCCCTGGACATTTGTGCTATAACCAGGCTGAAAAGTATCCAGATTAGACTACGAGTAGTACCCATTTTTCCTCAGGGATAGTAGAGCGAGCAAAACGCAAGTGTGCATCTTGCTTATTTGAGATTGAGTTGGAGGGGAGAGGGGTTGGCACTTATTTGAGGGTGGGCACTTTTTAACGTTCTCTGCTTCTAGGATGAGCACTTATTCGAGGTGGGGGCTAATTCGAGGTTGGGCACGTATTCAAATAAATATGGTATCTCAAAAATCCCTCTTACATACCGCCACACACACATATGCAAAAGAATACAATACCAAATTTCCTTACCCAAAAAAATCCCAGAATTGAAAACATCAACTCCCCCCCCCCCTAAAAAAATAATCCTTTGATCTTCCCTATCATTTTAAATGCAGAGTACCCCTCACCCAGGCCACATAATTATGTGGTATGTCAAAATTAAATTTGGGCTAAAGTTTATATTTATTAATAAGCCCTTTAAATACAGAGATGGCAGATTTTACTTCCCATTCTTAATACTTTTACTCGTGAAAATTCTACCTGTTTATGTTGAAATCTGATCAAGGCACCCCTTTCCGGCGGAGCCCTCCTGTTTTGGCTATTTTTGGGAGTACCCCCTCCCTACCCCTGTGAATAAAAAAACAAAAAACTGTTGAATTTTTTATATTTCTTCTGAAACAAAATGATTTTAGAAGGAAAAATAAGAGGATTTCCAAACACTCCTTTGTATTTTCTATATGAATTATTAATTAGTTTTAGAATAGTTATTTTTCTTAAAAATGTTGCTATATGAATGTGTGAAAAGTTGCCATTTTCTTAGCTTCAGCATTCTCTGGAGACTCAAGTTGCTGCTCTTGTTAGTAATTTACAAGTTCTAAAAAGCAGAGAACCGGCACTACAAGACAAAGATAAGGAGAGTGAACTGCAGCATCAGATGGAAGAACGGTTACAGAGGCTGGAAGAACTACAGGCGAAGATGCTACAGGCACAGGTTTTTTAACAACTCTTTTCGTGAAAGTTTTTTTTTTTCAGTTTTCTTTGCAGTTAAGCAGAGAGTACATACAATCTCTTGAAAGCTATGTATGGCACAACTAGGTGTTAGGTTGACATTTATAATCATTCTCATTTGTCCATGGCAGATCAAATTTTCCTGACATTGTACTTCTTTTTGTTTGTTTTACAAATAACTTACAAATTTATTTAATGTTGAATGATAACAATAATATTTTTCTATTAAAAAGACTACTCAGGCAGCTCCAGTCTTAGCAGCACCAGTTAGTGTGTCTTATCCAGTGAGATCACTTGAAGCATCACTGCCAACATGTAATACAACAACTACCACAAACCCTTCTGGTCCAACTTACCATCAAGCTACTAGGATGGCTTGGCCAGCTGAGGAAACCCAAGCAAATGAACCCTACTCCATCCATGCAAAGGTTTATGATCCTAGTAAAGAAGTCCATCTTTTTACGCAAAGTGTGCCAGCCTTTGGTAAGTAATCTAATGAATGTTATTTAGTCTAAAGGTCCTAAAGTATCGTCGTATGTTATCTGTATTTCAGTGCCCATTTTAGGTCCCAGTTGCTTATAAATTACAGTCTGAACAATGAATTACAGTTGAACCCCTTCACAACGGCCTCCTTGGGGACAGACGAAAGTGGCCGTCGTGCCGGGAGAGGTAGGGGGATAATATGACATTTTTTTAAGGGTATACAATATGTTTATTGTGCTAAGTTCGTGCTTACTGTATCTCTAGACTGCTTGCATTCCGCCTTGTCTCTTAAAATCCGTCTAGTTCTTATCTCGCGTGCTTGGATTTCGCGTGCAGTAACTTTGCAAAGAAAAATAATAGACTGCTCGCAGTCTACTTTACCTCGTAATGGTAATCCAATCATATTTTAGTTAGACATACTTAAAAAAACTTGACTAATGATTTTAATGACGGGATAAAACGAGAAAGGTTCGCAACATTCGCCGTAAGTATCGTAGACAATTTATGCTTACTGCAGCAACATAAATGGAACACAATCAAAATGCGATTGCCACGATTAATCATCCAAAAAATAAAAATATTCATGACCATTCTTGACTTTTTCATCAGTCACTGAAAAAACTGGCCGTTGTCGAGAGGTTATTTTGGCGGTTGGGGACACGCTTTAGTGCCCATTGCCGTTGTAGCGAGACATAAACAATAGACAATGTATGGACTGTCCGCCGGGACAGAAAACGTGGCCGTTGCTAGAGAGGTGGCGGCGGCGGCGGAAAATTTTACTCGTTTCACGACGAACTATTATCTAAAAACATAACAAGAAAATTACTCGACGGACAACATCTGCTATTTGGAGTATATTTGCAGACTTGAACAGCCCTTTATTTTCTAAACATGCAACTATCGAGGTGAACTTAATATCGACGAAGGTAAGCATGTTTTAGTTTGTCTTTAAACTAGGAGTTATTTTGAATGAATAATTAAGCAATTAATGAATTCGGCTTTCGTAGGATATTTAACAATTATTCCTCGAGCCCGAGTGGCGAGAGGAATAATTGTGTTAGTAAAATCCAACTAGTTGGTCAAAAATATCGAGAATAAAAATATTTTAGCCTGTTAAAGCTAGACTTTAATCCTTTTTTGCCGCCAAAAAGGACGCGTTTTTCGCTACTAATGGGCTATAACATATAGCCTAGTAGTAGCTCAACCAACCAGAACGCAGCATTGATAATAGACCACTAGTTGGATGTTACTAAAAAGAATTGTGCAGATCTCGGAGGGTGGATAACACCCCCCTCGATCTGCATAATTCTTCATATCCTACTCAGCCTCATTCATTAATAATTAAGGACACCTTGTAGCAACATGCTTCTGTTTCTCCATTACTTCCTCTTTTTTGACTTTCAATGAGTATTATTTATTTTGGTAGAGGTTTATTTTGGTAGAGGGTTGGGATGGGCATCCATATCATACTTACCCTCCCTTCTTTAAACGTATTTCATTTCATTTTTTTTGCAGAAAGGCACAAAATTGTGAGAAACGCCAGAACCCAGACCTCCCCTCAAGAATCTGTTTTGTCAGAAGAGTCACCGCTGCAGACCCCTCTCCCCCGTAAGCAACCACCCATGCCAATGTCCCGTTTTGACCTACCAAGGTCAAGGTCATATAGTCATAGACCTCGGTCTGATGTTTTGCGCAGAAGGGAGCAAAAAGAAAGGGTGTATTTTGATCAGCCTGATATTTCCTCTGCAGAGCCAACTTACATCAGGAAATTTACCGATAAAGGTGAGTTTCAGAAATATCAAATTCCGAAAGTGAAATCCAGTTGATAGGAAACAGTGCTGGGTTAAATATGTGCCAAAAAGCTTAAGACGAATTGATTTGGTAGCTTGATAGACTAGAAAGGAGATGAATGTAACAGACAGCTGTGCCATTTTACTGCCAGAGAAAACACTGGCCAGTGGCATAAGTAGAATCTTGTCCAACAAAACAGGAAAGTAGTAACAGTCTACTCCGTACTTACTATAGCGTGGTGTTTCCAGAAAATGTCGTCAAAGCTAAGAAATGTTTTAACGCAATATTTTTAGTTTGTGGTATAACCAAACTGTTTAATGCGTTAAGATTGTTTTCCCACCTCACCACTGCCTTGATCCACTTCTCCTCTTGGAAAATGATATTTTGACACAAGAAAATTCATCATTTCTCCAGGCCGTGGTCTAGTGAGAGAACTTGCATTCCAAAACGGCTTTGCTACCGGAGTTGACAAGGCAAGATTAGAACCACAGAGAACATCTCACAGGTAATAGGGGCCGGCCCCCCACTATCTATCTATCTATCTATCTATCTATCTATCTATCTATCTATCTATCTGTCTGTCTGTCTGTCTGTCTGTCTGTCATTTCAATATATCTTGGAACTTCTATAAAAAGGGTATAAATTATGCATGCACTGAAGACTGGACTTAATGAGAACAGATTTGCTCCTCATTAGATGTTTTTCATTCGTTTTGAAATGACCCTTATACACTCTAGAAGCCGCTGAACGCAAGTACACTTGCGCGATTTCGAAACACGTGAAAACGTATGAATTAGGGTAAAACGCAATACTGAACTCCTTTTGTAATTTCTTAGGATACAGTCGAACCTCTCTAGTACGGACACCGAATAGAGGTTTCACTGTATTGAAGCGATGTCATACACAATGAAACACCCTCTATTAGGCGGACACTAAGCCAGGTCCCGAAATTAACGTCTTATATTTCCCTTCATAACATCTATTCAGCGGACACCTCTATTAAGAGAACACGGACACTAAAATAATAGACTGGGAGCAGTCCCTCTTCAGTCAGTCGAGTCTAAGCTCGGCAGGCTTCCCCTCGGCTTCTTATTTTTTGCCGTTTCGCTCGCTTGGCTCGATTTCCTCGCTCGCGTGACCATACTGAGGGACTGCTAGCAGTCTACTAAAATAAGGCGTATTTGGCTAATTTCTATTGTTAAAAACCTCTATTAAGCGGACACTGGACCGAATTGACAAGAGGATGGCTAAATCGCGTGGGTAGGTGCGTCGTGGGTCGTGAGTCGCGCGCGAGTACTGCGCCTTACGTGTTTTAACACTTAAAAGTCCACACGTAATTTTTGAATAAAGCGAGACCGGTGCATCTCTTTTCTTCCGAATATCAAAACGGTTTGATGTCTGTGAAAAGTATTGTAAGTCAGAGAGTATCCAGAATGTAAAGATGTTTAATATTTTTTTGTTGGAAAGTCTTGATGCATCAAGCAAAGATTATCTAATCAGTAGCGCGGGAACACTCTTATATGATTGGCCAAAAACTAATTTTGCCCACTAGAGTGCAAGCTGAAATCGAGGAAATAGCAGTGTTGTACACGCCAGTCCTGCTACTGATATTATTAACACACTTCCATTATTTGTTAGTCGGCGAGGCCTGGATTTTTTTTATCCCAGCTTTTACTACCCGAGGAAATTTGCTAGCAGAGGTAGTCAAAATTCGTGCAAATTATTAACATTAAAGGTGAAAAACCGGGTTCGCGCCTTGGGTGTAAAGGTATCAAAAAACAGACCAAGAAAGCATATGTTCCTGACTTCAATTTCATAACGAGAGTATTTAATATCGTGTAAGAAAAACTTACAGAAAAAGCCCGGAAAATTGAGGGCACAAACGTTTTCATACCCTGTGATTTTCCCTGGAAGTTTATGTACCAGTGCAGGCCTACGAACAATTTTGATCATGAGCTCAAGTTAAAACTTCCTCACACAGACGACTGCCACTAGATCTGTGATCGAAGTGTTTAAGTGGTGATGATTAGTCGTAATTTTTTTATAGAATAGTCTCCCCTAAACTTAGTGCCTAATCTGGTCTAAAAAACATGCTGGAAGGTTTTTTCCAACGATTAATTGTAGAATTTTCTTTTAACCCGAAGGGGTTTCCTTGGACGCATGTGCATTTCAGTTCCCGCATGTTCCTCGCACACTCTGAGGCTCAGAGTGTGCGAAGAACATGCGGGAAAATGGGAGAGGACCGGGGAGGACATATTTCGCTGATAAATTTGCTTACTGAATTTTATCGGAGAAACTTTTTCATGAATGCGAAGGGTCGTGTGAAGGAAGGCGGAGCCTTTAAATTCTACGAGCAAGAGTCTTCTCGAAGAGGCATGAGCTATCACGCACGACGCACTACCCACACCAATTAGCCAATCTCAATTGACAATAGCATTATTGGATTACATCCTTGAAATACGTCCTGAAGTCAGTTAATGTTTTTTTCATTTACAAACAAATTAAAGTTGGTAATGAAAGGTAATGAACTTGAACTCTGAATAGCTTCTTTAACAACATGCAACTTTATCACAGTACAGAGTATACGCTGAATGTTGATCGTTAACAAACATTGCGGAGTTTTTACAACCTCTATTAAGCGGACACTTAGGAAGTTCTCGAAGGTGTCCGCTTAATGGAGGTTTCACTGTAGTATATTTTGGTAATTCGCAAATTTATTGCTTTAATATTTTATTGCACATAGTTTGTGGTTTTCTTTTTCTGTTAGACAATTTCCCTCTGCAGAGTTTGGAATATGCAACATATAGCCCCGTATAGCTGATAAGAAAAGCCGCAGAGTTGAGCAATCGCAAGTAGTGTTTTGCTGCAAACTTTAGGAAAGTTTAAGTCGCTTCAAGGTACAGGGCTTTCAGTGGTAGTTGTGATTTGTTTATTAGGATCGTTTTGAATTTTAACTTTGAATTCAAGGCGTTGACTGATCGTAACAAACGAAATGAAATGTTATGAATTGTGAATGTTTGTTCAGCTGTGATATGTAGAGCTGTAAGCTCATATTTATAAAGCTCTCTCGAATATACTTACTTCCGATAAATTTGACGCTTTCTCCAGTAATTTTTATCAGCATAATGTTGTCCTCGTCCGGCAAAAACGATGTAACCTATAAATTGATCGAGCGCGTTGTTGTTGGTTAAGATCTAACACGGTTGCGTTTTCGTTTCTCCCGCAATTTCATTACAGAAAGACAAATACGATATGCAAGAAAAAGAAAGATGCATGATATTATTTTTTTCTGTTTTTTAATCATTTTTGATTTCCTCTGCTGGTTCGCTTCTTGCTTCTATAAATATTAACTGTGGGAAAAATACTTCAATCATCCGCTGACCACCACGCAGGGTGGCCCGTGCTGCTCTGCCTTGTTGGTTTGAGCCAGCAGTTATAAACGGACCGGCAAGGCGGCTCGGTGGCTCGTTTAAATTTTTGCCCCCAAAAAAGCGCACCAGAGACGCGCCTATGCCTTTCTGTTTAATTGATTTCTTTGTGTCATTTCCATGTATTACATTCCGCATAATTATGTCATTCCGCAAACTCATTCGGCCTTTTATCCTCCCCGGCGAGAGAGCGGCGGAAACCGAGCCTTGGTATGTTTTGGATTTACCGTTTGCTCCACTTTTAGCGATATATCGCCAAATGTGTACATGTATCAATGTTAAATGAACGCTGTATTTCCTTACCTTCCGTAAATTGTCGCCCAATGCCTCTGAAGTAGTATTTTAAACAGCGAAGTCAAAATTGCTCAAAACAAACGGTTACTCATACAGATTGTGTGGGTTGCCTGTGTCACAAGAATGTCCAGCATCTCTCCTCTCGTCAATGTCTTGTCTTGTTCTTCGTAATCGTTTTCCTGCATTATTTTTTCCCTCTCCACTGCATCAGCCACCGCTTCAACCACAGTGGCCATTGAAGGTAGTTCTGTTTTTCTTTTGTTGACTCTTCCTCGCCAGCGATAAACGAAAACTTCAGGCAGCTTGTGAACCCGGCAGGACTTTTCCGCGGGTGACGGGTGGCGGGTGACGGGTGACGGGTGAAATCGACTTTTACAAATTGTCAGACAAACAAAAATAAAATAAAAATAAAAAGTGGAAATCATTAAAAAAACCAGAAAGTCCAGACGACACAGAAGGCAATCTCTTGCAGTCTGTTATAAACACGGCTGAATTGCGTGGTTATTATTAGACAAAGTTTTGTCGTGATATACAAATATGTGTGGCAAACTTGTCAACAATCATTAAAAATAGTAAGCAGCGAACATTTTTTCTGAATTCTGTAGTTCCAGAAAATATCCATTACCCCCCTCCCCACTGAGGGCAGAAATTCCAAGGGGAGGGGGGTCCAAAGGGTGCTAGAGAAGACAGCTGATTGGTCGTACCATTTTTTCACTAGTGAAAAACGACGTATCGATGCTCTGATTGGCTATATCATTATTTTCACTAGTGAACAAAACCGTGTCGCTCGGTCGCCGCTCCTCTTGACTGACAAATAGCACATTTCTAAGAGCTTAGGCGCATTTTTCTTCAGAAAGATGGCTTCACTCAGACTAACCGTTTTCAGAGCGTAGATTCATCAGTAGAAGAGTTCATAGATGGACAGGAAAATGAAAACACTAAGAAAAACACCAAACACGATTTTGCTCTGTTCCGCGAATTTCATGTTTTGAAAGGCCTGGCGAGACGAGACAAATGGACGAATTGACTTCTCAAGAGCTGAACAAGTTTCTCATCGAGTTCCTTATAACGGTTCTCAAAAAAGAAGACAACGAGGAATACGAGCCTTATTCCTTAAGGGCATTCTTCGCTAGCTTTGAGCGCTATTTGAAGAAAAAAAAACTGTGGACTTTGCCTTATGAAAGACGTCCAGTTCGAGCAAACTCGGAAAGCGCTTCAGTCAAAGCAAAGGGATCTGAAACGGAAAGGCAAGTGTTTGTCAATTCAAGCATGCGGGTTCTGATAAGCAACAAAAAATGAAGTCTCGGGTTTTCACTTCTGTATTTCAAATTTTTAACTTCCATAGAACTGTTTCGACATATTTTCAGGATGTATTATTTTATTCTAACTAGTTCTGCCTTTTAACGTCATTTTTGCTTTATAATTTAGATGTAAAGTATTTTACAAGGAAGCCATTTCAGTGCAACTCTCGAATTGTGAGGCGGCTTGACCGCGCCTTGTTTTCCTTTGAAAGAAAATAAAGATATATGTTTATCTTTGAGCTCTGTTCGCTTATGAATCTCGATATGTATATAATAAATAAGTTCAGGATGGGCTCCTCATAAGTTATTTCACGGTTAGTTCGCTTGTATGATTTTTATTCACTTGTGAATAAAATGCACATATTGTGCAACAGAAAATTTACCGTCACGTAGCAATTCTTCATACCCAGACATCACACAGACAACGTCAGCGTTTCTTTTCATACCAGACACCTTATCCTGTGTCAATTCACAAACCCTAATGGCTCCTTGTACACCAGTCACTAAGCAAAAAAATTATCAGTAAAGATTCGAAAAGACTGGAAAACATTTTAGCGTTTTTGTTTTCTATTTTTTACTCCTCAACCCTACCCGCCAAAAAAAACCTCTTCTTTACGCGTCACCCCCTGCCACTAACACCTTACTCCGTACCCCTCCCATAATCATAATAGACATGTCCGCTTACTTAACAAGGCATGGAGTAGCAAAGTGTAGATATGCATGTACTAAAAAATTCGCTTCGAATTCATTTTCCTTTGACACACCGCGTGTAGCCTGGCGAAACGTCCCTTGCGGCGCGGAGCGAGGAGAGGTGACTGTTTTCACAGGCATGATTTCTCGGGTTTTTTCCATATTTGAGAAAATAAAAATAGATAAGACAAAACAGGACAATACTTTTATTTGGTGTCTAGTAGCTATTACAGACATTTTATTTCATATATATTTTTCAAACCCGCCACCCGCGGAAAAGTCCTGCCGTTGTGAACCTTCTCTCTTTTTTTTTTTGATATGCACCAATGAGGTTTTATAATTAGAGAATGTTGAAAGACAGGTCACAAGGTGTTTAGAGAGATCAGTTCTATTTTAGAGTTCAACAAATGCACATCTGATGGCAAAATAGGAAGATAGACCTCTGCAGTGGCAAAGTAGTAATGTATTTCGTTTTTTTAAGAAGGAAATATGAAAGCAGCGAAAGCATAAAACATTCACGTTACACCTTTATTGAACAAATATTGTTATTAAAAATTTAGTAATACTTTCAGTAGCAGTCACCCTCACGAAGTCTCTTGGCCCGGGCATTGAACTTGTGCTATTTATTTTGATGAACAGGATACGAGAAACCTCTTACTTTTACTGGTCGGCTTTACTTTTACCTTGTTTTTGCTGTTTTCTACCATGCGATCAGAGGTCTTTCTTATCTAGGAAGGTAAAGAGCCTCTACTCGCAGGGTAGCTGTTTTGGTATAAATCCTCCGCCGTCCCGCCCGATCCGCCCTATTGCAACCGGAAAAAATCGTCTTAGTTTGCACTGATTGATTTCTCATATGTCAAGGTGAAGGTCGCTTGTATCACTGTTTGTATCCTGTGTGCCGGTGAGCAGGGCGGTGGGTTTTTTCCCCCCGAATGTCTTTCAACGCTTTCCTCAACTAGAATTACACAATCCTTTTATCAGCTCCTCGCTGAAGGTTATTTCAGTGCTGTTATGCTTTTTACAGTTGTAATTTACATGTAAAGAATATTATTTAAAAGTTTAATTCCGTCTGTGACTTGTAAAGAGATATTGACGAGATATTACATGTTAAAGTCCGTGGAGATCGAATGTGATAACCGTATTAAAGGGTTTTTCCTCGTACCTGATAATTTTTCTTGGCCACCTCTTGAAACTAACTCATGTTTTGGTTCGGAGAAGGAATTGTCGTTCGTTGATAAACATGTGATAAACAGTTCACGCAGATGGCCCAAAAGCCTGATGTCTCCAGACAGAACTGGGAATCGTTCCAATTCTACAATTATCCTTCAAATTTTCGATTCCTAGAGAATTTTTCTGGAAAGAACGAGGAAACTGATGATCTTGCGAGAAGATCGTAATTTTAAGATATTAATGTTCACCATTTTCACCAAGAAAGCCGTAATATGATCAGTTTCAGAGGTCCAACTGATTGATCACGAAATCCTTTCCTGTTCTACTGGGGGTCAAAACCTCATAAGACTTACCAGCAACAAAGATTGCGTAAATACCATAGCAACTTGGCTAAGTTGCAGCACTAGTCATACTAAGCCAATTCATATGATGTCATCTGTGTTTGAACTAGTTTTCACCACACCCATGACAGAACATTCATTCCTCAAATGTCTGAATCACTGCGCATGCGTTTTCTTGGCAGGCCAATTTTAGGCGTTGACCAAACATTTTTTGGCAAGCAGTCATGCGCATCTATTCTTACGGATATAAATTTTTTTGCTAATGTTTGATCTCTTTTCGCGCGGATATAAAGGTTGTGTTGATTTTAAAATACATTGCGGGTACTGAAATATTTCTTAGTCTCCCAATCTGTGACATCGTAAGTTTTGAGTGATGCTGTATTAAATGTCTTTCTTTCACGGAAATGGCGACCACATAAATTACATTTTATCATCGCGAAAGAATTCCAGAACTCAGGGCAAATAATAAATTTTTCAGTCGAATATTTTTTTCAGTCGAATATGGTAACCCTTCGGTACCGGTTGCATTGCAGCGTGGACCTGGTTTGCCAAACGTGTGCAATTTGTGCGGGATCTTGCAATCCGGGCACTAGAGGGTCCTTTTGCCGCCCAACTTTTCGTCTCCGTTATTCATCAGTACTCTTGTAGCTAGAAACTTTTCAAAAGACTGCGGTAAAACCAGCACATACTGTTGAGCTATCTGGCAAGTGAGAGATGTCCGGCCCTTGACTTTATACAAGCGTGCTTGTTCTTTTACTGGCGTTGAGTACAAACGCTAATCGTAAAAACACTGTATACTTCGTGAGTAAAATAACTTGATAAGCCAGACGGATTAGTACTGGCTCAATCTGCGATGTAAAACTTGTGCTAAGGTGATGTCAACCCAAAACTCGGGCCAAATGATAATTATTTCAGTCAAATATTTCGCTCGAATATTTCGTTTCGGCATTATTATTTGCTCTGAGTTAAATTCTTTCAATGATAATGTGTCGGCCATGACAGAAGAAAACATTTTCATCAATACACTTTATCATGTTATTTGGTATTTGTCAATGGAGCTTGAAGGATCCTGTCTCTCTGCCTTGTCAGCTAAATGAAAAGAATGTTCCATGAAGATCCTTGTGTGCTGTATGCCATTGCGTGTCGTCAATGACAGTGTCATTCAGAATTGTTTTTACTTTAATAAAAGTACACAGCGGTTCAGAATGCGAAGCCGGAAAGATGATATCAAAGGAGTAGAACATTTCTAAAATTGTTACTTTTGTGCGTGACTGTAGTGGTCCCTCACACGTAAAAAGTTCCCCTGTTGAATTTTTCAGGTATCTCTGCGCCCTCAGAACTTTCACCGTCCCTAAAACACAAAATATGATATGCAAAGTGATACAGAAAATTTCTTCGCATTAACATTAAGGTTACTTTGAACACAAACACATTTAAATAAGTATCTTTCTGGATATAACTGATCGCTTTTAAGAAAAAAAGTTACGACATCCACCAAGCGCCAAACATAAATTATGTTGCATGACGTGGCGTGTCTCATCTCTCCTTGATCAGCGCCGCGTGTCCACCGGTTTGCTGTACATCCCGCGATTCTGCACAACCGGCAACGTTTGGTACTACATGTTGTACTACATGTAGTTTATTTGTTGGGGAAATCTAATACAGGAACACAATTTTCAACGGACGGAAGATTATAGGAGACTCCGTGGTATTGTTCTTTCGTTGAGTTTCGCCTGTCAAGAATTTGATCCGAATGTAAGATTAGCACATGACTTGTAACAAATGACATTGGGCAATATCTGTTATGGGATCAAGTGGCAGCCAATTTCGGGTTTCAACCTGTCAAGAATTTGATCCGAACTTGCAGTTTTAAGTTTCCCAAAAAGAAAATGTAAACACCCCAGGAATGGTTTAAATTTTTGACCTGTGCCAATATTGAGCAATGTCTGCTATCCGCGGATCAAATGACGCGTTCAAGACAAAGGCGCTATTCAGCACAAACCTGATTTGTTTCAAATGCAATTTATTGTATCCG
Organism: Porites divaricata; assembly: GCA_038088405.1. Taxonomy (NCBI): domain Eukaryota; kingdom Metazoa; phylum Cnidaria; class Anthozoa; order Scleractinia; family Poritidae; genus Porites; species Porites divaricata. The sequence goes on from JBBMOI010000007.1 coordinate 12,369,305, forward strand.
GTGCCCGCGCAGTCAAGTATTTTGCATAATCTATATTCTCTTTCCCGGAAAGAACGTTTATGTAAACTCAGCCAAAACCTCGGTATTGTTGTTGAACAACGGAAACCAATGACTCTTTGCCTCGGGTTGGTTACCAGGGATTATTAATGACGTCATTTGCTTAATTTATACATTATTTACGTGCTTAGGGTTCTTGTTTCGGGAATGAACAGGATTTCAAGCAATTATAGCAAATGCACTTTGTTTCATTCCGACGTTGTGTTGATCGATGTCTGTGTGTATTATTTCACATGTTTTATTCATTTTAGTGAATGGTTTTGAAAACTTAAGTTTGTTCTTCTTTAATTTCCCCCCTTTTATTTTTTTTATCCGAAAGATCTGTAAACCACGTGATTATGCTAAGAAGCCAAGTGTATTTAACTGCGCAGGCTGTTTTTGGTTGGGCGGAGGGCATTTTAGAAAAACCACCAAAGTTCTTTGAAAAAAATTTCTCCCCCTCCTCCACCTCGTAAAAGTTCCATTGCGGTAAATAATTCAGTCCAGTTATCTCGTATTTTTCCACCCCAAATTCGCCCCGCCTTGTGTTTGTGCACTTCATAATTTGGCGACAGCTGTGACGTCACAGGAAGTGTGTGTGAGTTCACTGATTGTTTTGACGCATTGGCTCGGATCAACGCGGTTCGGTCACCGATATGATAATTCAGAACGAACCTAAATTTAGAGTTTTTGAGAGCTCATACGGTGATCGAGTTTCGCGTCACATATTTATTTGATGGCAATTGTTTTAACTCGTTCTTCGAAGATTAAAAGTTCTGGTTTCTTCTGCTTGCGTTTTGGTGACACGCTTTCTCGATTTCCTGGCGATCAAGAAATTTGTCCAATTTTATGATCACACGTGCCTCCGATAACGTAACTGCCACATCGATAGCTTGCTATATAGGAGAACAAGATTTGCTGAATTTTTCGTCATGAAGAAGGACCTGGAAGTGTTAAATCTATGCTCATCATAACCAAGACGCGGGCGGCCATAATTTCTTTGAACTGCAATTGTTTTGAGAGGAAAACTTCGGCAAATTATATGAGCTTACTACTGGTGAACTGAGCCAAGCATTAGAACATGTCGGTTAGTCGCTTTCATCGTCAGCATTGTTATTTATGCGATCTTCCTCATTCTCCGTGGGCAATTTTACACGATTTTTCGGAACCGGTTTGCCGAGGTTGTTGCAACTATGAAGGAGCTGACCGAATTGAAGATGTAATACATTATTCTAGAATTTTGAGGCGAACATGGGAAAACAACGAAGCGAACAGGAGTCGAGGCGTAAAAACAGAAAGGCTAAATTCAGCAGGTTCGTCTGTTTCTTCGACTCCAAGTCCGCCACCAGCTAACGGTACTAACTACATGTCACAATTTTCAGAGCAAAGAAAATCAACTGGAAAAGTTCATAACGCTCACAGAATTGGCGAAGAAAATATAGAAAATTCGCTAGGGCATGGCATTGCCGAAGCGGCAAACGGACCGGGCGCTAAAGGATCTCACCCTCCAGGAAATATTGGTTCTCGCGAGATAGAGAGACGTGGATCAAATTTTAACATGGAGGATGTTAGGCATGCAGCAATGGCAAACGGAAATTCCTTGCAAAGACATCACCCACCCTTGACCCCGAATGGACCTCAACAAAACTTTGTTGTCGATGGTCCAAGGCCAGAACTAATTCGAGAAACTCTGACAACATTGAACCGGTCTTGTCCTTTTGATATCAGATTCAAGAAGGATTACGCGTTGGTCGGTCGCGTATTTGCTTTCGACGTCACTTGTAAGCCAGGCATTGATTACGAGCTTAAAATTTTCATCGAATATCCTCGTGGTTCCGGTTGTGTTTTTCAAAGTGCATCTGGAGTTGCCAAACAGATGTATACAGAGTCTTTAAAGGAAATGGCAAAGCCCCTTTCTTCTGGGTTCAAATATTTGGAGTACGAGAAAGACCGTGCCAGTGCAGATTGGCGTTTACTGGGGGATTTTCTCCCGGAGCCTGTCCGTTTGTTCAAGGAAGCTATAAATCCCGAGTTTCTTGCCAAACCTCAACTAGATCCTGAATTTCCAGTTCTACCGCATGTAAACCTCAGCTTCAACCGATCAGGTCCAGCTTACAACCGAAAGCGAAAAGGTGCCATTGATTTAGAGGAATTTGAAGTAATAGCTGGAAAGCGAATGGGACCCATTCATGGTCACATGACTCGTGATGACACAGTGCATGGAATGTGGATGGCAAACCAATCAGGAGAAGCTGTCAAGTTGCCAGCTCACATACCAGGAACTGCCATTCCCCCGGGAACACCTGTAACCTCTATCCCATCTGCATCTGTTCCACCAATGGTTGCTCTGCCTGTCTCCAAAGCAAGCTTGGCAGTCTCAGAGCAGCATGCTCGTGGTCAAGTAAAATCTCCAATGGCTACCATGGTGAATCGTTTTGAGCTGCCTCCAAGTTCTGTTCTTCGTGAAGACTCAAGGAATGGCCCCAATAATTTGGTTCCTGTGTCACCTAACCCTGAGAGACTTTCACCACGCCAGCGTCAATCACCAAGGCCCTTACCAGTTGGTGGTAAAGCTGAATCTCAAGGGGAAGGAGAAGCAAAAGGACGAGGCCCTTCATCTGTGAATATATTGACATGCAGCCTTTGTCATGACAAGCTGGAAGACACACATTTTGTGCAGTGTCCATCAGTTTCTCACCATAAGTTCTGCTTCCCTTGTTCACGTGAGAGTATTAAGAAGCAGGGAGCTGGCTCAGAAGTGTTCTGCCCAAGTGGTGAAAGGTGTCCATTACAAGGCAGTGATTTGCCTTGGGCATTTATGCAGGGAGAAATTGCAACAATTTTAGGAACTGCTGGGGAAGCATATAATAATGTGAAAAAGGAAAAAGATGGTTGATGTTTTCTATCTTCATTCCTAACAAGTATAGTATTAAATGTATGTAGTAGCCCTTTTGCCCTTCATTGCTTGGAGATAACTTTTAATTAGCATGAAAATATTGGTCATTAAAACTACTGTATCAACAGTTTAGTTGAAGATGCAATCTTTTCAAATTGTGGTTCAATCATTAAGGATTTTTCTATCAAGTAGAATATTCATTAAGGTGACTTATCAAAACCAACATTCTTCAGTGTGAATGAAGATTCATCATCCTTGGGTTGATGAATTGATAGAGTGTCAATTCCAGTAACAGTTTTTTTGTGTGCATTTTTTGCCAGTTTTCCACTGTATTTGAAGGTACACATTAAACTGCAAACAAAGCGTTTTGGATTAAAATGCATTGCAGAAGTGGCCAACTTTGTGCATGCATCATGATTGTCAGCCACCGAATTAAAATACCACTGTTGCGGCACAAACCATGTATAACATGTACTATGCAATGAAGATAGAAAAGAGAATGGAAAATTTAATGAACTCATAACAGCAAGTCCCAGTTGTTAGGTCAAGCAAACCTACACACCAGATGCTACAAAATGTATCTTTATTCTCTCAAGTTAGTGTCATTTTGATTAGATTCAAAATTGATTTGCATTATTGAATGTTTGTCTTTATGTAAAATGTACGGTTCTTCGTATCCAAATATAATTATTTGTTAGTTCATTTGTTGCAGTGTTTACACATTTAATGACTTGAGTTTTGATGCTAATGAAAGTTTTGAAGGGCAAAAGGTGTTTAATGCACATATTTTGTGACCATCATTTTGCTGCTCCCATGATGAAATTTTCTTTAGTTGATTTTTCAAATACCTTTGGATTTTACTTAAAAAGTGTTTGTAATTTAGGCGAAAGAAATCGTAATTGAATTTAACTTATTACTCTTGTGAGTTGTGATGTGATTTTTTTTCTTCAGTGGTATTACAATCCGCCTTTTTTTTAAAAATTTATCTTCTTTACTTGTTGAGTAATTTCTTGCTTCTATTGGTCAATTCTAAGAATTGCCAATCTCTGGAGATCTGTATTTTCACTGATTTTATCATTAGAAATGACGAAGCTTGTATTTGACATCACGTAGATTTAAGAGTTAAAATTAGTAATTTGGAGTAATGACTGCTATATATTTCAAATTGCAGCAAGATTTGATTATTCCCTTTGTTTAATACTTCAATTTATAGGCCTTCTGTTAATACATATATTGTGACTTGTACATGCAGATGTTTAAATGTGTGATTTATTGTGATAAATAGTTTAATGTTAATCTCAGAATTGCAGCGTGCAAAGAAACTAGTGTCCAATAACCCAGGGCTAGTGGATTTTGCTGTCAGGCTAGTGAATTCTGTCCTTAACTTGCCCATCAGGGAAGTAAGGTTTTTTTTCAGTAGAACTGTAGTCAATCCTGCACATTTAATTTTTTTTGTGGCTAGGTGAAATGACTTTTGGACTAGTACATGTTAGCTACAGCTTGAATTGGAAATTGACTGTTTTGCACCCCGCTGTTGACTTAGTAAACTCAGTTTTGTAGAATGTAATCAGTGCTGTATATTAGTGCAGGGCTACTTAACACTTTGTTTGTGAGAAGGTAGCTTTTTTCTTGAATTTTACTCTTGCAAGTGGGACAGTGTAAAGGTACCTTCTTCTTCTTCTTCCTGAACGACTCACCTCCTTCAATTCTGAAGATTCTAGTGAGCTTGAAGTTAATTTTTTGGCCAACCAAAGGTACAGTTCAGTATCCAAGAATCTGTGCTTAATTAGTGGTAATAAATGTAGCAAATGTATGAATGGATTGATTCCAATTTCATGATCAGGAAAAAGGAATATTGATGATTTGATAAATAAATGCTCTTTTACATAATTTTCCTTCTCAACTTGTGTTATGCATGGGTGGAGAATTCATGATCAACACTGCAAAATGTTGTTTGTTTAGACTCCTCGTACTGCAGGTGGTTGAATGCCTTTTTCAATTTTTTGCAGAAAGCCCTTTCCTTCTTCTTCACACCTACTGTGGGAGCCTTACGTAGTGTTTGAAACTGTACTTCTTCTTTGTTGTTTTTCTTGACACGCCATTTCCTCTTCACAAATTTCAGGCCGCGACATGTTAGAACGTTTTTTATGACAGAAATTTTTACTAACCATGTCAGGTTACTAAGGCCCATTTTAGTAACCAAGCATTGGAAGCTACTTAACTGTTGGTTAATGGGTTACTGTTAATTTCTAGCCCAGCTGCCTTACAACTCTCACACAGCTCATCTGCTTCTAGTCTATTACCAACTAATGGTAACTTTAATTTTTTATCAAACCTTATATAAAAATGAGAATATCATAAAGGTCAATTCTGTAAAAAAATCTATTTCAAAAATATATTAAGATATTTTATGTGCATCTTCTGTCTTTAATATAATTTCAGTTATCGTTTCTACTGGAAAGTGGATGTTTTGATGAAAAATTTTGAGGTTAATAAACAAACCTATTATTGATATTGAGAATTTCAGCTAGTTAAAGTTTTTTTTGATCTTTGTCTACCAATGGCTTTTGCACAGAAGTGAGTGAATTTGTGTTTCAGTTACCTAAAATCTCAAAACCTTTATGGTCACATAAGCATCATATAGGCCATTTGCACTAAGAGGTAATGTGACATTGTTTTTATGAAAATGAAGGTTATATGATTTTACCTTTGAAAATCAGTAAGTGGGTCATATCTTAAACAAAATAATAGTGATTTGGTTTTTCAAACCAGTACCATTTTCTTAAAATGAGTAAGTTTGTATCTGGTCACGTGACCAAAATGTGATTTTTAAAATTATGAATTACCTCTTTCTGAAAGCAAATTTTGCACTTAAACTTCAAGGAAAATGTTGAAAAGATGATGTGGTAACGTTTGCAGCACATCTGAGGGTAACTGTTAAACGTTTAACAAGATATAAACAAAAAGTAGTTTTGGCCGCCATGTTGGAGGGCATACTCTGCCAATACAAATCATACTACTTTGTTGAAAAATCAAAGAGCCATAAAATAACTCCCTTAAATGCGTTTCCTCTCAAATTTCGATTGTAAGATAATTCTTATTCGCTCTGTCGATTTTTGGCATCAGCAAGATTCCAACTCATTGTTTAAAGGAAGCATTGGTCACGTGACCTCTTAGTGCAAGTGGCCTATTGCTTAGCATCAGTTGTGGCATTATAAATTTAAGCTTTGTTAGGCCAGTCATGCATAACAGCCTACACACCTCTATTAGGTTTACTTCGATCTGACAGAGTGGTAAGATAGCTGGTACTAAGAACTATTGTTGCAAGTATAAACTTCTAAATATTTAAGTCCATATTATATGTTGATGTCAATAAAGTGTGTATGAAATTTTATTATTTACACTAATTTGGATTATGGTACTGAATAAGAAAGCATTTCACAGCCCACCCTCCTCCCCCCCCAACCCCCCACCCCCCCATCAGCTTCCTACTTCATCCCTTAACTGTTACCTGCCAGTATATATATCAGTCAGTCAGGGTTGTCTGACTCCTGGTTTAATACACACCATGGTGTAAGATAGTGGGAAAGATTCAAGAGCCAAATTTCTGTCAACATGCTCGTAAAAAGTGTGTTCAAATTTAAGTGGACTGGATTGTTAGATCAAGAATTCTTCAACATTAGTCTCAATCACAAATTTTCGTTAAGTATAACCATAGCTTTTTTGCCACGTTGCAGTGCATTTTCATGCTGTGTATTATCACTCACTATCTTCCTTTTTTAGAGAAAATGTCAGGAAATGGACATTGCATATAGACCAAGAGAAAGAGAATGTATGGGAGACTCAAAAAAATAAATGAGCAAGAATGAAAGGGTTTTGTTTGTCTCACGATTTTCACTGACTAGATATTGATTGTGATGTTTGGACTGCAAACTGCAGGTCTTCTTATTACAGACAGTCTAAACAGTCGAGATTCTCCCCAATTTGCTTGAAAATCCTGAATCCTTACCAATATGTGATTGGGATAGGAAAAATCCTGATTTTGACATCTGTTCTAATATTTCAAATGCATTCTCATGACACTTATACAAGAATATCTAAAAGAGTTTACTTAACTGAAACTGATATCCAGAAAACTTTAATAAACCAGTGCACAAAATATAAAAAGTTCAAGCACTTGTATGCGAAGCCATGCAAACATAAAAAAAAATGAAAATGACGATTTAGTGAACAGTTTAGACAAATTGTCTTCTCAGAACACTAGAAATGGCATTTCAGAACATCAAGATTTGAAAATTTTGCAGAAATCATGCCCCTTCAACTCCTTAGCAGCTTGTGCCTTTGGCTTTTGTGAGATTCACCTGTGATTGAAAAATATTCCAATTTTACTTACTCAAAAGGTTGGACAGTCTGTAATTAGTTAACCACATTAACCACAATTAAAAATTGATATCTTTATTTCATGACAATCAGCAAAAAGTTATCATCATGTAATATAATTGCATGCACACATACTCACCTAAGGACCTTAATTTAACATGGAGAACTAAAATGGAGGTAGGCAAGTGCATAATAATAATAATAATCTGTGCATTTTTTCTAAATAAAATGAGATCCCTGGCCTTCTCCTTGCAAAGACCTTTCCTTTATGAATTAAGCCAAATGGAAAAAAGGGGAGTGTGGGAGGGAGGGTAGGGAATAACTATCCTTATTGCCAGCCAGCCTTATTGCCTTTATAGTTACTTGTAATTTTTTTGTTTGGGACCAATTTTTTGCTTATTTTTAATAAGGAAAACATAGCTGTACGACAGTAACGTAACAAGAATGCGTCTTGAAAAGCGTTAATATGAGAGTGAATTAAGTCAGAATAATTTGTTACTTGGTAGTTGATTAAGAATGCATCATGGCAATTTTAACCTGGCAGGTCATTAAAAGCATGTTTTTTTTTGTAAAATGGCTATTTCTGAATTATCTGTTGACCGACTGTGTTATTATTTAGTTCACAAAATAATTCGTCTCAATTTCGTAAGCAGCAAGACTCATAATCTGCAAACCATTTTCTTCTTATTTAGAACACAAAAAGGGGGTCATGCTCCCAGGCATTCCTAGTGGAGACTAGAAACTGGGAATAAGAAACCTTGCGTGACCGAAGCTAGGCTCTTTTTGCGGAGCTTTTCTGAAACAGGTTGGGTGACGAATTCTATCACTTGAAAGCGTCGATTACTTAGGAACATGTGAACACTTAAGTGGTCGTAAAAAAAGAAGAATCTTAATAATTAGCAAAACTTGAGTCTTGTGATAAGCGTGCGGATTATTTTCGGTGATGATTGAAATGATGTACCATGATGGTCTCGTCACGTTTTTCATCTCCAGCAATGATGTAATTTCTCTGGAATTAAGGCCCTTAAATTTTTGTGTAATTAGACATGCACATTGCCTGTGACTGCAGACGTATTTGCAGTTGTTGCCAACACGCGTACTAAATCAAAATACGATATAAAGAGTAAATATCCTGAAGAAAACTCAACCATCGATTAAAAAAGCTTTAGTTTTGTGTGGAACAAGAACGCTCTTACAGCAGCATTGAGTCTCACCTGCTTGGAGATTAATAGATCGAGAAATGAGGGTGCGATTAATTCTACACGAAACAGGATTTATGGGCTAATGGTGTTTTACTTCCTACTTTATCGACATCAATAATTTTTATTTGTTTCTGAATTGATTTAGTATGCCTGTTAGCGACGTCCAGTTGTAATACATCTGCGGTTGCAGGTTATACGCATGTATAATGCACCTATCAATGTTAAGCCCCAGGGTGGGGGGGAGGGGGGCGGGCAGACCCAGGGGAATTTGACATTTAAATGTAAGCCAGAGTCAAATTCCCCACCCTCAGGCACCTACTAAATGTCAATTTCCCGCCTCTGGGGTAACTTTTTCTAACAGAGTCAGGACTTAATAATTGACAGGTTGGAAAGGATATGTCTTTTACAACCTCACATAGAAACAGAAACAGAAGGAACGAAGACTCTTCTATTTATAAACATTCGATCATACAATGAAAGAAGTGATGGTTCATATATACCGAAAAATAAAACAGATTTCCCCACCTTTCTTTCGCTCATGTTGTCTTGTTACTTTCAAGAAAAGTAGAGGTCATTTACCTCTGGTGACTTCTGGGTATTACCAAGATGGCAGGTCACTCATTACCAGTTTCTCTCGGTCTTCCAAGATGGCGGCCATGTCAAATTCCCGACCCTGGGGCAACACTTAAATGTCAAAATCCCTACCCAGGGGAAGGCATGCTCAGTCAATTTCCCGTGGGTAGCCCGCCCCCCCTCCCCCACCCTGGGGCTTAACATTGATAGGTGCATAAATACACAAAATTTCAAGGGCCTCGATTCCAGAGAAATGGCATGTCATTTCAATCATCGACGAAAATAAACTGCATGCTCATCACGAGACCATTTGCATACAATGAAAGTTTACAACACCCGATCATTGCAGTTTTGCTAATTAGGATTCTTATTTTTTTTCGACCATTCAGTAGTGTTCACTTGTTCCAAAGTAATCAATGTTTTGAAGTGATAGAATTTGTGGACCGAAACATTTCAGAAAAGCTCCAAATTTAATCTTTCCTAAGCTTTCTTCGCAAAATATGTATGGCTTTTGATCATGCAACGATTCTTATTCCTGGTTTCCACTAGGAACACCTGGCACAATGACCCTACTTTTCTGTCCTCAGTAGAAAGAAAAACCCACTTCAGATTATGAGTCCTGTTGCTTATGCAAGGGAGACTAATTATCACCTCATTTCTTATCTACTGTAGTCTCTAAACAAGCGAGACTAAATGCCGATTTTAAGAGAGTTCTTGTTGATTATAAACTTACACAGAATGTTCATGTCTGGCTTTTAAATGTTTTGCTATGTTGATAATAATTTTATGATATTTTTTATTAACTAATACATTATTTATTTGTTTTCAGGAGGACATTTGCACAGAACTCAGATACAGAGGCACTATCAAGTGAAGTAGAGAAAATGAAGACTGACTTGGGAGATATTGTTACTGTAAGTCAACCACCAGTAAATTTGCACACAAAGTTTTTCAAAATGACAAGGAGTACAGGGCTAAAGGCTAAGTATTGCACTATAATTGACTGTGCACAGGTCTTTCATATACTTGTTGGGGGGGTGGGACAGGGGGCCGGATTTGTACAGGAGATGGGAGAAAAAAGGGCGGGAAGCAGGATCTCTAAGACTGCAGGAGGTGGGAAAGAAAATCAAAAAGGCAAGCTTTCATTATTTGTTACTGCTTATCATCCAGTCAAAGAAACAAACCAAACAACATTTCTTGACTTCCATTTAGCATTCTCTGAGGCTTAAAGGAAAAATTTATAGGCGAGAAAAGTCAAAATAAGAAAATTCGTACTCAGGATAAAAAAAAAAACAGCATTTAACTTTCTGTGAATTTGGAAACCTTTGCTAGTCACTTACATCATAGGTCATGAATGAAATGGCATCACACATGTACACCTGTGTTGACTCTGTCAGTTGCGTCAGTGTCTTGTCTGTTTCGCTAGCTGTCGAAACTCTCAGCAAGAACAACACAGCAAGTCGGGTCAAATTTTGATCGGTCTTAGTATTTTTCGGTTTGGTGGGGAAAAATCCGTCCATGGAAGACCTTCCTGGGAGCCTGCTGTGTATGACTGTAGATCACAAAACACGCAAGATTTTGCCATGTCGTATAACTTGTGTCAAAGGAATGCCACTTCAATGATTGTGCTGGAGAGTACGGAGTGGTTTGATTTACAACACAGTTTTTTGTTTTGGACAAGGCCAAAGCACATCCCTATTAGAATAGGGAGTCAAACAGCATGGAAAGCTGTCAGGTTGGATTTCATAGACAACAAAGATAAAATTATAGCAAAAGATTATGAACTGCACGGTAGGTGTGATTTCCTATACTATGCACTGTACCGGTAATTTTACATTTTTCACAGTCGTCAATAGTGATAATTAGTAGTACATGCGCTTAAATTCTCTCAAGAAAAGGATCACCAAATTTGTCAACGTTTGAATGAATACTGTTATTAATATGCAATTAGTTCAATTAGACGCTGGGAACTAGACAGGAGTACTGAACTCTACCGTAACATTTGGCTCTCTAACTTCATTTCTAAATGGCATGATCCCGGTAATTTCTGGATTCCTAAATGCATGTTAATGCATCTTTGATAAGTGCAATAGCTATTACACTGCACAGTGGACTGAGACTACAGCTGAGACTATTTTTGCTGTAGTGGGATGTCAGGAGTGATCGGGCCCAGAGGGCCCCCTCCCGGCCCTTTTGTGGTTTTTGAAATATTTCAGTCTTACATGTTCAATATGGAATCCAGGTATTTGTTTAAATTTAAGCGTCCAAAATGTACTAGATTACATCTCAGAGAACTTCAATCTCAAAAATTTTCCAGTAGGAGCATGCGCCCGAAACTCCCTAGAAATGTGTGCCATTCGCAGTCCTGATGGGCACTAGCTATCGTGCCCATATTGCCACGGTTTACTATATCTCTAGGCCCCCTGTATCACAAAATCCTCCATTTTCCACTGGTCAAACCTAGATTATATAACCAGGTTAGTGAAAACTCAGATCAGTTTAACTAAGAAAACTGACCTTGTTTTATATTTGGCAAATTACCCTACAGCTTTAACACTAAACCTGGGTTTCTGGCCCTGGTTGTTCAAATGTTGGATAGTGCTATCTACCGGATAAATCACTATTCAGCAGGTAAGTATTACAGAAATCAACTAACGCATCCACTGGATAGTGATTTATCGGGTGGATAGCGCTATCCAACGTTTGAACAACCAGGGCCTGATCTTTTTAATTTACATGATAACAGGAGAAACACAATAAGGAGCAGGAGTTGGGAGACAAAGGGACAAAAAGGTATGGGAGGTGGGAGAACGGGGTACGGGAAGCGGGAGGTTGTGACCACCCTGTCCCTCCCTATACTTGATGGCAAGACTCACATTGCATATTTCATTTTAGCTTTTGTTTTACGCCATTAAACAATCAGTAGTGACATTTTGGGGGGAAGTCAAGCCTGGCCTGAAATTTGAAGTGGTTCATTTACAAACATTTCAGGTTGAATAGATTGGTCTATTATGGCAGCATAGCTCAAAATTTCAGGTGAATAGTGCTGCACACATTTTATTATACATTGTAGATAGACCCCCTATATATGTGACTCAGACAAGCCTTGCAGTCAGCTAAAAGGCTTTGTATGAGAGGGATGAGTTTCTGACAAGAAAATGATTAACAAAATAGCGAACGAATGGTTTTTCAACATTTTAAAGCCTCATTATAGGAGCTTAAAGGCAGTCTTCTATGGTGCCTGAAAATCTGACCCACACATTTCAAATGAGGGCTTAAAATGTGATATTTTGCAGGTTAATGAAATCCAATAGTTGGACTTTGTCACAACGCAACATGCCCACAAACAAGACAAAGAATGCTGTGAGTTATTTGTCAGAAACAAAGACTGCTGAAGAAAAAATAGTTCATTTTCTGTTCTTTCTTCTTATCAGAAGCCTGTGGCAAGATTTTAAAGAGCCCTAAACTGACAAAGGCAGATTTTTTAGCCACCAGTTTTGCAGCCAGGTATATGTGGCCCCTTTTCATCAATAAACAGATTTTGGCGAGTTTTCTGCACATGCAGTTATGTCATCCTCATGTGTGCAGCACTATTGTGCACATTTTGATACAAGCATGAAATTTGGTAACACTGTTAGTAGTCACTAATACAAACATTTTCAGATATAGTGCCAAGCTGGAATTACGTCATTTTCCACAGAAGCCACAATAATAATTGAAATTCATGAAAATTCAACTAAATTTAGTTTTCCTAGTTTATCAAGACATAGTATCATTTCAGTCAGTGATACCAACCTGTTTACCATGTAAAACAACTAACATCTTTGCACATAGCTTCATATTGCCCAGTTGATTTCACATTGTTACACAATAAACTTAAGGTGCTTCTCTAGTTTTATACTATGCACCTCTCACTGTGCATATCAAGATGGCCTCCGTGAAAAAAGGGCTTTTTAGCTTCTGCAGAAACATCGATAGAAGAAAAACGTTAATGGAACTTTTCATAGCAATTTTCCTGGCCCAGATAGGTCTCAAAGTGTTGAAACTGTGCATAATGTAAGCGGTACTTCGACATACCTTCCTTACCGAGGTCTAATATCACTAGACAATGCTGTGCTGATTGAACCACTTTAAGTGACATTCAAGCTTCACTGCTATCACATTATATCCTACTTGCAATAGCTTTATCTGGATGTAATCTATTTTTTCAATGCTTTTTTCCACGTAGATAGTGGGTGGGTAGGATGCTGTGGATTTTTGTCCCATAGGACACCCAAAATTCCTTCAAGTCTAAATAAGCCTGTTCCATGATGCTCCAAGAGAATGGGGAAAATGGAACAAGTAAAAAAAGGGCAAGTTTCATCCTGTTGAGCGCATTGCAACAAGATCTATGCCACATAGCAAACAACTTGCTAAAGTGGAACCAATTCAATTTCCCACATCAATACATTTCAAGCAACTGCTAAACTTAATTCCCCCGCCTCATAAAATGACGTCTAGTGTGAAAGGTTTGAACCCAGGAGTCATTTCAAAAGTAGGTTGAGTTTGATCGTCTGGGTGAACGTAGTCCTGAATAGGACTGTTGTTGTTGACAGTGACTAACATTTCGACAACCTGTGCGGTAGTCATCTTCAGAGTCAAAGTGAGTTGTGTCATGTCAGTTGATGGTTTTATACTCTGGTTATTGATCTGATTGGTCAATTATGTCATGATGTTATTGGTCGTCTGTCAGTTAAGCCGTGATGTTACTGGCTTATATGAAGACTCGTAATCAGTAATTGGTGCGTTTCGATCTGTCTATTGTCACAGTTAAACAGTCGTCTGTTGTTAGTCAAATTGTCAGTTCTCCAGTTGTTCTCTCGTAGTTAGTTTTGCTTGATCTCGTCAATAAGTCGTTTGTACGGCGCTGGTAACTGTTGGCTACGATTCAGTGGCGTTTGTTCTAAGTTAGTAAACCAGCTTTCTAAAGTAAGGCGTTGATAGTAGTCTGTAGAATACGTTACACATGTCGCAGAGTCCCAGTCAATTTGATGTTTCGTCTGTAAATGATGCTGAACAATGTGATTGTTGACGTCACCATTTGTCGTTGACTCTGAAGATGACTACCGCACAGGTTGTCAAAATGTCAGTCAGTGTCAACAACAACAGTCCTATTCAGGACTACGTTCACCCGGACGATCAAACTCAACCTACTTTTAATTATGACATCTATAATCTTGTTCAAAAGTAATGTATCCAGCACCAGAGTCATGCAGTCTCCAGTTAACAGGATACTGAGTGCGAGGTTTTTCAGTTGTTTCCTTCTGGCAAATAAGACATTTTAATCAGTCAACAGCTTGAGAAAGCAACCTATTTATTGCATCTTAGAATTAACCTCAATTTCTTAATTCCTTCTTACTTTTAAACCAACATTTTTTTCTTTTATATAACTAGTCTAAGAATAGATTCTTTTCTAGCTGCATGGACTGTACGGAGTCGCAGGCACATTTAGAATGAGATAGCGAAAACTCTAACCATCCGGACCAAGAGAAAGAAGAGGAAAAGCATGTGCAGATAAATTCCAAATTATGGCCTGTATTTATATAATGAAGAAAAGAAAATAACCATTGGCGTCAAAATTTAACATGTGTATTGTTGTAACTGCATGTATTTTGACATGCATTAAATCTAAACAAAAAGTGCAAGACAAACTACTTCACTAGGTGGAATGAGAAAATTTAACTTGGCACTATATCAGTAAATGATCAGCCTGGAAATGTAAATATTCCTACAAAGTTTGGTGCTATCTAAGCTGCCGTACTATTCAAAAAGAGTTCTTACTAAGAAAGATTGAGGAAACTAGGAAAGACTGAAGTCACAAGCACTCATTCATTCACATATAATGGAATCCCCTGGCTGCTGGTGCAGTACATAAGGCAGTATAGGCCAAGGGGGACATATCAGAGCACCTTTCGAGACATTTAAATCAACTTCAAGAGACTTTGCACAGATATATAAACATTTCATTAAGGGCATTAATTTACCAACTGTATAGTCATGTTATTTTGTAGTTTATTAATTTTTAAATAATATTATTATTTATTATTAATACATTTTGTATTAAGTTAATAGACATAGGCAATGTAACTGATTTTCAGGAAGTGTAATGACTGTGAATCAGACTAGTGTTAAATAAAACTTTTTTTTCTCTCTCTCTCTTATTGTTACCAGCTGTTTAATAGGGTCCAAAATTAACTGTCTTATGTAGGTGCCATTAGTGGCGACTGAAATTTTTTTTTTAGTTGCCAGATGCAAAATTCTAGTTGCCAGCAAGTGCCCGTAAGGTTTTTTTTGCTTAACAGGGAAACATGCTTAAAACATTATCTTTAACCTTGTGGACGAATGCAAAAGTCACACTGCCATGTACAAAAAGGCATTATATGATTGTGTAAGGACTTTTCATTAAATAGATAGCCCTCTTAGTTTGAAGACCGAACATTATAACGTGACTGCCTTTCCAAGTACTTACATGCCATGTTGCTCGCACTATTTCACTTAGTAGGAACAAAAATAATAATTGTTCGTACCAGTCTCCCACCTTCGGTGATTTCGTTCACCCGTAAAGAAATAATGCTTTTTGTATTTTCTTACCGTGAATTATTTTCTTACACTGAATTGTTTTCTATGGAGATTAAGAACTTTGACAAGACAAGGGGGAAGTTTCATGTAGAATTCAAATGCAATAATTTTCCATTTAAAACAAAATTAATTCCTTGAGCACCCGCAGTTCTAAACATTGTCATGGCAATGACAGTTAGTCGCCTGCTGGTGACTAGCTTTGAATTCTAATCGCCAGCACTAAATTTTCAGTCACAATTTCGGACCCTGTGTTTACTGATTTTAATTCATTTGTTGGGTACAGGAGATGAAAAGCCTCAAACAAGAACTTATTGACCATCAGCTCCATAAGGTACATTAACTTTTAATACTGTTAAGTAGCTTCTGATGTTTCTAGTCCCCCAAACCGTCTTCAAAAAAAGACCATGACAAAATCCTGGCAGATTTTAAAAGATGTTCAAAACAAATCTAGATACATTACAGGAAAATTACTTACTATCAGGTCAGGGTCAAATGCTCCTCTCTACATGAAGGAGATTGATGATCATAATAATATAATTTGTTAATCTGATCTACATGTCTACGCCTGCCATGAAGCAGTCCTGAATAAAGGTGAAAGTACCTAGTAGTAGTGAAAGTTTTAACTCAAGTTTTTTAAAAATGAAAAAAACAAATACATTTACTTGCCTTTCTAAAGACCACAAATAGCAGCTGTAAATTAGGACCATAAGCTCGAGAAAGGATTTGAAGAAACGTGAGTTGGGTGTGTAACTTGGGTTTCACCAAGGTGGTCAGTTAAAATTTTCTGTCAGTAATTATATTCTTTTTTAATAGGATAATGTTCGTAGTAATTCCAGTACATCAAATTTTAGACCTGTTGGTCCATCTCCCCTTGATGAATATCTGGTGAGTTTATATTTAAATGAAAAATTTATCCCCTAGATATAAAGTGAAAGGGTGCCTTGGCTCTCATAGCAGTAATAGAGCAGAGGGTTCCCAGTAATAGTGAAGAGTCCTTCATTCTCTTCTTCATGACCCAGAATTTTGGTCCATCCCGTAACCCTGATAACTATTTTTGATATCCCACTGTAAATCCTCTATTAAGCACCCCCCCCCCCCCCCGCCCCCGCCTCAAATAAGCCACCTCTCTCCAATAAGCCCCCCCTTCCTCTTGTCAGGGGAAGAAAGTTAATAAGCCTCGCCCCTCGCCCTTATTATTTTTCTCTAATAAATGATAGACTGTATTAATTAATCAATCATGACTAAAACTAATTTGTGTGGACTAATGTGGGATGGTTTATTCGCCAACTGGAAGTTCACGGATTTTTTTCATTCTTGGCTGCATGACCTCCAACTTCTTGTTTTTTGAGCTTTTCCACATTGTATTCTAGTTCTTTATGGAGAACTTATACCATCGTCTTTGCTAAATTTAATGTTAAGCCCCCCGACATAAGCAGTCATTGTTTGTCAAAGAAATGACACTGCCATTTTCAAAGTTCAAACCATGGCTGAAAACTAAGAAAACAACAAACTCAAAAGTTTCTTCAAGCCAAGCACACTCAGTTCAAGCAAGGGTTAATACGGGTCCTGGAAATCCTGGAGAGTCCTGGAATTTTATTGTCACATTTTCCAGGACTAGAAAGTCCTGGAAAATACTGCTGGTCCTGGGAAGGCCTGGAAATCTGTTAAACTGAATAAAGTAATAACGTTTTCCTTAAACAAATGAGAAAACGTGTTTGAGAATTATTATTATTATTATTATTATAACATGCTATGTGTCTGTGGTTTTGACCGCATAAATATTTCTCTTTCATGTTTTCCCAGTACATAGTCAGTTAGTAACTTTGAGATATGCATGATTTCGTAAGTTAGAGATTAACACAGTTGATGGGTATCTTTAGTTCTAAACATTTTTATTCTGAAATATGCATGGGAAATGCTCGTTTGATTGAAGGCATTTGATGTATCAAACATGGGAGAATTGGCACTGAAAAGCCATGAAAAGGGAAAGAAGTAATATACCGGTACTATTTATCTTATGGAAACACAACTTCTCCTTTGAAGATCCTGAAGTTGAAGCCAACCGATAAAGAACAGCTGTTAGACATGTATATAACATTTAAGAGGCTGTCCGCGTAAGAACCGATAAGGCAAATTTCGGTCTATCACAGATTGCCCTGATTTTTTCAGTGGAAGATACCTATCCTATCCCATGAAGAAATATCACATTTATTTGGACGAACTCAATTTTTCCTCCATTTTAAAGGAAGATTTTCTTGGTCACCTAAAACTAGCCAGTTTGCCATCGGAAGTGGTGCAATTTTGGTGAAACTTTAGGGCTCTGTCAAACCTACCTTACAAGGCCGAATAAGCTGATTATTTTACACACAAAAGTTTTAACTCTGGTTTATAGTTTCAAGGTTTAATGGTTGCATTCTGTGGAAAGTTGGCTGAGATATGATTTTTTTAAAATGACCTTTAATTTGCTCAGCAGGAACTGTAATTTACATAACTAGAGCTGAACGGTAATTTCGCAAAAGTGGCACCTGACCCAGACTCAAGTCTATGATAAATCAGAAGTACTAAGACCAGTCTACTTCTTAATGCAATAAAATTTGTGGGCACTCTCTCTCTCGTGCTGTACAAAATTCCGTTAAGTTCCAAAATTCGCCATTTTGACAGCAAAGCTGGAATTGTAACGGTCCGCATCTGATCGACTAATTTCCACAACTTTAACGTTTCTAATTATCGCCAAATGTCATTAGACCCTTTAAATGTTGGACTTTTGAAAACTTGTAGAGAAAACTTGGTAATCGCTTTTTCTAGGGATTTTCTCTTGTCGACAATGAACGTGACTTCATTCTCCGTATGCAAATTAGCCTTAGCTGCGTCGTTTCAACAAATTGACAGAAAATATAACCCTTGTATTTCACATTTTTAAGGGAAAAATATATCTTCTTTCCACGGAAAAACACGAAAGACATTCGACTTAGAATCCCCTTAGGTCTGTTTCTTTTACGATGAAGAAGCAGCAAAAGAAGATATGTTTACGCGAATTAAAATAATTTGATTACTGTGGTCCGTCACGCATTCCCCCAGAGGGGCCTTGTATCGATCAGTTCTTATATGTTATTATATCTTTTTTGAAGTCATAGCTATTGATAATCATACAATTTAATCACAGTTTATTCCGATTCTCTACTGGGTGGGAAAGACCGTGCTGTTGTATTTATTCATTCTACGACCGCTTTAACTGAGTCAGTATCCCCTGGCGCACTAGGATAGGGTCATGACAGCCCATGGTTTAATACATGACAAATAGGTACGAAGTAGTCACTTGGACACGGTCACTGTTATCCATGAGTAGTAGCACAATATTTTCAATTACAGAATTAACAATTAATATTTTGGAAATAGCTCACAAACAACTTCAGGAATACCATGCAGTGCGACACCACAGGACCACACCTGCAAAGTCCTTTAGGCAACATACACATTTCCTAGATCCCTAGCTAACAATAGGCTACCCTACAAACTTTAGGGTGGTATTAACAGAGCATTTGTTTATCGCCAATTAGCAACATTGCAGTAAAAATTAGGAATTTGGCGTGCAGAAAAAGGTATAGTTTTTGTTTACAGTAATCCCAAAAGTTTTTGCCGGCTGTTAATCACACTAAATGAAGGATCCCTGTGTCCACTCCTGAGCAGATGGAGAAAAGCAGGTGCACTCTTGTATCAAAGACGAAAGTTTGTCAATTAGGTCTCCTTTTCTTTCCCTGGATTTGAATGGCATTTCAAAGTGACACTAGATTTTTTTAGCATTTCCACATTGAACTGACTATGTTGATTTTGACATGCACATAGGTTGAAAGCTTCTGACTGAGGGTCTTGTGGTCTCAATTTTTAGCGATTTGTGTAACAAGCTTTTGCCTTTCGAACTCCTCGTCATCTTGCAACAGATCTCTATGGTCAAGTTCAATTTATATTCAAGCTCATCACATTGGTTATTTCGTCCACTCCCTTATTGTGTACACTTAGGACTAGGTTTAGGTATTGACTCAATCGGGCCTAGAGTCCAACGTGGGCTGGCAATAGGTCAGCACGGACTTGGCCTGGGGGTGGGGGGAACTCCCTATGATGGGGTATCTTTTCCAGGTTGAGGTATATGAAAGGGTGGGCATTTCACTATGTGAAGAATAGAAAAGGGCGAGTGCGCTTATTGCAGCCCGGGAGCCCTAATTTATTTTTCCGCGGAGCCCGGAGCCCCATCGCTTCGTTGCTTGGAGCCCTAATATTATTTTACTGTAGAGCCTGGAGCCCTCAAAACGTTTGCTGCGCAGCCCGTAGCTACAAAAATTAAAATTCGGACATTCTTGCACACAGATAGCGTCATAACGTGCTTTGTTTGTTGTTTGCTGGGGGTCGGAACGAAGATAGTAAAAAACCAGTAAACTAGACTGAGGCTAACTAACATTCGAGTTCTTTTCATTGTACTGATTCTATTATGGGCGTGGGTACACAATGGAAACATCCACATAGCGGATCAACGTAGGCTCTTTGGATCCTTCACCTTCTCTTTCTTCCTCTGCAATCGACATGATTTTTTTTTCACTTGAAACTACTGACGAAAATGCCACGAAGAAAAACTTTTCAAACTTTTGGATCTGTCACATCGTGGTATGAAAGAAATCGTGGTCTTGCCGCGTTTTAACCTTCCAACCCTGACACGTCATTCACTGTGTCAAATATTATATAAACGTATCCATTGATTATGATTGATAAATAATTCTAGATAACTGTGAAACACGAGTAGAGTGGAGAAAAACATAAAATCAGCGTTTAAAAAATAGAAATTGCTGTACTTTCTCAATTCTAGGATTTGCTTTTGGATTAAAGCAAAAAAGCATATCGGAGCTTGGAGCCCTTGATCAATTTCTTGGGAGCCCTGGAGCTCTGTTTATTTTGGTCCGGAGCCCTGGACCCCCGCTATTTTGAGCCCGGAGCCCTGGAGCCCTAAACCTCTTTAGGACCCTGGTTCTTAAAGAAAAAATAACTAAGTTTAAGAATTTAAGGAAAAGGTAGAAGGACTTAATTTTTCAGAAATTAATATACACAGGAGAAATCCCCCCCCCCCCTTTAAGTACAAATGCTTGTAAAAGTAGAGGTGGAACAGGGGGGAGAGAGGGTGGATGGTACATTTTTCAAGAGGGTACAAATACAAAAAAAATGGAATCTGGAGAAATGTTTGTTATCAAAACATGAAAAACCTAGAAATATTGTCCAATAAACCTCTCCGACAAAGGTGTGGACATGGTTGCTGACTGTTCATCGTACTCTTCTCGACCCTTTGGCGTCAAGTTTTTTCAAGTTTCTTGCAACAAGGAGGAGCAAATGGGCTATATAAAGTTGAACTGAACATTCTGGTACTTTAAGTCTCACTATTTTTTGTAAAACCAGAGACATGTTTAAGTTCAAAGAAAATATTTTTTATTACAAGAATGAAATACTTTTTATACAGTCACGTGAACGACACCTCGACCACAATCACTCCTAGCCTCGTCGCCAAGACATTCCTCTTACAAAATGGCAGGGGCGGGAAAGCCCTGGGGAAGAGGTTGAATCCTGACTCCGTGTAGAAATTTTTTCTTTTTTTTTTTTTCCATTAATTTTATAATGCTCTTCAAACAATCATCAGAAAACTATGTTTTACAACACACAGATTAACCTTTATGTATAGTATTTTAAAGGTAAGAATTGATTAGGGCAAGATTCACGGCTGTCACAAAATAGAAATAAATAAATTATCTTTGCAAGCTCAAATAAACGGGAAACGAACATCAGAAAACATCCCAAGATAAAATGTTGAATAGTGAAATTAGAATATCTCTGTACGTTTAGAAAATTTTTTGCATGAAGAAGAAAAAAGAATGATACTTACGTGATTGGGACAAAACTTTGACTTATTTCGATGGCTATCTGGAAATTCACGACATGTCTTCCTGCCACAGTAGTTATTTTGCCACTTTGATCCAGAGTATGACCGGAGTATTAACAAGACCTTAGGCTCGATTTCTGCCGTCTCCTGGTCCGTTGGGGGCTCATTTTTCAGAACAGCGGCTTCCAATCGAGCCTATTAACAAGAACTTGGCGCTCGCAAAAGCCTGCCAAGTAGGTGTCTGTGCCTTAGGCAGATTGTCATTTTAGTGTTAGCCTGTGTACACACCACTCCCACCCCTTCGGAGAAGGTTACCTGTTTTCCTTAGGGGAGGGGGGTCTGTACACAGGCTATTTAGTGTCTGTGCCTCGGGCAGATTGTCATTTCAGTTCTGAATACCTACAAAGCTTCAAATACTTACTCTCGCTAAAATGAGTCTATTTTCATTGACTTTGCTACACTTAGACAAGTGACAGCTGGCTAAGTGTGACTTGATATCATCCATGCACTCTGCGACCAAGACATTTCCCTCCACACCCCTACTGGGACCAAACTCTGCATTTACGATCTCGCAGAAAGGACAGCTTGATGAAATAGCTGAATAAGCTATTTTTCACAATTGATCTCTTCGGCGATTTCATTGACGTAATTATATTTGATTTGATTTGATTTGCATCATAATTCAATTAGATTGAACCAAAACAAGATCATCGTGGGAATTCGGATGTCATACCCTAACAAAAACTTATAATCCCTTTTGCGTGTATTCACTGAAAAAAATAACTATTTTTTTCCGTTTCATTCTGTTACCGATAAACGCTTTACAGATCTTTGAATGAAACTGAAATTTACAGTTAATTTGCCTTTTACCAAGCATTAAATGGATTTTCTCTTACACTGAAAAAAAAAAAAACTTTTTAAGATAGAAAAAGTGTGGGGATTTTTTTTTTATCATCGTGCCATGTACAAAGATCTACTGTCTTCTGATAAGCATATATCATTATTTTAAAAAAACTTTCGACGTTGACGCTATTTTTCAAGGCACGCAAAAAAGAGTGCCCACAAATTTTATTGTGTTGACAAGAGGACTTACCTTGCAACTTAACTCTTATTTTTTCTTATTATCAATAACTGTCATTTAAAAAAAAATTATAATATTAACAGGTGTCGCTATTTTTTTGTAGTGTTTTTATTTTTTTGTAGTGAAATCTGCCAGGTTAACAAAAGGCAGGCTTTGTACTTATTAATCGTAAAGAGCGGTACTTTGTAGTTATTAATCGTAAAGAACGCATTTACGATTAATAATTATGTCAAACATAGTTAATAATCGTCAAAACCACGATTAATAACTACGTTTGACAGGCTTCGTAGTTAATAATCGTGAAATTTACGATTATTAGCTATGTTTGGCACGCTTTGTAGTTATTAATCGTAAGGTTGTCAATTTCTGCACTAAAGCTAACTCAAAAGCTAACAACCGCCATTACAGAAAAGAAAACAAACTCAAAGTCTTTATTTCAAGGTCCCTGTTTTCACAAAAATATATCCCTGAAAACTTTTTGAGAGGTCAGAGTTTCCATTCAGCTAATTTTGTGATCGATTTTTTGTCTAAGAAAGCTAGCTTCTTTCGTTCTATTTTTGAGATAAGCTGACATCGCGAGCGGGCGGCCTCGGTGAGTTTGCTGTGTACGAAATTGTGATAACCGATATAAAAAATTAAATGTTAATCCACATTTTTCAGTTCAAATTACTCTTCCTTTGAACTTTAACTTGGAGAGAGACATCTTAATCCTTCCCAAATGTAACGACAAAGAATAAGTGCAGAATAATTCGCTATCGCTGTGTTTTTTCTCGCTTTAAATCGTCGACAATTTCATCGCGTTGTTGGTAAACACTGGCGTGAATTACACTTGCCGTGAGAAATATTATTATTAATGTTGACCACATTTCTGGACAAAAATAATGGTTTTCAATTTTACTTTAACTCAAAAACTTTCACTTTTTTTTATTGCCAAAGGGACAGCTTTCTTTCTGGAATTTTTCCTTAAATCTTTCCTTAAATCATCGAAAATTTCAACGAGTTGTTGGTAAACACTGGCGTGAATTACACTTGCCGTGGGAAATTTTATTATTAATGTTAACCACATTCCTCGACAAAATAATGGTTTTTAACTTTAGGTTAGCTCAAAAGCTTTCACCATTTTTTTTTTTTTGCAAGAGGGAGAGCTGTGTTTCTGGAATTTTTCCTTCCTCACCGAAAGCGGTCCACATATAATATTTCGGCAGCGTTCAAGAAACAGTCAGTGTTCAGAGCGATTACAGTATCAACAAATTATTTATTGACATTCAGCCAGAAAAGAGAAAACCGACAGCGTCATTTTTTTAAAAAAAAACAAGGGTGATATACCTCTCTAGACTCAAAATCTGAAAATAAATATCGATCAGATTTGTATTTTAGACTCACGAGCTTGTCCTTTTGGTCTGCAATCACACGAGCCGAAGCGGCAATTTTATCTGTCTTTCATCTCATGCATGGTAAAATACTAGCTGAAAGCTTACAATTCGATTGGAAAGAGAGCATTTTCTACAAACTAGATAAATATATTCAACCAGACTGCATAACGACAAACCAGCCTAGTCAAACCGAATTATCAAAGTGCCATGATCGTGAGGAGCGCTGATCATTCACGCAATTGAAACCTGACAGCACGACTCGCAGATTTATGGAGAAAATTTAACTTCAGCATTTTTCAAAACGAAAACTTGAATTTAAAAAATATATTTTCGAAAAACAGATTCATATTCACGGCCAGACAAAGCTGGAATAATACGGAATTCTTACAAGGCAGCTTTTATACGCAGTGCACTGAGCTGTGAAAATTAGTTTATTGCAGTTTGAAATTTGATAGCATACAGTCTGATCTGGAAAATACACTTTTATATCGTCTGCGTGACAAAAATTCACTTAATTTTAAGTAAAATCTGTTATTATTGTTTAATATTTGACTCGCTAAACCGTTCAGAAATGTTTTTAGAAAACAGTACTTGTGTGTTTTGAGAACAACTTTCACTTCCAGAAAAATAGTATCCCCGGCCGCGCGCCGGCATGAAAGATCGATTTTTTTCACTGCCGCTCGTTCGCAAAAATAATCTTCAATTTGATAATCAAAATAAGAAACCTTCTTAGGATGTAATTATCCAAACAATATTTTGCCATACACTGCACCTTTTTAAAAAAGATCGAAGAGTACTTGGAATATGGTCTGCAAAGCCTGTGCAAACTGAAATCAACCATGCCGTTTGTCACGCTACGCGTGAGATTTCTCTCCCTCAGATCACATGTGGAATGATTTAAAGAAAAGGCAAGAGAACTCTTATCATGTTGTACGGAATAATAACTAATGAGCAAGACTACAGTGCTTTCTCTTTTGTGCTGAAATTTTTTACCGCGGCAGCGAGTTGAAAAACACATGCAGACTGCAGACAGATTTGAGAACCAACTCATCAAAGTTTTTGCGCCGAATCGGTGTTTTCGCGGGAATGTCAAGCTGAGTATAAACACAAACACAAACAAACGTTTTTAAATTGCTACCTGTTTAATGAACGTTAAAAGAAAATTGACGATCCAGAATCATCTCTTTGACTAACAAGTCGAGATAAAGCGCTAAAAGTCAGAAGAAAACAAACTCACCTAGATCGATGTTCCTCAGCTTCCAGCAACTGCAGAATTATAAACTCTTGTGAAAAGTCATGGCCTTTAAACTCCATTTAAAAGGCAACTGTCTCTTTGATTTCTTGAATCATAGTTCAGAGTCAAGTAGTACAGATCTTGCTCCTTGATTTAAGCTTTATACATACTCCAGGTTTTTCTTCAGTTCTTGCAATAAATCCGGCTGTTAATAACTTTAAGACTTAGACTTAAATAAAGAGTTTGAGGCTGTGCACGATTTTCACCAAACGCCTTCACACAAGTAATTCTGTTCGAACGTCTAACGAAAGGGATGATTATCGGATTGTCTTCATGAGGAGAAGCAATAAACGTGCTGCACAAAGAGCGTACACCAGTCCAGTAAAGAACATATACAGTGATTTCAAACCACATAGAGTAAGAAAACTCGCTGAAGAAGAAATGGATCTATCCGCGGTAATCAAGCTTTTGCAAACAATTGTTGATGCATGCTTCTATTTTCTTTAACGTGGCTCTCCCTCGTGCGCTGTTGGAAAATTTTCGTTGATCGCACCACAAATGTTTGAAAACTTTTCCTGGCGTCCGCTCCCTTCTTTCACTGAAGGTCAAAACAAAGTTGATGAGCTGTCAAAATGTGTCCAATTACAGGGCTGGCTGTCAATCAGCTATTTACGATTAATAATTATGAATGTCAGCGTAGCCTAAAAACGGTTAACAGGGTTTGCGAGCCAACTGAAATAACGATTAATAATCGTATTCCAGCTCACGTGCCTTTGCATGAGACTAGCTAATTATTAATCGTAAATAGCTGATTGACAGCCAGCCCTGTGATTGGACACATTTTGACAGCTCATCAACTTTGTTTTGACCTTCAGTGAAAGAAGGGAACAGACGCCAGGAAAAGTGTTAACGCATTTGTGGCACGATCAACGAAAATTTTCCAACAGCGCGCGAGGGAGAGCCACGTTAAAGAAAATCGATGCATCAACAATTGTTTGCAAAAGCTTGCCTACCGCGGATAGATCCATTTCTTCTTCAGCGAGTTTTCTTACTCTATGTGGTTTGAAATCACTGTATATGTTCTTTACTGGACTGGTGTACGCTCTTTGTGCAGCACGTTTATTGCTTCTCCTCATGAAGACAATCCGATAATCATCCCTTTCGTTAGACGTTCGAACAGAATTACTTGTGTGAAGGCGTTTGGTGAAAATCGTGCACAGCCTCAAACTCTTTATTTAAGTCTAAGTCTTAAAGTTATTAACAGCCGGATTTATTGCAAGAACTGAAGAAAAACCTGGAGTATGTATAAAGCTTAAATCAAGGAGCAAGATCTGTACTACTTGACTCTGAACTATGATTCAAGAAATCAAAGAGACAGTTGCCTTTTAAATGGAGTTTAAAGGCCATGACTTTTCACAAGAGTTTATAATTCTGCAGTTGCTGGAAGCTGAGGAACATCGATCTAGGTGAGTTTGTTTTCTTCTGACTTTTAGCGCTTTATCTCGACTTGTTAGTCAAAGAGATGATTCTGGATCGTCAATTTTCTTTTAACGTTCATTAAACAGGTAGCAATTTAAAAACGTTTGTTTGTGTTTGTGTTTATACTCAGCTTGACATTCCCGCGAAAACACCGATTCGGCGCAAAAACTTTGATGAGTTGGTTCTCAAATCTGTCTGCAGTCTGCATGTGTTTTTCAACTCGCTGCCGCGGTAAAAAATTTCAGCACAAAAGAGAAAGCACTGTAGTCTTGCTCATTAGTTATTATTCCGTACAACATGATAAGAGTTCTCTTGCCTTTTCTTTAAATCATTCCACATGTGATCTGAGGGAGAGAAATCTCACGCGTAGCGTGACAAACGGCATGGTTGATTTCAGTTTGCACAGGCTTTGCAGACCATATTCCAAGTACTCTTCGATCTTTTTTAAAAAGGTGCAGTGTATGGCAAAATATTGTTTGGATAATTACATCCTAAGAAGGTTTCTTATTTTGATTATCAAATTGAAGATTATTTTTGCGAACGAGCGGCAGTGAAAAAAATCGATCTTTCATGCCGGCGCGCGGCCGGGGATACTATTTTTCTGGAAGTGAAAGTTGTTCTCAAAACACACAAGTACTGTTTTCTAAAAACATTTCTGAACGGTTTAGCGAGTCAAATATTAAACAATAATAACAGATTTTACTTAAAATTAAGTGAATTTTTGTCACGCAGACGATATAAAAGTGTATTTTCCAGATCAGACTGTATGCTATCAAATTTCAAACTGCAGTAAACTAATTTTCACAGCTCAGTGCACTGCGTATAAAAGCTGCCTTGTAAGAATTCCGTATTATTCCAGCTTTGTCTGGCCGTGAATATGAATCTGTTTTTCGAAAATATATTTTTTAAATTCAAGTTTTCGTTTTGAAAAATGCTGAAGTTAAATTTTCTCCATAAATCTGCGAGTCGTGCTGTCAGGTTTCAATTGCGTGAATGATCAGCGCTCCTCACGATCATGGCACTTTGATAATTCGGTTTGACTAGGCTGGTTTGTCGTTATGCAGTCTGGTTGAATATATTTATCTAGTTTGTAGAAAATGCTCTCTTTCCAATCGAATTGTAAGCTTTCAGCTAGTATTTTACCATGCATGAGATGAAAGACAGATAAAATTGCCGCTTCGGCTCGTGTGATTGCAGACCAAAAGGACAAGCTCGTGAGTCTAAAATACAAATCTGATCGATATTTATTTTCAGATTTTGAGTCTAGAGAGGTATATCACCCTTGTTTTTTTTAAAAAAAATGACACTGTCGGTTTTCTCTTTTCTGGCTGAATGTCAATAAATAATTTGTTGATACTGTAATCGCTCTGAACACTGACTGTTTCTTGAACGCTGCCGAAATATTATATGTGGACCGCTTTCGGTGAGGAAGGAAAAATTCCAGAAACACAGCTCTCCCTCTTGCAAAAAAAAAAAAATGGTGAAAGCTTTTGAGCTAACCTAAAGTTAAAAACCATTATTTTGTCGAGGAATGTGGTTAACATTAATAATAAAATTTCCCACGGCAAGTGTAATTCACGCCAGTGTTTACCAACAACTCGTTGAAATTTTCGATGATTTAAGGAAAGATTTAAGGAAAAATTCCAGAAAGAAAGCTGTCCCTTTGGCAATAAAAAAAAGTGAAAGTTTTTGAGTTAAAGTAAAATTGAAAACCATTATTTTTGTCCAGAAATGTGGTCAACATTAATAATAATATTTCTCACGGCAAGTGTAATTCACGCCAGTGTTTACCAACAACGCGATGAAATTGTCGACGATTTAAAGCGAGAAAAAACACAGCGATAGCGAATTATTCTGCAGTTATTCATTGTCGTTACATTTGGGAAGGATTAAGATGTCTCTCTCCAAGTTAAAGTTCAAAGGAAGAGTAATTTGAACTGAAAAATGTGGATTAACATTTAATTTTTTATATCGGTTATCACAATTTCGTACACAGCAAACTCACCGAGGCCGCCCGCTCGCGATGTCAGCTTATCTCAAAAATAGAACGAAAGAAGCTAGCTTTCTTAGACAAAAAATCGATCACAAAATTAGCTGAATGGAAACTCTGACCTCTCAAAAAGTTTTCAGGGATATATTTTTGTGAAAACAGGGACCTTGAAATAAAGACTTTGAGTTTGTTTTCTTTTCTGTAATGGCGGTTGTTAGCTTTTGAGTTAGCTTTAGTGCAGAAATTGACAACCTTACGATTAATAACCTCAAAGCGTGCCAAACATAGCTAATAATCGTAAATTTCACGATTATTAACTACGAAGCCTGTCAAACGTAGTTATTAATCGTGGTTTTGACGATTATTAACTATGTTTGACATAATTATTAATCGTAAATGACGTTCTTTACGATTAATAACTACAAAGTACCGCTCTTTACGATTAATAAGTACAAAGCCTGCCTTTTGTAGTTATTAGCCTGGCAGATTTCACTACAAAAAAATAGCGACACCTGTTTATTATAGAATTGGTCACTACAACGCTCTTGTTTTCTAATCGACCAACCCTCTTTAAGAATGCGTGACAGGCCACAGTAATTGAATTATTTTAAGCCACGCAAACATACAGTGTATATCATGATATATATCATTCAGCTGCTTCTTCCTCTTTGAAAAAAAAAAAAAAAACAGACCTTAAGGGGATTCTAAGTCATGGTTTGTGTTTTTCTGTGGAAAGAAGAGTTAATTTTCCCCTTAGAAATGTAAAATATAAAGATTATGTTTCATGTCAATCGACACATCTAAGGCTAATTTGCATACGAAGAATAAAGTCACGTTCATCGCTGACAAGAAAAAAATAACAAGAAAAAGTGATTACTAAGTTTTCTCCACACGTTTTCAAAAGTGGAACATTTAAAGGGTCTAATGACATTTGGCGATAATTAGAAACGTTAAAACTGTGGAAATTAGTCGATCAGATGCGGATCGTTACAATTCCAGTTTTGCTGTCAAAATGGCGAATTTTGGAACATTAACGGAATTTTGTACAGCACGAGAGAGAGAGTGCCCACAAATTTTATTGCATTAAGAAGTAGACTGGTCTTAGTACTTCTGTTTTATCATAGACTTGAGTCTGGGTCAGGTGCGACTTTTGCGAAATTACCGTTCAGCTCTAGTTATGTAAATTACCAGTTCCTGCTGAGCAAATTAAAGGTCATTTTAAAAAATCATACCGCAGCCAACTTTCCACAGAATGCAACCATTAAACCTTGAAACTATAAACCAGAGTTAAAACTTTTGTGTGTAAAATAATCAGCTTATTCGGTCTAGTAAGGTAGGTTTGGCAGAGCCCTAAAGTTTCACCAAAATTGCACCACTTCTAATGGCAAACTGGCTAGTTTTAGGTGACCTAGAAAATCTTCCTGTAAAACAGAGAAAAAATTGAGTTGGTCCAAATAAATGTGATATTTCTTCATGGGATAGGATAGGTATCTTCCACTGAAAAAATCAGGGCAATCCGTGATAGACCGAAATTTGCCTTATCGGTTCTTACGCAGACAGCCTCTTAATTTTAACACTTATAACATTCTAAGCTTTCAAGTCTATTATAGGTTTTAAAAAGCTCAAATCAAGGCTGCTGCCTAATGGTGCCTGGTTGCCAAGGGCACCTGAAGTTACCCTCGGGCGGCCAAAATTTCAATTTGGTAGCTTGTGCGTATATATAAAAAAGTACTTAAAGTTGAAATGTATGGTCAATATGCGAGAAAAAATCTTGATTTGTTTGCATGATTATATAATTAAGGGGCTGCGTGGAATTTGTGGGTAATGATGATGTTTCTTAAAGAAATTCATCAGGCTAGTGAAGTTAATCTGTATTTTAAATGTTCTCAAAACATAGCCAACTGAAGAAAAGTCTTAGTGATGCTGACAGTTTTGAAAAAAATGAAAAAAAAAATGGCCAGATCCCATTTCTGGACACCGTTATGACCAGGAGAGAGGACAGAAACTACTGTTTTACAAGAAAGCCACACACACAGACCAGTACCTGTCGTTTCAATTGCATCATCTTCTTCAGCACAAACTTGTTGTCATACGGACACTATTGGAAAGGAGTGACAGCATTGTCACGGAAGAAGAAGATGGTAAACAAGAGGAAGAGCACACAAGAAAAGCCCTCCATACACTTGGTTATTCGGATTGGGTGGTAGAGAGCATCAAAAAGCAAATGAATAGGAAGAAAGCTATTAGAAAAGATAAATCCAAGAAAGATAAAATTAACACAAGAAAAATCAAGGAGTGGTGACTGTCTCATATGTCCACTCATTCATGGAAAAAATACAATGTATATTCACTAAACACAAGGTAGCCACAGTGGTTAAACCTCAAACCACCCTCAGAAGACAGGTTTTAGTTCACCCGAAGGACAAAGTTGATAAGCAAAAAATGTTGGAGTGGTGTACAAAATCCCATGTAACCAATGCGAAAAAGGTATACATTGGTGAAACAGGGAAACAGCTGGGAACCAGGATCACAGAACACACAGAAGGGAAGCAGAAAAGATCCCTGATAGAAATTTCACAAGATCCACCCGCAGAGCTTCTACCAATGAGCACCATAAATCAGCCATAACAGACCACGTCTGTCAGAACAAGCAGGGCTTAGAAGGCGACAAGTTTAAGAGATGGATCAAGAAAAGCAAATCAGATCAAACACTTGACCTACTATGAACAGGGATGAGGGAGCCTATCAGCTTTCTCCCATATGGACACAAGTGATCTCCACCCCCAAACCAGGGCGGGAGGGGCCTCTAAAGGGTGATTATGCTCGCTTATCACAATAATTAACACCTTAGGCTTCTGACACCTTTGACGATTTCCAAGTTTTAATAGAGATGGCTGACAGTCATCAAAACTGTCTGCGTCACTAAGACTTTTCTTCATCGATCAGTTAGCTATGTTTTGACAACATTTAAATACAAATGATGTTTCTATTGTTCATGCGTGCAAGTATTAAAGAGATGGTCTAAGGATGATGTAAAACAGAAAATACCCAAAGGGACCACTTAGGTTGATTTTGTGACACTTATATTTCAGTACTCTTTTGCATTACATGTGTTCAGTGACATTCTGTGGAGCAGCTGTTTCGAAAGTTATGGACCAAAAGACACTTGTTAAGCGTGGATGAAGTTATGAGGGGTGTATGACTGTGTATATATAAACACTTGGAGAGTTTGCCAGACACGAGTTTATCATTCACAAATCCTAGATTGGAAACGATTTGCCAGGCACAAATCACTTTGGGGGAGTAAGACTCAGTCTAAGCAAGTTTCCCGATGGAAATGAGCCTGTGGTCAATCAACGGCTAGCTTGTCACTAGGGGAACGATGGATGATTAAAGAAATTTGCAGACCAATTCTGTACTCATCTGATGTATTGATCCTTCAATAAAGTTTTTTCTTGATTCAGAAGCACTGTCTTAATTGTTAAAAAAAAATGACTAGAATGCGCAAGGGTGATCGAATTAATCAAACCTTTTAATTTCTGAGGCTTTATTTTACTCTGCTACTTTAAAAGTTAACTGTATGTGAAAATGTGAAAGAGAAATAGACAAAAATTCATACCACTTTTAATCAATTCTTGAAACTGAAAATGTTTTGATCAAAGCTGTGTAAATTATCATCTGAATCAGTCATGGAACCTTGCGCTTCCTGGTATTTTGTATAAAATTTGTGTGAAAGTCTTCAATATAAATCGGTATAATTCAAAGAACTACACATAAAGAGTAAGTAGAATACCATCGACTGACAACACATGTATGTGCGTGTGAGAACAATGGTTTGCTCTGCTATCTCATTTTCTCATGGGATTCTTGCCATTTCCTCTTTTCTTTTGATGGAATTCACTATGTTATTGTTTAAATGCCAATAATGAACCTTAAAAGACTATTTAGCTGTCTTTTGTTTCCTGTGGGGCTGCATGGTTGTTTTGTGCGGGTAGGTAGTAGTAGTAAGAAGGTGTCAGTTGAGACTAGTTAAAGGAGTCCAGCAGCCACTATGTCAGTCATATTTATTAACCATACTTGAATAGGTAGCCTGTTTGTAAGGGACAGTTTATATTTTTGTTTCAGGTTTTTTCTTGGCTAGTTTTCCTTTTTTTATCTTATTTTTCACGATCATTTGCTGCAAAATCATTAATCAAAGTATAGTATTGGACATGTATTGTAAACATTATACTTTTTGATAATTCACAGGTTGCTACCAAGACAACAGCAGTCCCAGACTTTCCACCCACATCAACAGGTTTTATTACACAATAATATAAATAATATAATTTATGGGGAAGGTACAACACAGGAAAGTGCTTCTTGGGTATGGGACTATTAAATACATGCACAGCCTGTCAGCAATTATTAGCACAATTCCAGTTTTCCAATGAATAAAAAGGAATGCACCCTGTAAATTATACTATAAAACACTGTAATTGCCGCCACAGGGATTTCACCCAAAAGGCAAAATCTTGAAGAGGCATTCTAGTAGCTCATAGACCGCAAAACAGTCGGTTTTTTTCTCAAAATCAGTAAAGAAATCGGGAAAGCGTGGCGTATATATGTCTTATGCTCGCGAAGCTCGCAAGCCTCACACAGTTTCGCTCTCTGTTTTCAGCCTCGTTCCAGACCTTTAGTTTGACTGCTCTCGAGTACTTGAATACGCAAAAATACGAACTGTTTTGCAGTCTAAGTAGCTTGTACATATATAGAAAAGTACTTAATGATGTTTCTACTGTTCACACCCACAAGTATGAAATGGGTAGGATGACCATTAAAACAAAATATGCTAGAAGGGACTACATTAAGTTTATTTTGTGACACTTACTGTACAGTCATATTTCAATAGTCTTTTCTGTTACGTGTGTTCAGTGACATACTATGGAGCAGCTGTTTTGAAAGTACAGGGTATATGATTTTGTGCGAGTCTGTCAAAAAGTATATCCTGCAGGATTGATTTGATTTCGTAGGTGAATTTTGTAAACAAAAACAATGATTAAAATGTGAATTTGCTCCACTGCAATTTCCAAATATAAATGGCTTTAAAAACATGAGTGCGTGCATTTTGTCCTATGTTCAAAAGATGGTAATAACAATGAGGAGTGTTGTCCTAAACAGGGTATGCATTTTAGAATTCTTTTGTTCTAAACAGGGTCTGGTTTTCAAGTTGACTATCAGTGCATGGAACCTTGGGTTTCCTGTTTTTATCTCACATATTGTATGTGTGAAAGTTTGCAATAAGAATCGGTATATTTCAAAGAGCTACACAAAGACCAAGAATACTATATATTGACCGAGGGGGGCAGCTGTAGTGTCAACTCTCATTAGTTTGAAAAATGCTGAGAAGCTTCTTCTGTGTATGCCTTGATAAAACGGTTGGATTGTGACTGGAAGCAGCCAAGTTCAGAATTCTTTTTTTTTCAGGTATTTTCCCAGCTATGCCAATTCATCTTACACACCTTGCTGATGCAGAGCACATCCTTCAAGATGTTCAAAATCGCAGAAAAAATCTTGAGAGGAATTTTGAGGCAGTAACACGACATAGAGAGGAACAGGGTTTATATCACCTGGTGGACAACATGTCTTTACTGACTGGGTAATTAATATTTAAAAACAATTTTTTAATAGAAATAAATTAGAAGTCAGGAGTTGTGTGGCTATAATATCAAATGAATTTTATTAGAACTCTCTCTCATGTTGTTTAATTGGATGTTTTTAGTGAGTTTGATGATATGCTAAGAATACGAAGAGACGTGGATAAAAAAATAGAAGAAATCACTGGTCTAGTGCAGGTACATCTTGATCTAGTATGTCATTTTCTAGTGAATTGCTTGCAATTTGAGTATTTTTTTAATAACTTATGAAAACATTAACAGGCTGAAGTATTTTTTGTCTTAGAGAGAAATAGATCAAGAGACTTCTAGTTCAGTAGATGTTGTTAAGGAAAACTCAAGTCTGACAAAAAAGCAAAAGCTATCAGGAACCTCACAGCATTTTACAAATCAACAGTCAGTTCTTGGAAAAAAGACATTAAAGAAACCAACAGGCAAGGAAAATCTGCCTGAGAAGAAACTCACAAGCAAAGAAAGTTTGTCAGTGAAAAAGGATATCAAAAGAAACAAGGTGACCAACCTAATTATCTAATTGTTTTAAAGTTTAATGATGTGATTAAACCTTCATTTGCGACCACTTCCAGTAAGTGACCACCTCGCCTAAGCTAGCTATCACTTATTCAAAACACCAGATGAATAAAATATTTCCAGTCAAAGCCCTATTGTTGGAAGTCCCTTTTTTGAAAGTGGTCATGGTCCCTTCATTGTAAGGGACCACAACCACTTTTGGGGTGAGATCAGTTTCCATTGTTTTTAACCTCTTGTAAGCAACCACTTGATTTATGGTATGATCTATTTATTTGCTGTAATTACTACACTACTCACAGTATGGGAAGAAATTTTAATGACAACGTGGAACTACACATATCCTGTATCAACCTTGCAAGCAAGGTCGCTTTTGGGTGGTCACTTATGGGAGTTTGACTGTATCTAATGGTCCATACATGTCCATGTGCTCTGTTTGGTAATGTCCATCATTCTCTTGTGGAAAAGTAGGATACTGGATACTGGATACTAGATATAACTGGGCAATTTGTTTTTAAATTAAAATTTATCTTTTTAAATTAAATAATAATTTTGTAGTCCACAAAGACTCAAGTACCTTCAAACCGTGCTGCATTAGTACTTCCAACACAGAAACAAGTGTACCTGTCAAGTGTTTATGGCCGCCAACCCTATCATCCACAAAGAACAACTTCCAAAGCACCATACCTACATTACCAGTCTCCTGTGAACCCCAAAACGGCTGCTATCATGGCTGGACTCAAACCAGGTTGTGACAGAGGAACAGTGTCAAGTAGACCAGTTTTACAGGATCCAACACTGGTATCAGAAAAAGAAGTTGCAAAACCGAGAAAGAACAAGGTGGATGCTGCTAAACCTCTTAGTAGTCCTTATGGCACAGATAGACCAAAGTATTATTTTCAACCCCAAGTTGCTGTATCATACTTTGCTCCTAATGACGGAAAGGCTATTACGCCTTTAGAAGGACAGTTGGTACCAATGGCTATCCCTCTTGGGAAACCTAAAACTAACCCAGCATTACGACCTTCTATTCCTACTCAAGAATCAAAGTATATCTCAACTGAAATAGAAGGTACTGCCATTGAATCAATAATGATTTACTTTTACCTAATAATAATAAATATCATTAATTTGAATTTAATTTTTCCTGTTGGTCTGTATTGCCTACACTTGGTTTCAAGCATGAACTATAAATATATTATTCACCTCGTCCTTTTTGTGATTTACATTTAATGGTGCATTTTAAACACTTATGAAGGTGATTATATTTTCTTTCTTGAAATCCATAGTTAAAGCTGAGAACCCCTCCCCTAACGATACGATGGCATCTTATGTCTATGACACCAAGATGTCACCAGTCCCCAGTCCTGTGAGGCCTATTAAGCCTGCGTGGCCAAATGTTGCAGTGATCACCATGTATGGAAAGGAACTGGTGCCAGACACAGCACATCAAAACAACCAACATGTTAAGAAGTTATCTCAGAATAATAAGAAAAAAAAACAGCTGGCAGTACAGGTACATGTGAATTAAAGTTGCTTGCCAATTTCTTTTCTTTAGGTAACAGCTTCTGATTGAATTAATTGTTACTGTGAAAAATTAATCCCAAGCTAAGTTTGAAAAAGGGGTAATAGGTTCAACTCGCTATGTGTTGAAGTTCCAGTTAATTGTAAGTCATGGTGCAAACTGGGTGATCACTGTCATGGGCGATCATTGTTTAGAACAAAAATTCGATTTTTGTTAGAAAGATGGTTTTTTTTTTTATCTAAACCATAGTATTTTGTGCAATGGTTTAATTCTGCAAATTCTTTTACTTTTTCCTGCAGGTCCTACCCCCAGTGGATATTGACAGTTTTTCAGACACAGTGTCCTCCTCACCAAGTTCCCCACTTATTAAAGTAAGTTACTTTCATTAAAAGTGACATAAATTTGGTAGGATCATTATTACCGATATATATGTCTATGTCGGAAAATTGCTTTCTAAACATTGGTTAAAGGATTTACATTTTACCCCCTAGACCAATTCTCTAGCGTGATGAAGTAAAACGCACGTGAACGTGTGCACATTATTTCTTCCGTTAAAAAATACACCTTTTATTTCTTGATAAAAATTTTGCCTTTTGTAGATGTCCATTGAATGTAAAAACATTGACCTTTCAATGAAATGAAGAATGTTTTCCATGTGTTTTAGTATAACAAGGCAGTTTTGTGTATTTCAGGATTGCATCCCTGAGCCTGTTTCTCGTCCAGATGATTCCGAGTACCAGGAATTCCGAACTTTTTGGGCAGTAAAAGAAACTGGGACACAGGAAAAGGATGATGAACAGGTAAGAAATTGAAATTAAATTCAAGTTATTTGGACAGCAAAAGAAAAATTCTCAATAATTAAGCCATTTGCGGTTCGGCTGTTTGATGTCTACCTTTATTGTGGGGTAAAAATCAAGATTCAACAGAGATTCCAAATGTATGTGCAAAAAATTCTATATAGGGAGAGACAAAAAAGTCACTTAAGTTTTCAGTCCAAAATAGTGATATTAACAAAATATAATCTTAAACTTGTACGTGTGAACTGCTATTTCAGAAAACCATTTTTTTTGCTCCATGTCTCCAAAAGGCATGTGTTGGTTACAGTAGGCTTTAAGCATAAGAACCCCCCCCCCCCCCCCCACCCTTTCCTCAAAATGCCAGCAAACAACTGGAGTTTACAAGACATATGACAGATGTCATTTCTTTCTAGGCTCAGGTTGATACTGATGACGACTTTCTTAGAATTCCAACTCCTCAGCATCCTTTAACACTGGAGGGTTTGACAGGACTTGAGAATCAGCCATACAATGGTCCACCTTTTCCACCTGTTCATCCCCCAGTTTCTGCGCAGCAAGCAGATGCAGTTCTTGAAGCTGACACTCGACAAGAAAAGGCCCTACATGAAAGAGCTATGGAATGGTTAGTCTACACTGTCACAAAATACAAGCCATTTAATTAGTACTACAGGGGTAATACTAAACTACAGTTCCTCCAGTACGTAGCTAAGTTAACCTTAAAGAACAAGACAATAAAATTTAATCACTATAATATATTCTAATCGTAGTTTACACTTTGAGTGGATTTCTTTATTGAATGGTAGGACCGTAAGTAGCCTGAGAAAAGGGTAAAAATTCCGTATAGATGACGTTTAATTTCCTGAATTACGTAGTGCTTCTGATTATTCAACGGTGAACCTATCAGAAATACTACCCAGATGTGGGTAGTGACACGTTACCAGTATGGAATTTCATTGCTTGTTTCTCAGACATCATTTCGCGGGGAAACCGTTGGTCGCTTTGCGAAATGTCGGCTGCTTTCTCACGCTAGACCTTAAGACACTTTTACCCCATTGATGCATGTCACTTATAAACGTTTGGATACCTTTTTGTTGTTAGGGTTGAGCAGGAACTCTTGGCCCGCATTGTGAGTGAAATGAACCAACCAGTACCTGACCCCACAGCCCTGACAACTCTTCAGACTACCCCTGAAAGTAGCACTGAATCTGATTCTGAAAGTGATGATGCTGATATGTTTTGTGAGTTGTTGATTGTCATTGTTTTTTCTGACAAAACTACAAGTAAATTATTCCATCAAATAACTTATTTTAAAGTAATTAAAATCAGTTCTAGCAAGGGAAGTGTTTAGACCTTCGTCACGTTTCTATTAGCTTATTTCTTCTGTCGGTTTTAGCTGCCACAATAGGCTTGGGTGGAGTTCAGTTGTTTGTTGATGCAGGAATACCAGTGGACCGAGACCTTGTCTCTAACTTGATCCGAGAAGTAATTGCAGAAAACATTTCTACAATTCTTGGACACCCAAAACCAAAAGCCATGCCTCTTTCTTCTAAAGTAAGTAAAATTAAACATTTTCATTTTCATCTTCGTGTATATTTTCTTTAAAAAGTTTCAAATGAAAATGGTGTTGCTTTAAATACTATAGATGCACAATTAACGCCCTTCTTCAAGTAAGCTCCCCCTCCCCCCCACCGAGGCTAAAGTATAAATGAAACGCCCATCGTAAAATGAGTGCTCCCCAATCCACCCCCATGGGCAAAAAAACCCTCACTGATTATACGGTAGTGAAGAAAAATGGAAGGATTTTGTTACGGGAACTGAAATAAAGGACCTTCAGGGAAACAGAACCTTGAGACCGACCACACAAAGTTTTCTGTTTCTTTTTACAGATACGTTCCAGTTGACAATCGCAGTTTGTGTTCCAGTTGTTATGTTAAGCCAGAAATTTGAAAAACAAAATAAGCGCTCCCCTTAAAATAAGCACTCTCCTCTTGACTCAGAAAATGAAGTATTATTATTATTGTTGTTATTATTATTATTATCGGGAATTTGTTACTGAAAATGAACAGCAATAGATTTACTGTACATCTTGCGTCATGGATCAGAACCTTAACCGTATTATTAAAATCAGCGCATTGACGTTTATGCCATCCACTAGGACTTTTGACTTGATTATGTATAATTCTATGTGATTTCTTGGAATTTTGAATTGTGAAGGGGTCTTGCCGGAAATTTGTATTGATATGGACGTTTTCTTTTTATGAATATTTTACTGAAGTTTTGTGTGTAGTTTTTATAAGATTTTAATAAAGTATTTTTTTCATTATTATTATTATTATTATTACGTCTGGGCGGTTTACAAACCGAAATTAACATACTATAGCTAACTACTAAACAAAGGTATGATTACAATTAATTAAAATGCCATTTAACTTGATTGACAATACCCGCAAATAGCGCAGGCAAATCGCGGAGGGCAGTGACACCTATTTATAAAAAGCCTAGAATAAGTTATAAGTCAAAGTGTCTACAAAACACGGCTGCGGCGGAGCTAAATTCAGACGTCCATCGTGCCAGCTCACCGCTGAGCATTGAAAGCACATGCTGACTATCTAGTGTTCTATCTCACAGGAGGAAGAAGAGCATTCACGCACCCCTTCCCACAGGGAAACACCACTTTCCACCCCCACCCCAACCCCGGAGTATACACCTCCAGAATCAGAGGAAAGTGCTCATGACTCACCAGTGATTGCAACGCCTATACGCACTCCCATCCCCTCAGTATCAAGTGAAGAGGCTACCCTGTCAGGTAGCGGAGATGAAGAAAACGTATTTGAACGTGTCAGGGAAGAGCAGAATAAAGTGGAGGAGACTAGTGAACAGGTTCGTTACCTTTTTGGGAAAAGAAGGCTTTTGTTGCAGTGCAGGTTAATTAGGTTCAGTTCCTTTCTTCTCACTGCAGGTATCTGAAGCAAAAGCTCCGATATCCACCCCAGTCGCAACACCACGTCGTGCTCAGTCCCCTCCCGCGAGTTTGTCCACACCTGAGCCGTCAATACAAGAGCCAGAGGCACATGCTGTATCTCAAGACACACTTGTTCCCACTCCTACTCCTTCAATTGTAGTAAAAACGCCAACGCCGGAGCCTGAGCCCGAGCCTGATCCTGAGCTAAGCGTGTAAGTTCCAGAAGTGTTTAATCACATCCTTGTTGAAACTTTTTTACTCGACGACTAAAATAATATGATTTGCGTGAGGATGTTTAAAATGTGACAATGAGGATGTGATATAAGGTAAATGAAGTTAGGCATTCTTTCCCAATATCAACAAGAGTCAGGGTAGTTAAATTTTTCCAATTTTTTTAACCCGGTCATGCTTTTTTCCTCATTTCTAGTATTATATCCTTTTGTTATAACCTGTAATATAACGCCGAATTATACATGAAAGAGAAGTGGAGTTTATTTCAAACACGGTCAGCTGAGGGCTTATTTAAACTTGGGTGCTCAAGTTTGCAGCGGGGATCCCCACATACCTGTATATTGACCGTAACAATTGAGGGTTGATTCTTGTAAGAAATTGGGAGTAAATGCCCTTTTTCTGTAGTTTTGGTTTTGTCTGTTAACAGGCGATCTAGCTGTGCTGTTTTCTGATTTTTAATTATAATAAACTTTTTTAATTTTTTTTTTCTGAACAACGCTTCAGAGCTGAGGAACTCAGTCAACCTAAAGAACCCTCAGTTAGTCAAAAGAAACAAACACCAGCTAAGTCCGCCAAACCGTCGGTCAGCAGTCCATCCAGCTTGTCATCTACTACCCTGGGTACAACGACAATAACTACTGAGGAGGAGATGTCTGATGGAGAAATGATACAGGTAAAAGTTTCAGCCTCCCTCTCATCCCATGTTATTATTTTTGGATAGTTTCTTAACTGAAGTAACTTTTGTTGTCAGTCTTTAAAGGCCGAGCTCTTAAGCAAAGCGTTTAGCACATCTCAGTTGCTATAGAGCTTGTAGCATCTCAGTCTATGTTCAATTAAACCAGCACCTTGCAGAGGAGCCAATCACAGTAAGAGTCACAGCGCTTTATATGTTCAGTCTATTTTTAGACTTCTTCCTTTTGGGAAAATGTTTTGTGTTCTTTACTTCTGGAATCGCTTCCTTCGTTAGATTTTTCCAACTTGAAGATGAAATTGAACAACATTTAGTTAAACCAGTTTATTATACGTTGTAATCACTATCTGCCTTCTCACTGGCTAGGAGCCTACGTTCAATTCTGAAAATCAGCGCACCCAACAGGTTAATCAGACCTCTGCTAGCCAAGACTTCCAAGGTCATTTTTTTGTTTCTTTTTTCCCGAAAAACAATAAACTGTTTTCCGTGCGTGCGACAGTTTGTTTGTCGTTATTTTCTTCCAAACCTTTATTAGATTCAGTTTAAGGTTTTCTTTTCGTGTAGTTGTTAGTAAATTAAGATTCACGAATTGAAGTGAGGATCTTTCATCTTTGAGTCACATTTTAAGTAAAGCACTTTCAATAATCAAAACCGCGTGTTAATTGCAGCCTTCAAGTTAAATATATTGCTTGAGATTTTCATGGTAGCACTGCACTTTATTTATTAAGTAATGATATAAAATGCTTTAATGATGAAGTTTATATCCGTCCGATTGGTTTCATTAGGGAGCTTAAGAATTTAGCAAAGTCGGCAAGCAGTGGGCCTAACAGGAAAACATGCTCTGCACGTGCATTACGAGACACGCTTTTCGGTCCGATTTCTTTGCTGTTGCGGCACGACTAAGACGTGAAATTTCCTGATGGGAAGGTTTCCGAATTTCTCGAGGACGTAAACAAGATACGGCAAATGTTTCTTTTTCTGTAAAGTATGATTGAATTCATTTAAAACGGTGGTGATTTCGCAGAAGTCGCATTAGGGAGCTTTAGCAACGACGACGGCGATGGCAACGAGAACGTCAAAAAAGCCATAGGTTTATTAAGCAAAACAACAACTTTGCACGTGCATCACACTTTTTTGTACATTTCTTCGCCGTCACTGCACGACTACGACGTGAAAATGCCTAATTGCACGTTTTATGGAGGACGTAATCAAGCGACGACGAAGTTTTCTTTGTCTTTCTAAACTTGAGTTTGGTCCCCAAGAAATCAACTCCTGAAAAATCGGCTACATTTGACATTTTCAGCGAATTGGCAA
Organism: Porites divaricata; assembly: GCA_038088405.1. Classification (NCBI taxonomy): domain Eukaryota; kingdom Metazoa; phylum Cnidaria; class Anthozoa; order Scleractinia; family Poritidae; genus Porites; species Porites divaricata. The sequence continues at coordinate 12,411,780 of JBBMOI010000007.1, forward strand.
ACACAAAGTTTGAAGAAACGCCAATTCATTTTAAAAGTGATGTTTCCGCTGCCGTCGCCGTTGTCGTTGCTAAAGCTCTCTGTTGTAACTGCGCGGCGACACACATTCGCACAGAAGCGAAAATAATTTCTTCAAGAGACCAAACTTTAGCTCTTTACACAGAAATCTCATTTTGGTTTGGAAGTTTAAATGATGCCTACAGAAAATATACAGGAATTTAGATTAGATGGTGCTGGGAACGTTTCTTTTTGCGCACTTTTGATTCCGGCTTGCAAAGTGGCCAAAGTTACCGGACCAAGGAACCACTGGCCAAACCAGCTGCCTTAAAACGGAGTGGTCGTTTTCTATGATGCACTGACAGCTTCTCAGCTTTCCAAAAATCCTTCGTCACAAGTTTGTACAATATTACGGCAACCGATCCTGTAGGTTGGGTTACAGGACAAATTTCAGCACACTACTCTTCTAAGATAAGAAATACTCATTTACGTCTTTATCGTCCGGACCAAGGACCACATACTGTACTCCTCGTTTTTGTTTATTTACTACGAACTCTGCTATGAACTAAAATATTCATAATGTGACTATGAATACTTGTTTGTTTTCGTTATAAAGCCATATGCACACGCGGGAATCTACAGTGAAGGAGAGTTTGCTATTTCGCCCAGTATTGTTAAAATGGCAGTACAGAGGAAACTACCTTTGCAAGGAAACTGGGACTTGACAGTTTTAGGGCAAGACCAAGGTAAGGCAGGAATAGTTTTAAGATGACTTTCGATCCAAACTGTTACCCACCCCTCCCTTGTTATAAAACTGACGAAGAGCTAGGACTCCAAACGTCAGCGTTTCTATCCTTTTACGGTGATGAATTGACCTGGTCAACTTAGTTAAACGATTGTTGCTCTGAAATTATCTGTCTTAACCGTTCGTCACGGTAGGATGCATAAACGTCCATAGTCATTGTTTACATTTTTTGCTCATTAGCCGTAGAGAGAACCCACAAAAAGTTGTAGCCATATATAAAAATTAGGTTCAAAAGTTGAAAGAGCTGGTTAATGAGACAAAAAATGTAAACAAGGGTTCGCCTATTTTAATCTGGTGCTTGAAGCAGTGAGCTTCAGTTCAGGCAACTTGATAGACCATCTAATCATGTCTAACCAATAACGACTCTCCGTCCTCAGATAGTCGTAACGAACGTGTGAGAAAAGCGGTGAAAGGATTGTTACAACCAGAAGATGGTGGGAGAAGACGTGACCATGGTGACAGTAGCAGCAGTGTCAGTGATTCCCCGTATCAGGCCAGCTCTGCCAGCACTTTGAGAGACACTGAGGATATTAAAGAGGTTGAGTGTGAAACGTTCTTGTTTCGTTCTCTTTTTAAGTGTTAGAAAAGAGGGGTTAGAAAATATAAAAATACATATCTTTTGTTACAAGTAAGTGTAAGAAATTTTAAAAAGGTAAAAAGTAAGAATTAAAAAATCTAGTATATTACATAGCTAATTCATATTTAAAAACTAACCGATTAATAAAAGAGTTTTTAAAACGCCTAGTGTTACGCATTTATGTTTCTTTCCTAGGACTCCATCACAGACTTTAGTGACAGAGAACCGGGCGAAATACGACCCGCTCGCGATCCAATGGCTGTACTTTTGACCCACATTCAGAATTTTAGTCGGCCGGCGAAAAACAGCGCCAGTGAAGGAGAGTTGTTACCAGAGCATCAGCAGCGCATGCCTTATCAAGGCCAAAAAAACGGTGGTGAAAGAGAGCCTGGTGAAATAGGTTAGTGTTTAAAAAAGATAACTGCTGCAAATAATTTGTGTAGGTAAACACCTTGTTCCTTAGGACTGTGCCTTTCTCTCGGGGTAAACAGAGCCGAGAAAGATCCGCAGTGAAATCGGTATGCATGTATGTAAGCGTGGGAAAACAGCCGACGCTACCGGCCATTGCTTTCCCCGCGAGCTAGGTATTTGTTAGCTTATGTTCTTCTCACTCGAATTTGTCTTTTTCATTTTCAGTCCCTGGGAATCTCTCTCCAGGTGAGGTAGCTTCATGGGAGCCTCCAGGTGCAATGGAAATGTCTTCTGCTCCTTTTCCCGGCGAATTCGAAGTGGTTGACCGGCCAGTGGGTTTAAAAAAGACCAATAGCACAATCGCACAAATCGACGCTCAAAAAACATTTGACGGAGCGCCGAATCACGACGACCGCTCTCTTCACGCCTCCGACCTACTTCCGGGAACACTCGGCACAGAGTTATCACCTTTCACCAGTGCAAAACAAAAGCAACAGTACCCAAAACCAGGAGCCATTCTCGTTGAAAGAAGCGAAGGTGAATTATCAGAAGAGGCGAGTTTACAAAACACTTACTCAGTTGAAAAGCGCGGAGGAGCGTTAGTATTTAATGTCGCTAGTAAGGAGAAAGAGCCAGAAACAAGCGGACAAAACAGAATGGACATCCGGGAAGAAAATAATGGGGCTGCTAAACAAGAACAAGAAGAAAATGAGCCTCAACATAAAATAAGTGTGACATTACCATCTATTGATAACTACAATGTAAATGAGGAGAGCTCGCTTGTAAGTGATGCCGGCGGCGGCAGTCATGTTTCTGTTGATCAGGATACCTTTGGTAACGTATCATCAATTTCTGGCGGAGATTTTTGAAATAAAAGTTGATAGCATATCCAAGTGTCTCTTTTGTGTGCGTTTGAACTGATAAGTCTTCTCATATTTTTTGACCGGTTTGCGATTTGTTGAATAGCTCCCTAATTAATTTATTAGATTCTTGTGAAAAAAATACTCCAAATTAAAACAATTTTGTGCAAAGGAAGGGCAGAAGAGTTGACTGAAAAGTAATCTTGACTGGGAAAACCACATTTTTTTCGTTTGTTTTCACGGTTTGTGCACGTACGCGCCGTTGGCTGTAATACCGGATTTAGTCTATATTTTTGCTCACGAATCCCTGGACACATAGAATTTGGAAACGTTGCTACTTTTTAAAATTAGTGGGAGGCGGGGGTGGGGGGAGGGAAATTTGAGATCCAAGAAATAAGATGTCCTAGTTGGGGTAGAACCAATGACAAACTCAACTTACATTTGAACGACCAGATTGACAATGATCATTGAGATGCGGCCCAAAAACCAATTAACTGAATCATTTTCTATCGCGGCTCCAAATAATTAGCAATTATTGGACGAGGTTGAGCAAAATATCGTGATTTGTCAGTGGCGAGCGGGTCAATTATTTGCCGAAGCCGAGGCTGAGGCAAATAATTGATCTGCGAGACACTGACAAATCACGATATTTTGCGATTACCGAGTTCAATAATTGTTTTATCATTCGATCACTGAGTTTGTTTTTTAATAAATAATATCTTCGGAAAGCGGTTAGCGGTCAGGAGCAATGATAGAGATCACATAAATGAGCAAGGAGCAAGCGTGGTTTCATTTACGCATGAGCAGAATAGTATATGCAGCCAAAAACTAAGCCAAAAACAGTTGAACGACATTCCGCATGAGCACACCATTATTTGTAGGCAGTTATTTGCAGGTCACGTGGTGGGCTCTCGGCCAATGAAAAGGAAGAAACATTTGCATCGAATGATAAGGTGCATTATGGGAGATGTGCAAGAGGCGAATAATAAAACACTGCTATCGCAGAAGTAATTGGTTTGAATTCCGTTCAAACCTGATTTTTTTTTTATCACGCGCAGACCAAAAAGTTTTTGTTTGTTTGTTTTGTTATCAATAGGCAACTCTAATAGGGCCAGGGGTTGGCGCAAACTGGAAGTCGACAAACCTGCCAAACCACGTAGAACAGGCAAGGGACTGGGCTTCTCCGCTTGCGATCTAACAAGGCTTGTGATTGGTTAGTTGGCAACTGGATAGTTGCGAAAGAGGAATCTTTTTTGTCCGCCGAAGTGTGATCGATCTGTACGGACGTGGTTAACAAATTAATTTTGGGCTTATTCCAGTGTGAGTTATTCCATGAATATGGTTGATAACGACGCAAAATCTGCAAAACCGTTCAAACAGCGAAAAAGCTTTGGTGAGCCATTGTGTTGTGAAAAGCGTAGTAAGACTTATTTACATATGGTAGCTTTGTTGTTGTTGCGTACGAAAGCACGTTCATGAACGCTCTTTCTGTCGTTTCAGTAAGTAGAAGAGATGAGGTGGCAGGGATTAGAGCAAAGTTTCCATCGAAAATACCAGTAAGAATTGTGCTTTGTTACTTCTACTACTTAAGCAAACATTGTGTATTTCTATGGCAATGTACTTAACTTAATTTTGGTCCAAGTTTGTTGTCTTTTCTCAATTGATACAAAATGTTCATGTAGAAATAAGAAACCTATCCTTATCTCACTGTAGGTTATAGTTGAAAGATATCACAAAGAGAAAGATCTCCCATTACTCGACAAGACAAAATTTCTCGTCCCACAAGAGCTGACAATGAGCCAATTCGTCACTATTATAAGGTGAGTAGTTTAAAAGCCATTGTTTAACTGAAAAACTTGCTCGAGCCGATTCTTTGTTTGCACGTTCTTGTGTGATTATAACAGTCTTATATAACTTGCAACTTGCCAGCCAGCAGTGCAAATTTCTGGCTTTACAAAAACTAGAAAGAAATTAAACGTGAAAGTGAATCTTCAAGTCACTGAAATATCAACTTCCAACCCCAGCTACACCAGGTGTCTGTACCGTAAAAGTTTGGTAAAATGTGACATTTAAAAATACTGACTCTACTCTGTTTTTGAATTGATTAACCCTTTCACTGCTAGATCAAATTAAAAAAATTTATGTTTAGTTTTACTTTGAAAATATTATTTGCCTTCTTTGGGCATAAGTCATTCTGCATTGATCAGGTTTGGGCTTGATGTCCTGTCAGACAAAATTGTTATTAGTCTCACGTGTTTTTCAACCCGGGGGGTAGTTCCTTATATAGGCTATATAGGTATGAGCAACACTGAAGGGTATGGTTTTTCAGCCGTTTGGTCTGAAATAGGGTATCAATTTCGACCATTTTGGTCTGAAATCTGAAGGTATGGTTTGTGCACTCTAGTCTTGAATTGGGTATGTTTTTTTAGAAGAATTTATAGCTACTTCTTCATCATTTGGCAATAAGACCATTTCCCTTCTAAGGTGATTCCCTTGTTTTGCACTGTGCATCTCTTACTGCGCATAACAAGATGGCCGCCGTAAAAAAGGGCATGAAGTCGACTGAAGAGAAACGCTATTGGAATTTTTGCTTGCGGTTGTTTCTTGTTGAGGTGAGACTCAATGTTTTGGGAATGTGCATAACGTAAGCAGTACACATGTTGCTGAGTTCTTCTTCCTTGCGGGGAACCTCGATAGTGCATGTTTAACTTGTGCTTACTCATTTTGATTTTCATTTAAACGCTTTCTCTATCACATTGTGTCCTAAATGTGATGTCTCGATGTAAATTCTGTAAATATGGATTTTTTAATACTTTCTTCCCCCTTTCACATACATTCTATTTTGAAACTCACCCCAGTCCTCTCTCAAAAATCGGAGAAAATGCATTTGGTGCGCACTTTTTGCAGCTTTACCGCAAAAACGAGAATGGTGACCCACATTTTTTATTTCATGATTTTAATAAGGACAGTGCTTCCTTTTGATGAGAAAAAAATTGGCACAAATCTACGTTCAGTCTTTTGGCAATTTTACTAAATTGTACAGATTGAGCTATCACGGGTCGAATAGCGTGTGTCCAATTCAATTCTACTTTGGAACGTAAAGTAAAAACAAGGGCATTTTTCTGGTATGTAAGTGGATAAACAATACATTAAAGTCAAGTTCTGTGCGATACCACAAGCATCATCAAAAAAATCTCTCCTTTTTGTCTAGTTTTGGACTGCGCACGGTGTTTGTCAAAGGGTCCTAAATAGCCATAATTGTCAGCATTGCGACGCCAAAACAATCATGGTGACCCCCACTTTTGATTACTGTTTTACCATCTTCTTGACTTGTCACATCAGTGTACCAAGTTTCGTCTACACTCAATGTTAGGTTCTTTTACTAAGGAATCACCTTAATAAGCATTCAAATTATCTTCGGCAATGATCGAAATGACGTGCCATGTAAATCGAGGCCCTTCAATTTTCATTTACTTATACACGCATATAGCCTTTGCAAACTTATTTCCAGTCATCGCTAACAAGCGTACTAAATCCATTCAGAACAAATAAAAAGTATCGACGTCGATAAAGTAGGAAGTAAGAAACAGTCAGTCTGCACGTCGTCATTACCAAGTCTCCACTGCTCGATCTCCAGTTATACTTTGAAGGGGCTCAGATCTGATAAACGTTCGCACAAACACAAATATCAGTCCAAAGCATTTTTAATTTGCGACAACAGGTCACATCAGACCACATCTGTGATGCACATACATGCCAGGGTTGATTAATGTATTGATTGCTATTTAATCAACACTACCAGCACTGCACCAATCAGAGGCTACATTCGTGGGTGAATGCAGTTTTTCAAAATCGTGCTGTTTGTGGGCAAGCGTTTCCTTCCCTCCCCTCCCCCTCCCCTGTCATTTCATTTTTTTTTTAATCATCCCAACTTTCTCAATGAATTTGCGTGGAAACACTTGCTACGCAGTTTAAATTTAGAGCTTTTCCGAAACGTGTCAGTCCACGAATTCTATTGCTTGAAAGTGTTGATTACTTTGGAACAGTTGAACACTACTGAGTGGTTGAAAAAAATAAGAATCTTAATTAGCAAAACTGTGGTGGTCGGCTGTTGCGAACTTTCATTATGTGCAAATGGCTCCTGTGATGAGCATGCAATTTATTTTCAGCAATGATTGAAATGACGTGCCATGTAAATAACTTTTTGGATCTTTGGCAATGACATTATATAACTTTTTTGGAATCGAGATACTTGAATTTTCGTGTTTTTATACACGCATATATAGCCTTCGAACACAGACGTATTTCTGGTCGTCACTAACATACATACTAAATCAATTCAGAAACAAGTAAAAAGAATCGGCGTCGATAAAATAGGAAGTAAAAAACATTTAGCGAGTAAATCCTGTTTCGAGTAGAATTAAATGCCTCCTCATTTCTCGATCTAATCTCCAAGCAGAGCGAGACTGAATTCCGCTGTAAGCACGTTCTTGTTAACATTGGCAAGACATCCAAAACTGAACAATACCTCTTTATCATTTTACCTTTGTTTGTGAAAAGTAACAGTATTGGGATATTTAGTGAAATTATCAACTCTAATGGCCACCACATACACTGTTAAAGTCCTTAGATCTTTGTGTTTTGGTGAGGGAGTGGATATTCCACAATAAGTCCTGTGGAAATATCTTGTCAGCCCTTCTCAGTGAAGTGCTTGAATTTAACTTTTTAGTACATTTGCAAGTTTTGCTAGTATGATTTTTTTTCCACTAGCAATATGGTAAGACCACTAGCAAATTCTTTCCCTTTGTTTGGGAGACATGGATGATTTTAACTCGCAAAGGTTTTCTAGTGGATATTCTAGATATATTTACACTCACAGATTATCAAAATCACTCGCAGTTTGCAAGTTTGCAAGTGTTAATTTTGAGCCGTGAAGTGAACAACTTAAATGTTAATGAGCTGGTGGTTCCACTAGCAGAAACAATAACAATAGCTCCACTTACTCTAATGCGGACAATATCCCTCTGCCTGCCTCTGTTGGGCAATATATTCCAGAAAATATCCATACCATAGCGTGGACTGCTTCCATATCTTACCCCCAGTTTTAAGGTCACTGCTTGTGGAGGGTCATTAGTTTCAAGGGGTCGTTACTCTCGGTAGTTGTCAACGCCTGTGAAATTTTATTGCTACTTTTGGGGGGTTGTTATGGTGCTTTTGGAACTTTACATATACTTTCCTACCTCCTTAGCCATTTCAGATATTCAACTGAAGGCTTGAGGTTGTCTATTCAACAACAACTTTTCTTCACCATCTCTAGATTTGCTGCAATATGGTGCTCTTCTTTGTGGTATATCTGCATGCTTCTGACATAAATTATATACCACACCCCTTTAAACACATATCTCAAGAATTAGTAAACTTCTGATTCCTTACTGGGATCTAAATCCCTCATGTGAGGTTAAAGGAAGGTGATGGCACATTTGACTTATGTCACGTACAAGGGTCAAAATAGTCCCATGAGTAGTCTGTACAGAAAAAGACCAAACCTACCAACTACGATCAACTACGTTCAGTCAGTAGTCCTTTGTACATTATGTTAGCCTTCTTTTGAGCGTTTTAGTGAGGCAGAAGCATTAAGCATTATTTGAGCATTTTAGTGGCATTTTTCATACAGAAAATTAAAATTGAAACATTTTTGAAGCTAGATAAGACAACTTGAAAAATAATTATAAAAACTTTATTCGAATTCACCTTAATACAGCCTTGTAGATGATCTTTTTTGCCGTATTGTATACATTGTTGTCACACCATTTAAACATTTTTGTTAGTCTTAAACCCCCTTAAAATGTTTAGAGTTATAATGAGCATTATTGAGCATTTTAGTGACCTTTTGGGGGACTACCGAGCATTTTAGAGGGAGAAATGGAGCATTAAGATGAAGCATTTTAGTGGGGAAACAAAAGCATAATGTACAAAGGCCTATCAGTCAGTGGTTTCAGGAAAACTGAATGTCCATCAAAAACTGCAAACTGCTTGCAAAACAAAACCATTGGTCATGGCAGTCACGTTGTGTACATAGCAACTTCTAATCTGCATGGGCACTTGTCATCAGTCTGTCAATTCGCTGTTTGTTAAGTCATTCAAAATAACCTACTTATTAGTTATGGTTGTCATTTTCTCATACATTTTAAAATTAAAACTGTCATAACTTCTTAGCTTTTTAATCAAATCTTAGCATAATTTATAATCAAAATCTTAATCTTAACCATTCTTAATATTTTGAACTGTCAGCAGACAATGCTGCAGTAGTATCCATGGAACTGGAATCTGTTGCATTCCAGTGTCGAAATATAGTTTTTGTTCCCACTAAATGACAAGTGACAGCCATATAAAAGACATTGAAAATCTGCAATAGAAAGATAGGGTTATGCTTGTTTTTACCCTGTGTGCCTGGCTCTAAGTGTCGATCTTTTACAATATGATGCTTTGTTTAACATGAAGTTTACACTTAGCTTAATCAGCCAGTTAATATGTTCTGAAAATTAAAAACTAAAAATGTACAATAACTCATCATATGAAAACTGTAAAAGCTAAGAACTAAGAATCGATTAGAACAACAAAAACAACAGGCAGCTATACAGTTACTATAAATTCCGATTTCAGTCACACTTGAGCAATTGAATTTTGTTCTTCATTTCATTAGAGCCACTTTAATTCTCATATCATTTGCTAGCTCATTCCATTTCTTAGCGGCAAAATATCTCCGTGATTTGAGACCATAATTTATTTAGTTGCATTAACTTTGGGTAATGAAAGGATATAATCATGTCAAAGATTATACTTGGATGAGTGTAAGGTGACAAGATCTCTAATTGCGGGTGGAGCTTTGTCTGATGTACTATTTTAATTTTGTTGTCAATAGCATGTCTTGGATTCTTTGAGTTTCAGTGGATGGGAGTCTTGTTCTTTCCAAGAGATCTTGATAAGATGCAGTTTTATCTTTGAAGATGTACCTCAAATCCCTTTCTTTTAGCAGTGTTTTTTTTTTTTCCACAGTGGTGCCAGACTTGGTTACAGTGGTTACAACACAGCTGTATAAATGCGCGATAAAGCGATTCCTTAGTTTTAAGTGGCAAAAAGTTCTTCAATGTGTTCAGAGCACTTAAATGAGCACTTAATTTGCAATAAATACTTGAAAAATGTGATTGTCAAATTTTAATTCATCATCAAGGACAACCCCAAGAAGACACGTCTGTGATTTTAATGTCAATATCAGCTAATTTAAAGTTCAGTTGCCAAGTACCGTAGCCTGATCTTTATCTGGGTTTGGTTTCATGCTATTTCCCTGGTAGAAATCCTATGTAGGATCCTAAAGGATCCTACAGGATCCTGTAGGATCCTGGTCAGGATAAGGATCCTAGTCAGGATCCTGTTTAGGAATAGGAACTTAGTCAGGATCCTGTTTAGGAATGGGAACCTAGTCAGGATCCTGTTTAGGATTGGGAACCTAGTCAGGATCCTGTTTAGGAATAGGAGCCTGGTCAGGATCCTAAGTAAGAATCGCATCCTTTCCAGGATCCTACAGGATTTTGAACAGAAATTTAGAATTTACTTGTAAGGATCCTAAACTGCAGCAGAATAATGTGGTATGCAAGATTATAACCAATAACCATCTTTTTAAAACTACTGCACTATTTGTACCCTCACAGATAGTATCTTCAAGGATCCTGAAATAATCATACAAGAGATTTTTGAGATATTTTTGGATATGTATAATATTATAATACATTGTCAGGATTGTTATAACACTGTTACTTTTATCCCAGATAAGATCTTAGAGTAATAACAGAATAATGCACATATAAGGGTCTTAACAGGATCCTTAAATGGGATAATCTTACAGGATGCTGGGTGGATTTTGTAGGATTTTAATAGGATCCGGAAGGTTTATCTTTTAGGATCCTAGGTGGTTTTTGTAGGATTTTATAAGGATCCTGGTCACATTTTTCAGGATCTTAATAGGATCCTAACAACATATCTTATAGGATTTTGGTACCATTTTACAGGATCTTAATAGGATCCTGATGGTATATCATTTAGGATCCTGGATAGATTTTGTAGGATCCTAACTGTATTAATCTTGTAGGATTCACAATTTTCCAGGATCTTAATAGGATCCTAACAATATATCTTTTAAGGATTTTGGTAGCATTTTACAGGATCTTAATAGGATCCTCATGGTATTTCATATAGGATCCTGGGTGGATTTTGTAGGATTTTAATAGGATTCTTTACATTTTCGTTAAGCTATTTGATAACTATTTCTTTATAATGTTATTTTAATCATTATTATTATACCCAAATTAGGGCACCTTATCATCAAGCCCAACACCATTGCAAAATGAATTCCCAGAGTTCTGGGAATCCTAGGAATTCCAGTTTATTCCAAGACATGCAAATGAGGAAAGATGAAAAACCTTGAAATATTTGGGAATACTTGGGAATGGGTGAAAATGCCAGTGGGAATTTTTGGGAATTCTTAGGAATTCCCAATAATTCTGTTGATAGGAGACAATTCTGTCGTTGTATCATAGGGGTCAGCGGTGTTCTGCGTAGGCCGTATTGTATGTGTAAACCGAAGATGGCTGCATGGGCTTTGAGAATAAAGTGTTGTGTTCTCGAAAGCTGTTGTTCCTCTGATGGAAGCTTTCCCAGCCGGTCAACAATTCCAAGTTTGGAGGAAACTGTCTTTGGAATTTATGGGAATTATTGGGAATTGCGAAAACACCAATGAGAATTTATGGGAATTTCTAGGAATTCTCAATAATTCCAAGTCACAGTTAACTTGGGACCATAGCTTATTTTTGTAAAAACGATAAGTGTTCAAAGGCAATTGAACAGCTTGAGAATTTTAATAATCATTTCTTTAATTGCCGTTAACAACAAAGATTTCTTGACATTAACCAGCATCCATAGACAACACTTATTGCGACTAAATCTTTACAAAAAACAATTATCAACAGTAAGCACGAATTACTGAAAGCTTGATATTCGAAGTGCGACTTCTTGTACCTGAGCGTTCCAAACAATTGTCCACAACAAGTTTTTCATCACAGCTTTGCCTAATAAAAGGCCATCGTTTCTTGAAAAATAATACGACTTCTTCCTCTCGCTCTGACACCTCAAAAGCGTTGGAATATTTTATTCAGCTCTGAAAGAGAGTCCTTTTTTTAACTAACTATAGATCACGAGCAAAATCACCCGCCATGTTTGTTGGTTGACTCGCACTGGTTACCAGTCTCCCTACCAAGTGGATTCCGTCGTCACGTGCGCCTTTTTAACCAATGGAAAAGTGTGAAATGAAGTTCCGTTCGGCGAGTTCAAATTCACGCGGACTTTCAACTAGCAAGAGCACAAGTATTTTACATCCGATTGACATTTTAAACATTTTAAAACGCAGAATGTTCATATATTTTGTTGCTGACACGTGAAACGTGCTTCCAGTCATGCCCGAGAACGATAAGTCAGCTGGATTGTGAAAGGTAAAGGTACGTTCCTGCCTCGTAATGTGTCTTCTGATGGTAACCACGTAGCTGGAGATCAAAGTTAACTTATAGATCCTTCCTATATGAACAGGAAAGTTCAAGATGCATGGAAAACCATTTATTGGTTCCTTTTTGTTTACTGGAGACATGACTGTAGTCGTTGTTGCAAATGGATATAGTGGAATCTTACACGAATAAGCTTTATATAACGTATAACTCGATCAGATTCTGGTGAATTTAATACAGTAGAACAATAACCTCGATAACTCGAATTCTCCGCTAAGTCAACTAAATTTGCTTTTCCTTGATCAAAATTTCTTTGAAATTTACCCCGATAACTCGAATTCCCCGCTTAAACTCGAACTGTTTTCGTTTCCCTTTAGAGTTCGAGTTAACAGCCGGGGTTCTACTGTATTCATGGACATGTATAAATGTCATGTCTCTTGTAGAGATGTGTCCGGTTTATGGAGTGTCAACGTGACACCAGCAATGGCTTATAAGAACAATAGCTGAACTGAAATGATTTTTCATAATGACAAATTTGGATTATCTTTCTTGGTTTTTCTTGTTTGATTTTAGATTTAAATTATTTATAATATCAATTGATTGGACTTTCTGGAGTACACTAAATGAGGCCATTAGAAGGAAAGGATTGTCCAGTCAGTGTTCTCCCTAGGGTTTAAGAAGGCCAGGGGGTGTTGTGAATGTTATTTTTCAACAGTGTTTGTATCGAGGTTGCTGTAGAATGAATAATAACAGAAACAGCGAACGGTGTCAGTAACTAACCCTTTGACAAGCTCATCATTATTTTTTGTTTCATGCATTGATAGGGAGAGAATTTTGCCTAGTAATCCATTAATTGTGTTTTTGGGACAATTTCAAGATGGCAATACATTAATTGTGAGAAATGTCAATGTAAGGTTCAATCCATTGGGTCAAATCTTTTTTTTTCTTTTTTTTTAATGCCAGGCAGCCCACCTCGCCTTCAATACATAGGGAGAACCCTGCCAATGTTCTACTTTGCTTAGCCAACACCAAGGTTATAAACATCCGTGGTAGTTTTTGTTGTTATAGATAACATAATTTCATGCTCTAAAAGGTAGAATTTACTGTAGAATGATAATAATGTTGTTTTGTTATAATGGCATTGAGCCACTATTTTACCCTCATTGTTAAACTAAACCTGAACAAGCTAATCACAAGTTACATCCAGAATACGCATGCCTCCAATTTACATAATATTTTTTCAATGTGATTATGTGTGACAATTGAAACCAAAACATATACTTTTTCCAATTAAACAACCATTTTACACACCCTGTTGAATCAAGAATATCACTGTTATGTATAATTATTACAGGTCAAAAGTAAATTCAGGTAATTTTTCCACCTAGGTTGATTTTTAATTTCTTTTGTCTCCTAGCAAGGACTTCTGAATAACATACTAAGTAGGGGATCGATGGATAAACCTGAATTTCATTTTGACCTGTAAAATATCTCTCATATATAGATTTTCATCTCTATGGTGAATAATCAAATCAATCACAACTTATTTATTACATTTTTGTTAAACAAATTATTAGGTACATGATCAAATATATTTAGAAGTGAAAAGGCGGTTTCAAATATGAGTTCTTTAATTCCTCTTATCTGAAAAGAAAGAAGCCTATATTATTTAGGCAAGAAGTTACGGTTGACCAGTCCTGGTTTTTCAGGTTTACAATAAAGGCATTTTTCATTGGATTACACAGGATATATTATCATCTGAAAGCAATATATTTTTGGTATACAGTATATAATGTGTTTCTTTTGTACAATGCTTTGTTATAATTTTTTTACCTAGCCTCATTCTTTGTAAGTCGAGGAGAAAGTGTGGAAATCAGAATTAGTCTTTGATGTAAAACAAGAGAGCTGTTTTCTTAACTGAGTTAACCTTCATCAGCAGAAATAATTGTCTTGCAGTAATAATTTTTTTATTGATTTCTTTAAAACAATAAAAGGCATTAATTGCAAGAAATAAATGAAACCGTGAATCTCTTTTTAATAATATAAAGAATCTTGTTTAAGATCAGATCATAAGATCCTATAGGTGGACAGGATCCTGTGTATAGATACTATTAAGTGGGCAGGATCCTGTGTATGATCCTATGAGGTGGGCAGGACCTTGTCTAAGATCCTATGAAGTGGGCAGGATCCTGTATAAGATCCTATGAAGTGGGCAGGATCCTGTATAAGATCCTATGAAGTGGGCAGGATCCTGTGCAAGATCCTATGAAATGGACAGGATCTTGTGTAAGATCCTATGAGGTGGACAGGATCCTGTGCAAGATCCCCTATGAAATGGGCAGGATCCTGCTTAAGACCCTGTCCAAGATCCTGCTTAAGATCCTATAGGATCCTGCTTAAGATCCTGTAGGATCCTACATAGGATCCTGTAGGATCCTACAGGATCCTACACAGGATCCTACAGGATCCTGTAGGATCTTACAGGATCTTAAGCAGGATCTTGGACAGGATTTTGCAGGATCCTGAGGTAGGATCCTGTTAGGATCCTTAAGGATCTTACTTAGGATCCTGAGTAGGATTTCTACCAGGGTTTGAATAAACCATGAAGTAGCATTCTCAAGATGGATATTAATTATTAATTAAGGTTGTTTTGAACAGCACAAACATCTTTGTTGGAGCAATGGATGTTTGTATCATCTGCATAGTTGACAATTTTATGTTATTTAATTGCATATGCCTAGTCATTCATGAATATGTTAGATAATGTAGGTCCTCAAATAGAGCCCTGTGGGACCCCTCTTGACACTTCTTAATTGCCATGTGGAGAAAGCACCACTAAGCTTTACTCTTTGATAACAAGAGGAGAGATAGCTATGCATTAAAGATAATGCATGATCACTTAGGAAATAGAATTTTAGTTTTTCCAAGATCAGATAAATGTCAAAAACCTTGCTCAAATCGTGCCAGTGATATTATTTTTGTTGAGATCTTCCTTCCCTTGTTCATTAAGTGAGTGAAGTGCTGTAGGACATCCGTGGTAACCATTTTATATTTATAGTTACACACTTAATGTTCAAAGGAACCATAAACATTCTTAAAATATAGCAAAAACTATGAATATTGCTAAAAACTAGAACCTGTATGTTTGTCTGGGCTATAATTTTTCTATAATTTTTTTTTTATGAATTATTTCATATATTTCACATTATAATTTTTCAGTGGCCCAATCTGTTTTCTTTGCCAGGGTTTCGTGTCATTCATATCTAAATAAATAAATTCCTTCCACTACCCAGATTTTTAACCTCCTTAGAATTTTTAACCTCCTTAGAATATGTCCTTATTAT
Organism: Porites divaricata; assembly: GCA_038088405.1. Lineage (NCBI taxonomy): Eukaryota > Metazoa > Cnidaria > Anthozoa > Scleractinia > Poritidae > Porites > Porites divaricata. The sequence goes on from JBBMOI010000007.1 coordinate 12,427,324, forward strand.
GAACAAAAAACACAGATAAAAATGGGGGGTCACCATTATCGTTTCAATGCAAAAAGACAACAGAGGATAGTTTCGGCTTCAAATGATCTTTTACGCGAAAGGGATCGAGGCAATCAAGTTTCAAGAAAAACACTTTTTTAGCCATGGAGAGGTATCACTGTTGCAACTAAAGACTTTTGGACTACAAAAGGGTCCTTGCCTTTGTTGTTTCTCTTCTGGGGACTGATGAAAATCACTGCCACCTTTGATGTCATAATGTTATTTGCAGTAGGTATGCGCAGTTTAAAACAAGGGAATTTGCTGTACTGGATAGGTGTTGTGTGTAAGTGATGTCAGCACAGGACAAGCAGCATTAGCTTTTTTTTTTTCAATTCTTATTTTTACAACTCATCTGCTTCATCACTGACTTTCACTTGCATTTTTCTCTTTCTGATACAAAGCCTACAGATTTTGATGTGTTTTTTTCCCTTCAGCCCTTCTAAATACTCCAAAATTGACTTAAATCTAGTCCATTTTTTCAACCCTTTTTTCACCGCCGGCAACATGACTTGCTATTTCATTCAGTTGTCTTGCTATTGTCGCTTTCAGCTTTCAAGTTATCACCTCCTTCAGCTTTTCTATAGAGTTCCCAGCTAAATCTCCTTCTTTATCTGGCATGTTTGCACTGATTTCTAACTCAAAATCCTTGAAATTTCCTCAGTTAAATACTTGTCACCTTGCCAAAAAGACAACAAGAACAACCAATGCAACACACCACAATCCAGCTGGTCCCAATTGCAAGATGACTTGAAAATATTATTTTTCCCTCTAAAATTAAGGCGTCTACCCACTCTCTGTTTCCAACTCCGGCTCATGGAACCAAAATGATGTTTCTTCTTTGGTTTTCACTCAAAGTCTTTAGAAAAGAAATGCAAAACCAAAACCACACAATTCTCATTTTTGTCAACAACCCTGCAACCCTCCACGTTCAGGGATTTTGAATTTGTGTCAGTGAACTTAGCTCCATGTGTGATTTACCTTCTGGTGAGATTTAACTTTCGTTTCATGTACTTAAATGGGAAATAATAATAATCGTGAACAGCCCACCATGCATTTAGTGATTACCTTACCTGGGAAAGGTAAACATTTTCTACTTTATGATTATACACAACAATTTTTTTTGGTCATCAGGAATCGCATGTCATTATCATCAACACAAGCATTTTACCTTATTGTCAACAACAAAAGTTTAGCAAGTATGTCCATGACAATGGCCGAAGTTTACAAGGAGGAAAAGGATGAAGATGGATTCCTATACATGGTTTACGCTTCTCAAGAAATGTTTGGCCTATGACCTGCCGGAATAGTGGAACATTTTCATGATATGTTGGTCTTCATCAGCAATAATCACCATCAGGATGTAGATATCTCTTTGTGAAGTAGAGTGCAGTGGGATTTGGATTCCTTGTTAGCTATTGTTGAACTATTCCTCAAATCTGAAAGCCGTTATGAAGGACATGTCACAATTAAAGTGTCATTCTATTTTATAATTATTCATGGTATTGCAAATTGGCAGCTGGTGTTGTGTGCCCAGCTGCCGGCTGATTGTTTTTATCATGCCACAAACAGGGTTTATTATTAACTTACCAGTTAAATGGCAATATTTGTATTGATTTGTGTATTCAGTTGCTTTTCTTTGGTATACGAAATATCAATAACTTATATTAATAATTATTATTAACAAAATTAACATTTGCTGGCATCCAGGGAGGCCATGAGCCTGAGTATTAAAACCATTGCTTGAATAATTCTTCTATGGGCATAGAGTCGTCAAAGACATACAATTCACAATTACTAGTTTTGCTAGTTTCTAAGTTTAAAAAATGAAGTCTGAGCAGCAGATAATATGTAGGCATTTGGTTAGCCATAAAATTATAATAATGATAACTCTTCTTTTGATGGAGACAAGTAAGTGCAGTGCAATGTTTAGCTTGTTGAGAAATAACAGTTCACCTGAACTTTGTCAGGACATACAATAATTAGCAATGATTTTGTTATTGAATGAGGCTGATTGCTGTCGGGCCAAGGTGGATAATACCATCCAAGATCTGCATAATTCTTCAGATCATACGAGAGCCAAATCCAATAATATGTTTTATTATTCATTCACAACAATAGTTCTTACTTTGAAAACATGCCTGCTTACCTTGATCAATGTTCCTCAGCAAATTCAGGATACAAAGAGATTATCTAGTCTAACAGTTACTCTATTCTCGTTTTGACAACGTGTAGATTTCTGCCATTTCCTCCAGCTCTACTAAAACTGCTGAGCATGCCTTTTTCTGCCGAGATTCTGCAGTTTTGTCGTCTTTTAGTTGGATGTCGCAAATGGGTTCCAAATTTGGTTATTGCCAGCCAGTTATGAAGAATTAGCTAGGGGATTTGAGATAATCAGAATCAGAGAAATATTTTGAATGAATAATTTTTATTGTTATGTTCCTAAGAAGGTTAGACCACCAAGTTGATTTTCAAAACTGAGCTAAGAGGCTTTTTTTCTGGAGCTGTATTGGCATGGAAATGTTAAATAGACAGAGAGGGAATCTTAGGGCGTTGGCCAAGATATGTTGATTTCACTTCAGTTATTTTTAGAGGCTGCTCAACTGCTTCAAAGTAAAGAATGCAGAATATTGTAATGGCGACAACACACCAAGACAGCGTAATGTCTCATTATTCTCTCTTGACAGCATTGAATAAAAGTTTGCGGACCTCTCCGCAAACCAACCTCCGATTATTTTCAAGCGTTCAGTTGGTCTAAAAATAACTTTGGTGAAATTCATATATCTCAAGGGTTACAGTGTAATTTCGATAGAGATGTTTAAATTCGGTTGTTCATAATTAATTAGATATTAGGTTTTACAAACTCTAATTTCATCTTTCTTTACGTTTCTAATGAATTACCCCGTAATCTAATATCATGATACATTGAGCCAGGGCTCGACGTTGCGGCCTGTGGGGTCGCCAATGCGACCAGCTTTTACTCAGTGGCGACCAAATTTTCATGCCTGGTCGCCAACCTGGCCCCGCAAGATAAGTGACTTTCTTCTTTGGGAAAACGTACACTAATGATAATCGGTTATTCTTCACAAAACTAACGGATAGCTAACGGTTTTTCTAACGTTTGGTCCAAACGCTCTAATGGTTTGTCCAAACCCTCTACGATTTGTTTAAAGCATTAACGATTTCTTCTAACACTCTAACGGTTGGTCCGTCTAACGTTTGACTTTTACTTGAAAGAGGATTGTGAAAATCACTGGTGATGAACTCGACGGAGGTCTTATCGACTTTCGGGCAAATCCATCGCAATTCTCAACAGGTTGTCCCGTGTTTCTCCGTTCGAAAGAAAGTTCAAAAGGAAGCCTAAAGCATTCTTTTTCTGTTAAGACTAAGTAAAAGATGTTAAGTTTATTGTATGCCTTTAACTCTTAAATACAATTTCTGGTGACTGGAATACTTGTTCTGGCGACCAAAAATGAAAACTTGAGGGCCAGCTGGCTCCAAGATTTTTTTCAATTGAGCATTATTCTTTTTATGGAATACAGCATTTATTTACCTTCATAGGAAATGAAACTAGTAGAAACCATTTGCACATGTATATCCTGTTTACTCGATTAAACGCCCTAAAATTACTAATAAACGCCGCATTCATCTACGAGGATTATAGGAAAGAAAACTCGGTACAACTCGGTAATCTAAATCATCCAAATTCTTTCTCAGCTAAAAAGCGAGACTTTGTATCTATTAATGTTCAATGTTCTGTTTTACATAATCTTGTCAAATGACTTTACCGGCCTAATTGTTGACAGTGACCTAAGAAATGTATTTTTGTAAAAAACGCTTCCCTTGAATAAAAGCCGAACTAGAGACGCTGATAACTTTTAATTAGTAATTTTTTTTAATCGAGTAAATTTGATATTACACCATAAGAAATCCAGACTCAGCCAAGTAAAGTTATTGTAAACTTTTCAGGGAAGAAGTGTAACTTCTGACCGCTTAATGGTTTATAGGTTGAGATTTTTTTAGCCCTTGCGGAAGATTTGGCTCAGTGCATACTTTCTAATAAAGACAATAAAATGTTTAAAATTGTCATTAATCTTGGAGCCTTGGAATGTAAGCAACACGTAAGACTTTTCCAGTTTTAAATTTGGTCTTTATTGTCTTTATTTATTATGAATTAGCCTGATCTTTTCTATCTAGTACTAACTTTGCCTAGTCCCTAGGGCTCATTATTCCGCCCGGCCAAAGCGTTTTGGGTCACGTGGTCCGATCGAAAATGTGAAAATCAGGGCGGATAAATGTTCTGCGCAAGCTTCTGCGCATCCCTTATCGCAGGCTCAAGATGGGCTTTTCTGTGACTGTGTTCGAGTGTTTGTTTGTTTGTCACTGAGAAAGATAGACTGCGAGCAGTCCCTCTTCAGTCAGTCGAGTCTAAGCTCGGCAGGACAGGAGAGGGCGAAATGGCCGAGAGGGAAACTGGAGAGAGGCGGGAAGAAGAGGGACTGCATTCTCTTTTGTAACCGACGCGTTCAATTTCTCCGCAGCCCCAGCATCGGGGAATTGGATTGGTTGATAAACAATAGGATGCTATCAGCGCGTTGTCATTGCAATTTATGAAATTCTAACATTTTGACACGTCAAATGTAACACGATGCACCTAAATAGCCAGCATGTTTTGATCAGAACGAGTTGACAAGATGGATTCGGCGGCCAAAGAAAGTATTTTATCTGAACATTTGTCTGAGCGTCTTGGCGGTCTGATTTTAAAGGACGAACAGAAGCTTGCTGTTGAAGCACTAATGTCAGGAAAAGACGTTTTAGTGGTATTACTGACTGGCTTAAGTAAATCTGTCATTTACCAAAGCTTCGTTGTCGCGTTATTATGCTCCAGTCAAAAGACTCACACTATCTTTAGAAAAACACTAAGCTGAAGTTTACTGAGTCACAGTTCAATTCTTCACAGTAGGTTGATGTAGCTTCAGTTAAGCCACACTTCATTCTTACAATTTTGGATCTGTAAATCACTATCCATGATAATTTAGCATTCTGCAAACAAAACAATAAGGTGGGCCCAGCGTGATACAGCATTGCAGAAAAACATTACACTCATGGACTAAAGAAAATCGCTTAGTTATTCAGATCCAGAAGGCGCTTTGGAGAAAATTGGAACCCTTATTCAGCCGTAATAAAAAAGCTTTACGCTTCAAAAGAGGTCAAAGAAAATGGGCTTGCATCAGAGGGCAAATCCTGCCGACCAGAAACAACAACTACAGTAAATCAGTATGTTTGTCATGACCTCTCAGTGTGAAACATTTGTTCAGTGAAAATGTAGAACCTTCCAGACAGGGGCACCCAACGAGAATATAGTTCATAACGACTTAAATATAGCATTGTTAAACGTATTTTAGTATTTAGACGGTAGATATAGGCATAATTTTATCCCCTAAAAATTTTTCATCTGTTCGGATTTCATAGCTGAAAGTCTAGTGATCCGAAAATTATAGGGATCAAAACTTACCTTTTCGAAAATTTCAGCTCAAAAAAAGGCTTCCGAAAATTATAGGTGACCTTTTTAGGGTAAAAATCCGTTAAAAATAGGCAATTATACCATTTTTTTAGATGTTTGAAAATCCTAGGAGAGGTAGGCAAGCAAGAAATTTTACAACAAATGTCCGAAAATTCTAGATCTCAAATCGTCTTCCGAACAGATATTTTCCCGAAAATTGTCGTTGGGTGCCCCTGTCCAGAGCAAAATCTACCCAGCAGAGAAAAAAAATCTCATTGGAATAAGCAGCATTTTGGCATGAGGTAAAAGTCGTGTAGGCCCACCACCCCCTTTTATTGGGAAGATAAATTCGGGGCACAGGTAAGGAACAGTTTTAGCTTTGAAGAGAGGATCTCGCTGAGCAGTCTGTCAGGCTTGGACGTTGTAAATAAATTTTCTGAAGAGATGCAAGTTCCGTTCTTTTTTAAATTTACCTTACATATTCGGCAAAAGTCAGAGGCCTTAACTTTCAGATTGGGCTTTCTTCCTCTCCCTTTACGGACTACCTTTTTTTTGGGTGTATTTTCGTTCACGAACAAAAACACACGTTCGATTTATTAAAGTGCCGCGAACCAGTGGGGATATAGTGGGCGACAAATTAAGTCGCAGTTATTAGTTATCAAGTGACAGATCAGTTTATTTTTAACCGGTTGTCGCCTTTGGTGGGTGGAGTTACCCGAACACATCTGGTTCAAAAGAGAATGCAGTCCCTTCTTCCTTTCCTGCCTCCTCCCCAGCTTCCCCTCGGCTTCTCGTTTTTTGCCGTTTCGCTCGCTTCGCTCGATTTCCTCACTCTCGTGACCATCCTGAGGGACTGCTAGCAGTCTATGAGAAAGACTGAGAGAGTTGACTGAATGAAATGCACAAGGTGTGAACGTTTGCTTCTCGAAAAGCCTTTATACTTTTGTGTGGTTTTTGTTTTTCGTCACTTGAAAATTACTTTGGACTCGGAACAACCAATGTTAAAGGAAAAACGGATCATCCCGTCAGTTTGAGGTCAGGAATAAAAAGTGTTGAACATTTCCAAAGAGGCGAGTATTTTGATTGTGCATTCGATTTATTTGTGAGTTGTTTTTCGCCGTCTTTCGCCGGGCTGAATTAAAACCCGCTTGTATTCTGTTGTTAGTAAATACTTTTTCACATGCCCAGATTTATATATTCCCTTTGCAGAACCAGCTTTATCCAGCTCTTCAGTCAAAGAACCATTTGCGCGCCGTAAAACTTTCTCGGAAATAGAAGGCCAGTAGGCTTACTCGAGAAGAAAAGACTACTTCGATCATTTTTCTGTTTTCTGTTGCTCAAGTAATAGCAGTCAGAGTTTCCTTCACTTTTAATTACACAGTTTTGTTTTCCAGTGCACTCTGAAAGTTTCTGTTCTTTATTAGAAATAACTTTCTGTACGCAAATTTTCCTTTTCACTCGCTGCGAAGTTGAGAACGTGACAACTGCCCGCAGTTACTTTAAAACAATTGACTCTGCTCGTAAACAATTGCTGGAGCTGGATTTGTCTGAGGCGAGCAAAACAAATACCCTTATGTGCAGTTTTCTGTATTTTCTGACGATTGGCTGAGTTTAATTTGCTTATTCTCTGTGTTATGAAAAATAGCTGCGGTGAATCATGGTTTAGCTGCGAAGCTCACTGAAACTGATCTTTTGCTTTTAAGATCTTTAGGTAGGTTGTTTTCGTACAAAAAAATCATTTCTTAATTGTCAGCAAGAAGTTTTTGCAATGTAATTTTAACTTTGTTTGAAGGAAATCATTCTTACTCGTAGGTTTTTGACAGATGTTATGCATGTTCAACTTGTCAACACAAAGCACAACTTATATTTCTCTCTTAGTACGCGAAACGATCAAGTTTAAATCGATTTAAAAATAAGCTACAGTTGCTTTGAAACCGAATTTTGGGGAGATTTTACGAGATAAAGATTGACCTTTCTTCTGCCCACATATCAACGCAATAACTTTTACATTGAGGATTTTGTTTATATTTTTATAGTGATCTACAAAGCCACGAGTGTCCGATCGAGCGTGTTTTAAAATATCAGCTCCAGAGCAACAAAGTTCAGTGACTTAAAACACATCGTGGGCAAGCGTTAATTTTTTGGGGCAAAACACTGTACAAAGATATGTTGTTTTTGCGGCCACAGTGGAGCTCCGGACCTTATATATCCAGGAACTTCCTTATATGAACACATTTTGTGAATGCATCTTGAAAAAAATCGGACCTACGTATGCACATTTCCAGTACAACGCAAGGAAATTAATGTCGTTAAAGTCCGTTTTACTATGAGGTATTCTTCGGGGAAATTAAGTAATGATAAGGTTATAACCACAGCTTGCAACTTTTGAAGACAAATTGCTTGTTCTTTCCGGGTTATGTGTGGAAACATTATATTTTTGGGCAAAAAAATATTTGAAATCCCGCCATTTTTTCAGACCCGGCCAGGGGATCTGGGCAAAAAAGTTCACGTATGCTCATTACGTTTTTCCGCCCTGAACCGTACAGGGACTAGGCAAGTACTAACTGAGAATACATTTATGATCTGGAAACAAGAGGGCAAGGCTTGAGCTCTTACCTAAAACAGCAGGGTCAAGTTCACAAAGCCCGACATCCGGAGTAATGTTCAGCACAATCAAAATCTCTATTTTAACTACAAGCGGTAGCAGTTACATCTGACTTGACGTCTTCTGCAAATACCTCACATAACTGTGTCGTAAGTGCAACAGCAAAACTTGGTGACTGTCAGTATCTTTGTCATATTCTGATGGCTTTGTTAGAGACAATGACAGGTCAGTCTGTTGTTCTCAGCACACTTCTATACTTATCGTAAAAAAACATAGGGCTGCGTCCTCCTTATCAGGGGAGGGTGATAATCCATAGAATTGTTGAAGTGTTTGCTATCTTAGTGATTCGTCTTTTAATTAATTTTACTGGCTGGATTTTTATATAACAGTAGTATCATAGCTGTGGTTCAAATTTTATTTTTCTTTGTTTCAACTCATTATCATATATTACCATACCCCAAAACAAAAGAAAATAAAATTTAAACCAGGGACAAAATTGAACCACAACATAGATACCGTAATTTATTATTACTTCGGCGGAGCGCGAAGTAAAGGATTCGCGATGCTCAGGAATGTATCAAAGTTACCATTTTTTGACAAGATTGGGCATGCAAAGTCTGTAGGTTTTCGGTTTTATTCGGCCATTTGACGAAGTGAGAGCCGAATTAGTTCGAGATATCTCGAGATCACTTCGATTTCTTTGATTTATTCTTTAACTTTTTCGAGGAAGAAAGAATTTTTTATTTTGGCTTCCCCGGGGTTTGAACCGACTCACCTGTGGGACCCGTCAGATCAGAGGAGACTCTAAGTTGAGGGATTAGCCGATATGCGCTACTGCGACCCAAGGTAGTTAGGCTATGAAATGATGGACTAGTTTCGGGACAAGATTGGGCGTGCAAGTTCGTGAATTTTCGACCTGTTTCGGCTATTTCACGAAATGAGACCGGACTACTTCATGATATCTTGAGATCACGTCGAGTCTAGTCTTTAATTTACTCGAGGAATAAATAAAGCATATTACGTGGCCGCGCAGCGACACGAAATTTCTCTTCGAGTGTTAAAAAAAATATTTCACGAGTGAGCCCTCCTTTCGAACTGTTTTATGATGAATTTGAAGTTACAAGATGCTGCACAAGACATTTTGTCTTTGTTGAGTGTTTATACGTAGTAAAATTGCTTTCATGCGTTGCGTGACTTTCTCGAACGTTCTTGGATTATTCATGAATAATTAATTAGGGCATGTTCACATTTCAGCATGAGTCAGCAGATTTGTATCAGCTACGGAAATCATAAAAATATGTCGAAAAGCTACTACTATTCGCCTGTTTAGTATTTTCTAGAACCTTATATCAAACAGTATGCAAGTTCCAAGCGAGTTCTTTTGACGAATTAAGTTTTTTCCCACGAGCTGAACTGCTGTGTTTAGTCAAGTGTGACGAAGGTCGATTTTCCATTTCTTTGTTTACAAGTTGGCGGGAGCCGTAAGATATCTGAAGTTCAAGTGAGAGTTTGTTATTATTGGCAGAGGCTGTTTAGTTTTACTTAAGCTCAAGTTAAGCTTGTGTTGGCGGATGCTGTGTTCTAAAGCTCTGTAAAAGGCTCCTCGAATAAATGGTTCTCTTCTTTGTCGAACACAAGGAAGTTAATACCAGAGGAACATATAATCCGACATCCCTGCGGGCTGATAGTCAGTGAATAATTATCCTCAAAACATTCGAAGTTTTAGCCAATTCCATGCTCAAGGTAATTGACTCCTTACCCATGCCTTACATATCTTTAATCAGTACATGAGACTGCTATGCCGTTTTTGAAGCCTGATGTGACTAAGAAAAGTAGAGAATTCTTTTTTCACTGTTTGTTTTGTTAGACTTGTTATTCACCATTTGACTTAGGTCTAAACGTTTAGACCCAAGTCAAATTTAGAAGGATTTGTATGGAGTCATCAGAGCATAACTGGGCTACTATCGCAAAGACAATTTGTCCCGAAATACTAGTTTTTGGCAAGTAGGCCTCTTGGATATGGCTCTTTTCAGAATATCCTGACAAATCCCATAATTTCACAAATTAACACCTTACTCTCACCATATTTCATTTCTTACTATTCCTCCGCATTTACACTTAATCAGTTCCACAACCACGACGCCGAAGTGTACGCTCCGTAGCGTCTTGTTAGCGTCAGAAATAGTTTCCTTTTTCAATAAACAAGGCAAAATCATGATTGTTTGAAAATACTAGACTCGGTATAGGTATTCAAAGTGCCACTTTGAAATAAAAAGCGTGACAAAACCAGGGGGTGAATTCACTGTTCTCTGCATGACTTGAAATCAGAAGTTTAGTTAATATTATAATGTCAATTTGTGCTGCAAATATACCTCTTGTTTGAATAGAAGAAACAGTTTATTCTCTCGGTATTTAAAATGTTTCATTACAAGTAAGATAATATGAGCAAGATAAATGCTCAGTGATTTATACTGACCTTTAAATTCAATGCAATCGTCAAAGTGCTGAAAAGGAAAAGAAAAAAGGTTAACTGAGCTAACCTCTCCACACCCACCCCCCCCAAGTTCTTAAGCGCCCCCACCCCACTCTCGACTCGAAAAGATAAGCGCCTTTTCGCTTATTAGAGCTTTTTTCGTTATCTTAGTTTTCAGGTCCTTTGGAAGGGTTCTTTCGCAAGTTGTCACTAAATTTGCAACTTTTTTATTGTAATTGAATGGGTTGATATTATGTATAAAACGGAATGAAATAAAGTAGCTCAATAGTACCATAAGGAAGGTCAGCCGGACAGACCATCTTAAAAAAGAAAAAAAAATTATTGAAACATTTCAGATTATGAATGTCAGCAAAAAAGTTATAATATGTGATACACCAGCTAAAAAGTCAAGATCTGGAAAACTAAAACGTAAAACTTGGGAGCCGTACACTTTTAAAAATTTCAGAGTTACAAACTGCAACTAACTTAGGAGGATAACCTAGTGGAATACCTAGTGGGAAAAAAATTAACTTTCTAAGGGTGAAACCGTTACTGTTAATCCAGTAGTTTACATTGTGGCCCACAAACAAGATCACCAATGAATTTGTAAGTAAACATAGCAAGAAAACAAACGGCCGAACTGTTCAAAATTATCCATAAGAACTGATCGAATGGCGGCAAAGGGAATAAATGTTTTAATATGAGATCAGAAGGAGCAACTCCCCACCTATAGAGAGGAGAAGTCGTTACGTCACGTTGCCATGGTAGCAAAATTTTTTGGATTACAAAAAAGCGAAAACGTCACTAAAAAGTGAATTCACACTGTTTTAAATTTCATCGATTTATTCAATTTCATTTAATTTGCAAAATTTTGGCGGAATTGTCTGGGGTTGAATCCGAAAGGACCGTGTGTGAGTTTAGAAAAAAAAAAAGAGAAAATTCTTGTGCTGTGTTCACCAACTCCACAAAGCGGGCGCCCCTCACCATGCACCAGCGGATGTTCTGTCGGAGGTTCCACCCCAGCTAAAAAATGACCACCCCCCCTCCCCTCGTGGACTGCACAGTCGACAAGCTCCGTCAAATAAAGGGCAACTTGAAGTGGAATTGCCAGAACAAAAGGAACACAAAGTGTAGGTCGAGCCCAAGCCTTCCGAATCTGCCAACCGCAACTGTACTACTGAACCGTGTTAGCTGCTCTGGACTCCAATATAGGCTCGCATGAAATGCGATTATAACTACAGGTACCACTAACACCTCACAATAAACACCTTGCTGCGAAACAAACAGCAACATATAACGCCTGCACGAAAAGGGTAGCTAAACACTGGCTACACTCGAGCACCATGGCCGAACTGCCGGTATACTAACTAAACGCGGCCATATAAGCGTAAGTGACTACAAAAAGCATTCCACCCGGTAAAAACAGCAAAAATACGAGCTGTACACAGGTTAGATGCTACGAACATAGAGTAAGATAAAAAAACAGGCGTTCCTAGCCTGAAATATATGCGTAAAGCCAGCATGGTAAATTTCGAACAACCAAAGAAAATAGACGGCTTGCTTCAGTAAAACACCTTCTGGTCGGGCCCCGGAATAATAATAACAACGTCCACCACAAAAGAGGCAAATCTAGAAGGAAGAGGCTTCAACAAAGGCCAGAAGGAGGCGGACGACCATTCAGGAAGATAAGTGTACCAAATGAGCAGCACTCACCCTCGCTTTTATCAGTGAGAGGCAAAACGGTCAATGGAATGCGGACCCCATTTCAGGGACACCCAACGTGAATATAGTTCAAAACCACTTATTAAATAACCATAGCATTGTTAAACGTATTTTAGTATTTTAGATATAGGCATATTATTATCCCCTAAAAATTTTTCATCTGTTCGGATTTCCTAGCTGAAAGACTAGTGATCTCAAAATTATAGGGTCCAAAGTTACCTTTTGGAAAATTTCAGCCAGAAAAAAGGCTCCCGAAAAATCTAGGTGACCTTTTTAGGCAAAAAAAATCCGTTAAAAATGGGCAATTATACCATGTACTAATGAAATCTGACCAATGATGACTAATGATAGTATACCATGTATACTATTGAAATCTGACTATAATTACACACTCACTCGACTTCAAAGGACATGTTCTGCTTCTACTATGAACAATATTAAACAATTTCTTAGGAGTTGTGCAGCTGAACTATTCACATCACTTCAGGATCGACCTCGCAGGAAACAAGCCTCAAACGGTAGATATGTTTCTCGCTCAGCTAGTAGTACACGTCAACATAATCTTAACGTAACTCGTACCTCTAACCGTCCACAATCATCAGCCGCTACACACATTTCACATAATCACGATAACGACAATGTTACTGATACCATTGTCAATCACTCTACTACCAACACGCAACCGAAGACGCCGACGCAAACGTTCTAACAGAAACAGGTACTGGAGATACAACAACCACAACATTCATTTAGACACTAACTCAGTCATCAACTTAATTAAGCAACATCAACCTTACTGACGACAAAACCCAGTTATTTGCTAGGGGTCTCTCATTTTGCCCCACTCCCCGTCGTATAAACTGGACTGAAGTCAAAGCTGTCGACTTCAGTGAATTTAGCCGTCGCATGCGTCTCCTTGAATATTTTCATGACTACCCACCCCCAATCCAATCCTAACCCATTTCGTCCTAAAGGCACTTGGACTCCTCCTCCCCACCGCGAAAATCGCACTGGACACTTTCTTAGACGCAGTGGAACATGACGTACGTAACATAAAACCTGAACCTGTACGTGACAACTTGACCTCACGCGAACGACATGCCCTTAAATCACTTAACAAACGCAACGACATTGTTATTAAATCCGCTGACAAAGGATCAGCCACAGTAGTTATGGACAGAGACTGGTATATAAACGAATGCTTACGACAACTCAATGACACCAAATTCTACAGACCGCTTGACAACGACATTACCGATGACATCCAAAAACGGGTACAGGTCTACGTTGAACGCATGCTTCGTGACAAAATCATTGACGACAACACTAAACGTTTCTTGATACAGTCTAACCCTAAACCCGGACGTTTCTACATTTTACCCAAAATACAAAAGACGGGCAACCCCGGCCGGCCCATTGTTTCCAGCAACAGTCATCCTTCTGAACGTATTTCTCAATTTGTAGACCGTGACCATCTCAAACCCTTAGTACATACTACACATTCATTCATAAAAGACACTAAACACTTTCTTAACAAACTGGAGCATCTTGGGCAGCTACCCGAAAACGCCTTTCTTGTCACCCTAGACGTGCCCTCCCTCTACACCAACATTCCTCACAACGAGGGTATAGATGCCTGTCGTCATTTTCTCAATACACGCGAACGCAACGCTTCACTCATCAGTACTGAAACACTTTGTGACCTCATACGCATGATTCTCACTATGAACAACTTCTCTTTCAACGACAAACATTACTTACAGACACATGGTACCGCTATGGGGACAAGGATGGCTCCTTCATACGCCCACCTTTTCCTCGCTAAATTCGAGACGGACGCCTTATTACGTGCCCCTTTCCAACCCTTCATATGGTGGCGTTACATAGACGACATCTTCATGATATGGACACGATCAGTACAGGACCTTAACACGTTCACAACCTTTCTCAATGACATTCACCCCACCATAAAATTCACATGCGACCATTCCTTCACATCCATACCCTTTCTCGACGTCAATGTCTCACTTCGCAATGGCAAAATCGTCACTGACCTTTACACCAAACCTACAGACAAACACCAATACTTACTACATTCGTCATGTCATCCCATACACACCAAACGTGCTATTCCTTTCAGTCTAGCTCTTAGACTCCGCCGCATTTGTTCCACCAACGAGACATTCACACTGCGCACCAATGAACTTATTGACTATCTTCACAAACGTGGTTATAACCGATATTTCCTTCAACGGGAAATACAACGAGTTAACAATATCACACGGACAGAAGCACTCACGCCCCTTGACACTTCCACACTGGACAAACCAGAACGTGTTCCCTTTGTTATCACCTAAAACCCAGCCCTTCGTTCCATCTCATCCATTATTCGCAAACACTTTCACATCCTTATTTCATCCTCCCGTTGCTACAACGTCTTTAAAGCTGCACCCATTGTAGCTTATAGACGCAGTAGTAACCTCAGTGATTTTCTAGTGAGGGCTCAACTTCGCAACCTTACACCACAACCAGCCCCGGGGCTCATACCCTTGCGGAAAAAAACTGTCTCACTTGCAAGTACATATCTGACGGACAAACTTCATACACATTCCACGCTACAGGCGAAACCAGACCTATCACTAATCACATTGACTGTAACTCTAAAAACGTCATTTACATGATACAATGCAACCACTGCTCCAAACAATACATAGGTGAAACCAAACGACGACTCAAAGACCGCTTCAACGAACACCGCAGACCAGTTGATAACCCATGCATCTAATATCTCTAAACCCACCACAGTCTCAGAACACTTTCTTACCAATGATCACTCTGCTAACGACATCACACTCATCCCACTAGAGCGTACCAAATCTAATAGAGACAGTGTACGAAAAGCTAGAGAGGCATACCTCATCGAGAGAGGTAAAACTCTTGAACCTTTAGGCATAAATAAGAAAGATGAAATGTAATACAGTCTTCATTTCTTCTCTTTGTTATCTTTTATTTTTCTATTTCAAATTTGTTTCCATTACTACTTCAACGGTTTTTGTTTTCAACGTTCACTTGCTATCATAGTATCATATTGCACGCTATTTCTTATTTTCAAATTGTAACGTCTCATTATATGTAAGACCCGCTGAAGAAGGAAGGCCGTGCCTTCCGAAATATTGGTTAAAAGATAATATATTCCCGACTGTAAAATCAGCCTTGCTTTTTTGACTTATATTTTCACTTATTGCTGATCCTTTATTAGGATCCGGTCCTTCTTTTTTGTAAGCTGGTCCTTGCTTAAAAAATTGAACATGTTTTAGATGTTCGAAAATCCTAGGAGAGGCAGGCAAGCAAGAAATTTTACAACGTATATTCCGAAAATTCTAGATCTCAAATCATCTTCCGAACAGATGTTTTCCGAAAATTGACGTTATCCGTTGAAGGCCTCCAATAGAGGACCAGAGATAGGAAACGAACCATCCCAGCCAGACCGCGCTTGGATCAGAGTGGAATGAATATGCCTTGTAAACAGCCTCGCGATAGGACCGGAGTTGATGAAACCGGCCTACGCGAGCGCGATCTCTAAAGGTAACGGTACGTGACAAAATAATGAAATTGAGATTGCTCTTAGCTCGGCGATTCTCTTGGGAGGAACTGGAAACTGCATTCTAATCGTGTTGATAACGAAGCCTAACCACTGCCCGACTTGCATAGGCTCCAACTTCGACATCTCCTTGTTGAATTTTAAGCACTCAATTTCAAGTCATTCTGATGCACCAAACGAGCAATCGCAGAAAACCTCTCCGGAAGCGCCGAGATACAGTCGTCCAAATAAACAAAACAACCTTTAATCTTTAATCTTTAATCACAGTTCGTAACCATACATAACTGATACAAATGAACTAATACTAATATATACAATCAAACAAAAATGCAAAAATGGTTAACAGGACGGCAGTAGGGGGAAACCAAATTCCCATGCTAAGACATACCCTCCAAAAAGAAAAAAAGAAAGAAAAAAGTTAATTAATTAATTAATTAATATATAAACATGTAATTAAAAGACTATAAATTAGGCTATAAATTATAAGCCTAGATGACTAATAATAATGCATAAACTTATATTAAAGACACTATGCCTAGTATTTTAAGGTAAAATTATGAGCGAAGGTACTTAATTAGTGAAACTTTAAAAGACTGAAGGCTAGGAGATGACATTACTTCAGAAGGCAAAGAGTTCCAATCATTAATATATCTATGAAAAAATGAATATTTAAAATAATTTGTACGGGCAACTTTAGGCCTTATTTTATACGCATGCTTACTTCTAGTTCGAATTAATCCGATAATATCAAAGTAATGATGGTAATTGATATCACAGTAACCAAATATAATCTTATACATTTGAACTAGGCTAAGATATTTCCTTCTCAGTTCTAAAGAGTCCCATTGTAACGCTAGCAGTCTTTCAGGATATTCTTTGTCGGGGCCACATATTAGTCGGGACGCTCTTCTCTGAATTGCTTCGATTGCCTTGGTGTGCTTCACCAGATAAGGGTTCCAGACTGGGCAGGCGTACTCGAGGATAGGTATTACTAGCGCCTTGAAAGCTGTCTTGATACCAGTCTTGTTTGAATAACCAAATTTTCCAACGCTTAACTAAAGGTCTTCGCATCATCGTAAAACAAAAACAAGGAGAGCTTAAACCAAATGTAAGGACCTTGAACGTGAAAAAACGAACCCTACCACTACAGGGCCAGGAAAACCACAAGAACATCTGTCGCCGTTAAAATATCCACGTGATGGCACCCTGACTCAAGATCCTAGGTGAAAAACCAAAAGTTCTGCTCGAAAAAAATGGCAAGGCTATGCAGGTCCCTGTACCAGTTAAACGAATGCTTGTAATGAAAAGGCAAGGGTTAACGAGCAGGAGGTCAATGACAAGCGGCTTAACTTTTTACCCTCAGCTACAGACAACGGATTCACGCAGTAAGGCAGCTCAAAATGCTCCTCAATGCAGTCAGCAACCAATAGCTTGGAAAAAACTTCCTCAACAAAGCTGGGATGGAGCTTTGCTGAACTATTATTTCTTATAAAGCATGGATCAGGAACTGTTAATGGAGGGTAGCCCGGCACCTTCAGATATCACATCAAGCACAAAACGGGGGGCACTAATGGTATAGACTCCCAATAAGTAATACACTGTTTCAGGCGGCCTTTCAAACCCAGTCCCACAGTACTCAAATAATCAATAATGAAGGGGTACTCATCAGTTTCCACAATGCCGTCCACGTCAATGTCAGAAACAGTGTCCTTAGATAGTCATCCCCGACTAGGCAGACGGTCTGAAGATGAAAGAACTGGACACAGACTTAGGAAGTAGTCGGCTCCTGCTTAGGACAATTAAGCATTAAATGGCCAAAATCTCAGCACTGAAAAAGAAAAGAAAAGAATCATTACCAAAAACCTCAAAAGTAAACGAAATCAGTGCTAGTAACACGCCGAGAGAAAATTAAAAGAACAAACCACTCCTTAAATACTCACAAAACAGAAAACCCAAGCGAGTGCATACAACAACAACAACAATAAGCTTTATTTGCATGACCATAACAAAGTATTACAGCATTGCAAAAGCTACTTGAAATTAATCATTGATTCCTTGTAAATTAAATATTCAAAATAATTTGAAAACGTATTAAAAGCTACTTGAAATTAATCATTGATTCCTTGTAAATTAAATATTCAAAATAATTTGAAAACGTATTAATCATTGTTCATTTCTAACCATCAGTAGGATTAATTATTCCGGGGATGAGTTTGTCTCTCAATTCAAAGCAAGTTGATATAAATGAAATTAATTGGATGTTAATAAAATAGTCAGTAGAATTCATCAGATGTGATAACAAGGACTCATGTGATTGTAGTCGTACAAATGGTATTTTAGGTCCTAGTTTAGAGAAGAACATATCTCTTATCGAAGAAAAACTTGGACAATCTAATAAAAAGTTAGCCTGAATTTCATCCGATTACTTCGAGTCGTTATTACTCCCTCAGTAACGTCTGAATCGACCGGCCGTTAATGCCGTCCAGTGACGTCACTTCTCCTTGACCTTTACTTTAATTCATGCAAAAAGTAAAACACGGTTTTCAAGTGGCAAACCGAGAAATATCGTTTGGAAATGTCAGCATGATACAGAATTGCTTTATTTTTTTCGATCGTAATTCATGTTTGACATTCAAACTATCAACTGCATGCAGTTGACAACTCTGAACCGGTTGTACTGAATTCTTTAATCAAACTCGGTCGCAATCACGCAATGAAATAAACACACACACGGAACACTTATTCAAAAACACAATGATTTGCTTTAATTGAAAAGAAGCTATTTCTGCCTTAACGAAGAAAAAAACAAGGAAACAAGAAAGAAAAGCTAACAGAATCATTACACTTGACGGTAAAAATAGCAATAGGTCGAATTATAATATTGAGAAAACTTCGCGTAAACAAAATCACCGGCCGCCGAAACCACAAAGCGGCTCCAACTTTCATTGAATGAAAAACCTACCGACTCTCCGCAATGATTCTTCATTCGCAGTTCAATTTAGCATTTCAGTTTCGAAGACAAGGGCAATTTTGTTGTTTAAGATAAAGATTAAGCTAATCGAAATGTTTGAACTACACGAAAGAATGCCAGGGATGCGATCCGCTGAATATCAAGCGACAATCCCGCTAAAATTTTTCTTAATTATACATAATTATGCGAATGTTTAGACAATCAGCCAATCAAAATCACTACCCGGTTTTCGGGTAGTGAGTGACGTCACTGGACGGCATTAACGGCTGGTCGATTCAGACGTTGTTGAGAGGAGAAAACGACTCGAAGCAATCGGATGAATTTCAGGCTAATAAAAAGTGAGTTTCATCTTCAATTCTGTTACAATTGCAGAGATTGCATAACTTTTTGTCACGTGGTATATTGTCGTATCTACCTGTCTCAATCCTAAGTTTGTGACTTTCAATAATGTTTTCCTAGAAGGGTTCTTTCTTGTTAGATCTACAATCATGGACAAAAGTCTTGGGACACTTTTGCGTTTCTGGGGTGTTTTTCAATTCACACAGGTCCAACCCCTCCCCTCAACCCACAAACAATGTTGGACGCGTGTATCCAGAATTTTTTCAGAGATTCAACTTTGTATAGGGTGGGGGGAGGGAGAACTGCAAGAAAATTTCGAAAATGATGCAGTTTTAAGAGGGAGCCGAGATATAACGGGAAAATATGCATATTGCATTACTGTCCCAAGGACTTTTGTCCATGATTGTCTGAATCCTGGTTTTGGGGAAAAAGTCTGTTTTCTTCATTTTTCCTACCCTTTTTAGGCATTTTGGAGACAAGTAGGTGATCACATGCAACAATAATGACCTTTGAAACTATTTTCTCAACATGGCAAGTTTTACAAGGCAATTCGCTGATTAGCCATATCGGGCCCACTCCTCTAAACTGGAGCCGAGTGCAGCGGAAGTTCGTGAGACACGATGTTTCGAGCATCGCGCACAGTACTCGGTCGCAAAAACACAGTGTATTATCAATATTCGCTCCAAATTCATTAAGGAAACACGGCTAAGATATATTTCAACCAAAAAGTAATTGCATTTGAAATAATATGCGTCAAAAAGGCCATCCCGTAAAGTGAATACAACAGTACTCACTTGATTCAGTAAGGAAAAATTATCTTGTTCTTCTTTCTCTCCATTTCAAAGTGAGTACTGTGATCGACTAAAGAGCTGAAAATTGCGTTTTCGCCGTAAATAAAAGCATCAAAGGATGTATTTACAGATAAATTTTCTCTCACCATCCCTAAGATGTTAAGATTCTATAGGAAAAGCACACATTCTTAAGGTTTTAGAGTGAGTACTGTTGGTGAGTACTGTCCAGCTATGCAAATCAGTTCAAAGTAAACTCACTTCGTTGCTTACTTAGTTCGTGACAAATATCACGCAACGTCATTTTTGTTAGCAAATAAAAACATAGAAATATTAGCAACACTTTCAAACCAAAAACGATCCGGTAAAAGTCTCTAGAAGTCAGCGAAAAGCTGTTTTGCCACGAACCAGGCGTATTATGAAACAACCGCTTTTTTCTTACATCACAATTGCATTTATAGCTCCTTTCGTAATTTTGTGTTGTACAAATAACAGGGACGGCTATTCACATAGCTTAATATTTTTTCATGGCCGTTCTATCTTTTGGAAAACGTTGTTATTTTCTCTACCAAGCCTACTGGATTTTTGGATATTCGTACTCATATTGAGTACTGGCGGCGACTGTAATGTTGACATCTCCGAGCAAGTTATTACCAGTAAATGACCTCCTGCTTTGTCGTATATGCACGACTCTAGCTCTTTGCCCTGCCGAAATTCTTACTCTGTACACCATAATGTTAATAACTCGTTGCCTCCCTTAACCGTTGTCGGACGTGAGCCTTGTTTAAAGTTATCTTTTTCTTTTGAAATAAAGCACGCGCTATGAGATTCCACAATTTCCGGTGTATATCATTCGTTTCTGGCGAATCCTTAAAACACGTTCAGAAAACTCCCAAAAGCTGGCAAAGGGTTTGTTGAATTACGATCTTTCATCAGAATTCCGAAAAAACACTCTTACAGGCTTGAAAAACCCTCAAAACTGTCTTTTGTCTCCTCACCTCTTTTTCAGACATGTAGGTAGGCAGAAGGGCTATAATTCGTTTTGATTTTATAATAAAAGTTAAGTTTTTGTGAATGTTGAAGGGTGTGATTCCAGTAAGAGATATATTTCTTTTGCATAAGATCTACATATTGCTTAATTTTACATTTATTCAGTAAATTACAATTAAAGCCTGGGAAATCATAGTAGTCAGTCATCTTCTTAAGACTGGAGTAAAAACTATTTTGACCACTATGATAAAGGTCCACTGATATTTTTAAAGATTGTTTAACTATAGAGTTTTCATCTTTTTCTTGGAGATAGTTTAAGTAATTAAGTATCTTGTTATTTATATTAATGATCAAAGGGAATCTGCCAAGTTCAGATCTGCATGCAACATTGGATGACTTGTTATGGACTTCTAAATATCGTTTACAAAAGTGTAAATGAGTTTTTTCGATTCCCGAGTTAGTCGAGTTATCCCATGACTTGAAATCTGATTTCACAAAGCACCCCAAACTTCACTATTGTAAGTTAAAATCGGTGAGATCATTGTGTCAAAAATTTTATTTGCAAGGGAAGGTTTCAGTTTACTAAAATCAGTGTGGCGTCTTAGACTAAATAGAGCATGGAGGGCTTTTTGTCGAAGATGTTCAATTGAGAGTGTAAAATTTCCGGGAGACGAGATGCGAGTCCCTAAGTAAGTATAGTCTTGTACAATGTCTATCATTTCATTGCCTATGTGAAAAACATAATCACATTTTTTTGTGCCTTTTTGGAAAACCATTATTTTGGTTTTCTTGGGGTTGATTTTAAGCATCCAGGAGTTGCAATATGAAGATAATTTGTTTAGGCAATTTTGTAATCCTAATTTCGATCGTGATAATATAATAAGGTCGTCAGCATAAAAAAGAGAATTGAGCTTGGTGCCATTTGGTAGTACAAACGGATCAGATAAAATATTGTTGAATGAAAAAGCTAGATCATTAACGTATAGGTTGAAGAGAAGAGGGCTTAAAATGCAGCCTTGACGCACACCTCTAGTGTATTGAAAAGGTTGTGTTTGGTTACTTCCAATCCTAATAGAACAGGTAGAGTTTGAGTATAAACTTTTTATGACTTTATAGAATCTTCCTCGGACATTTATTTGTAACAGCTTGTATAAGAGGTCCATCATGCCACACCGAATCAAATGCTTTTCTTAAGTCCACAAAACATGCGTATACTTTCGTTTTGTGACAGTTAACATTTTTGTCAATTAATGTTCGTAGTGTGAGAACATGGTCGGCAGTTCGATTATTTGCTAAGAAACCTATTTGAGATTTATGAAGTATGTCACGCGTCTGAATGTGCTTGAGAAGTCTTTGATTGAGAATTGAACAAAATAATTTACCAAGACAACTAGAAATACAAATTCCTCGATAATTTGAGGGATCACTTTTAGTTCCACTTTTAAAAATTGGTGTTATAAGGCCATCGCACCATGTTTGAGTCATAGTGCCTGACGTCAGAACAGCGTTAAATAACTGAAAATAAATAGGCATTAGTTCATTTAAGCTGGATTTGATCATTTCATTTTTTATTCTTTCTGAATACGAAGATTTGTTGTTTTTGAGTTTGTTAGCCGCTGTGCGTATTTCGAGTTCAGTTATTAGGTAATCCAAGGCATGCGATTTTGTTGTTGCGTCTTCTAATCTTGTTAACTCATCGATAATGGCTTCTTGGTGAGAATTAAGAGGCTCGTTTGAGTGTAGTGACTGGAAGTGAGACAACCAACTTTCTTCTGAGATTGGGGGGTACTAGTTTCCTTCATAGAATCATCCATAGATTTCAAGCAGTTCCAAAAATTTCGGCTGTTTGAGTTTTAACTAACATGTTTTCTAGTTCCGAAATCTTAGTATGATAGTATTCTTTTCTCTTCTGTTTCAGAACGTTTTTGTACTGTTTTAAGACAGTGTGATAGTTTTCCCTAAGCGTAATATTGAGAGGATCTCTGTGTTTTAGATTAGCAAGTTTCCTCAATTTGTGTCTCTTAAGATGACATTCTTAATCAAACCATTTTTTGTTAGACGAAACAGAAGATAATCTAGTATATCGTTTTTTAACATTCTTAATTTTCAAACAATGTTTTGCGGTTGTAAAAAGAATCCTTTCTACTGTATCAAGAGAAGAGTTAATGTGTTTGTCTAGCCTACTGTCAACAAGAAAATCATGTATCATTCTCTGTATGTCTCTTGTTTGCAGTGCTGTTTTAAATTTTTGTGATGAATCATTTTCCCATATAAACTGTCTGGGTAAACGAATTAATGTATCATTGGTATTTTCTGTAACTAAGTGGTTATTTACCTTAGTAATGTTAAGCCAAGTCATTATTGGACTGTGATCTGATAAACTCGACGGCTCTCTGACAACAAAATTCGCGATAGAGTGGAATAAGTCTTGGTCGCATATTGCATAGTCAACAACACTAACTCCTGATTTACCATGAAATGTTGGCCTTTCCAGCGAATCACCATGGGATCTACCATTCATAATCGTTAGATCTGCACTCCTACATATTTCTAAAAGCCGTTTACCGTGGTTATTCAGTTCGTTATCAAAGCTGCGTCGCTGAGGGGCGCATAAGGAGAATTCAGATTGATCGTTTGTTATAATGGTGTTGCCCTTTTGACAGACATTGTCTGAGTATTTGCCTGTTCTAGAGTTGAAATCACCCATAAGAAGAATTGATCCAAAAGCCGAGAATTTCTCAATATCGTTTTCAAGTTCTTCAAATAGTTCAGGATAAAAGTAAATGGAATTTTGAGATGGGTTATATGTGCCACATATATAGATATCTTTTTTGGTTTTTGTATATTCTTTGGCAATCTTAAACCATAGAAAATTCGGAGATTCTTTTTCCACTGAAATCCAATCATTAAAGTTTGATTTAAAAATCAAAGCTAGGCCACCTGAGCTCCAACCACATTTTCTGTTTTTTAAAGGTACTTGTACTCACAATGTTGAAGCCTTGAAAGTCAATACTTACTGATTTCCACGTCTCGGAGAGAATTATGAAATCAAAATTGTTAATCATTCGTAAACAATCAGGATCTCGTAATTTGTTACCTAATGATTTTGAAGAAAGTCCATTGATGTTCCATGCAAAAAAGGATAACTTACTGGACACCGTAACTAAACAACACCCATCCCTTACGACAGCTACAAATGAACGGATCCCAACTGAAAATGCACAGAATACAAATATATATTTATGCTAAACTTCAGTAGAGCCTTGAAAATTATGCCTACATGCTCACTTTTCCCACGACTGCCCCTCGAGAATATTACCTAACAACAAAAAGTACTGTGATCTGTGATAAGAAGGCATCGCTGTTTACAAACATTCTGTCGGGGAGTCAGATTTTGTCTTTGTCTCACGCTCGTGACATGCTGATTATTTCCTTTTCCCATTTGTTTCACCGAGCTTAAACTTTACCATTTTTCATTCATTCTTTTGTTGCTTCAAACGTGTAACGAGTGAAACAAAACATTTTGGTTCAAGAACCACTGCGCTTTTAGTTCGCACATTAGTATAATTAGGTGACGTCAGCGTCAGTATCGCTGTAAAATTTAACTGAGTTCCAGTGATAACTTTTGTTTATAGAATATGGACTATACCCCACATGACCAGCCGTAAGGTTGATTTTTACTGAGCCCATACTCACATGTTTTTTCGACAATCTGCTTTCAAAGCTTTTCCAACTTAACGCCGGTTTAATTTCAGTTGTAAATTTCCTCTTAAACGTGTTCATCTTTTATCGCATTTTTCCTTTTGTTCAAGACTAATGACCATAGCAAAGCGGTACCGTGCTGTGTATTGTTTTTTGCCGTCACTCATTAGCAATAGCGATATCGACAATTTCCACTTTAAACGAAAGATTGATTATTCTTGTTCTTAGTGACAGCTAATAGCCGTATGTGCAATCAATGAAATGATTTGCGGACTGGGTTTTGAAGCTACACGAATGTTTCAAATCCTACTTTTAGCAACCTACTCAGCTTATCCTACGTTATGCATTAAGAATTCAAGAAGTCAAAATTCAATAAACCCTCGCAACTTAAGCGCCATCGATACAAGTGAAGGTAAGAGTTCCTTCTTTGTTCCCTTAAAGCAAAAGTAATTTAGTGATGTACTGACTTGTTCAATTTGTTGACGTTGTGGAATTTTCAGCTTATTTTAATTCCCTTTGCCTGCTTGAATCAAGTGTTTACCTTATCTCGGTTTTGGGATAACCATTTTTGTTAATTCTTTTGTTTGTCTGTCTAGAGTCAATTATCACATATATGTGTATGAAAAGTCGCAAACCTGCAATCTAATGTTTAATTTTGATTCCAATACGAATTTTCACTTCACTGCAATAAAGTCACAGTGTTCCTTCATTTTGTTTCGCAGTTAGCTAACTAGTGTCAATTATCACTCTTAATGCCTTTTGTGTTAGCGTCCTAACTTGCAAAAGACGGTAATAATTTATGCTTGTTAAGTGACTGCCCCCGGATCCAGTTTAAATTTCTTTCGATACAAATAGAGCAGACCTCTGAATGCTAAAAGGATTAACTAGCGATAGTCTAATGACGACAAATATATGTACTTGCTACCTATTCACTAGGCGCCTGTAGTCTTGCGCTTTCAAGCATTTTATACTTAAGCGCTTTCAAACTCATCCCTCATGGTAATCAGTTTACGTGGACACAACTCGACCACACTCAACGATCGCTTTTGCTTGTGCTCAAGAGCTAGTTCACAAGCTAACTAGTAGAAAAGAATTAATGTTAGAGGACCTCTGCAGACGTATATGACTGGGCACCAGTCAAATTTCTACTCGTCGTCCCATATCAAAGAACATAATTGTCGTGCATACATAAGAAACTCACTCTAAATCCAATGCTTCGCGGTATTGTCCATTCTTAATGTACATTGCATTACGGTACACAGGTACGATGTAGCGATAATGAATGACAAATACGTTTACAGGGAATCCTCTTAAACTTAATTTTGTGATTCATTGTTCTTTAACCCGGCTTGGCGTTAACTGCGCAACGTGCACAACCCAAAATAACGCAACATAGCACCATAGCCCAGTTCAAATGTCGAATTTTACATGTGCCGAACTTAACGCGAGAGTTAAATGCATGTGAAGTGCGACGTTTGAATCAATTAAATTAAGTGCGACGTTTGCCGTATCTGCGACTGAAACAGTCGAAGATTCGACTTAGGTTCGACTTTTGATTCAAACGTCGCATTTCACATGTGCCGAACTTAATGCATGAATGTTAGTAAATTATTATTATATTACTGGGAATATTGACTGCGAACAGAATTAAATTTGACAGAGTTGAGAGAGTTAAATTCGACGTTTGAATCAAATGCCGTATTTAACTATTTTAGTCGACTAAAATAGGAATTAAGTTCGGCACATGTGAAATTCGACGTTTGAACTGGGCCTAATCAGTAAACTGTGCATATTGTTAGCATTATCATTGTAAATGTCACTATGAAGATTATTGTTATTATTACAATTATTATCATCAAGAGAAGTAATATCGCAAAAATGCTGGAAAATTGCTGATGGCATCGAGCTACATCGCGTAGCCTTGCCGGAGTGCCTTGGCCTCTCCGTCTCTTTTCCCATGTTTTAGCCCACGAATAATAATATCCTTTCTGGACGCAGAAGGTGTGCAGAAGGTATGCATGAACTCGCTATGTCTAGCAACTCTTTCGCTATTTTTTAAAGCCTCTAGGGGTGATTAACATACTATAATTGAGGAGACGAGTAATTTATCACTTATGGTATTCATCGAATGTATTCCTCATGTAAAACAAGATCATCTTTAAGTCATCAAAGAATGTCTTTTTCAATAAATGTTGTGAAAATTTGGAATAGTTTACCTTAGAAAATGTGTCATGAGTTCTTACGTGAGCCGGTTTCAACACCCGGTAGGGAACTATATAGCCTGAAGCGGACTGGCTTGTGGTCGTGGCTCTACTGGTTCAGAAGTTCTTCAAGCTAATCAATCCAGACGGGCCACATGCTGATAAAGGGACTCTACTCCCCCCCCCCCCCCCCCCCCCCCCACCTCTCATTATGCAGCTAAACAGTCATATTACCTTCCCAAAACTTAGTTACCAAAATATTAGATTTCAAGGACCGAAGATTTGGAACTCAATTGATGGTCAGATTAAAACTGTTTCCCTTTGTCAATTTAAATCTAAAACTGAAGCCTCAATATCTTTTAATGTACTAGCCTGCAAAAACAGGCTTATTTTGCAGTGCGAACGATTTGGACGTTGAACTCACAGAGAGTTAGGGAGAGTAAAACTCCCTTAGTTTTCCATTTTCTTTTATGAAGGCGATCATGACCAATGTACTTTGGTACTGTGATCGTTTTCATGTACAGTGACATTCAATTTCGGGACGATTTCAAAAGTAAACCACTCTAAAATGGTACATTTCAGGTACAGTTAAAGCATAGTCAGACTGAGCATTCGGTATATCGCTGCTGTGCTCTACAAGAAGCATTGTGAAATTTTTTAGGGGCCTGGGTCGGGTTGCAAAAAACATCTTAAGATTAAGGGAACTCGCAACTATTATTTCAAAACAATTATAGGTTATTGTTCCAGAACAAAAGTTAAGAGCTCTCTTATCTTAAGAAGGTTTTAAGCAACCTGGCCCTGGTATGATATCTCACTGGATTTTTCACCTGGAAACATGCAACGAACAGAAATCAGATTTAACTCACTTAATTAGAGATGGCTCTATATTTGATTGTTTCTCCCCTGATAATTAATTTGTTAGTTTCAGTTACATAACTGAATGCCATGTTATATTAACGCTTTGAAACTTGATTAACTTAGGAAGAAACAGATGCCAGAGCCGGAAGGGTATAAAAACGTTGCCAAAGTCACTTTGTCGATTCCCCTGGGAAAAGGAAGATGAATGTGTGAAGTATGGGTGGCGCGCGCGGGTTCATGTTGTCCAACTATACCTGTAAGCAGCTGTAAGAGGGAATGTCTGCCAGTCACTGAGAATGCAGAGTTTAACTTGACATAAAAAAGTAAACAACAGTTCTGAATACATGCATAGACAGCTAATGCCAAGGATTTTTGCACTACTAGTCAAATGAGCCATAAAAAAAGTAATTCATTTGGTATTCAACGTGAACATTTGCCCTGCCCTTCCTTCAGTGTTAACTTGTCAATCATGTTTTTATATCTGTTGTATGAAGATTATTTACACCCGACAGTTCGGATACGTCCCATTTATTGTTTGTCTGAAGGCGTTTTATTCGCTTATTACTGTTCTTTATCAGTAAATGGTGCTTTGCTGTACTCTTTACACTGGGGTTTCTGGGCGGATTGGTGCAGTTTAGAACCTTATACGTGTTTGATGCATTTCGATGTTAGTCTGAGAAGATGTTCCCTCAGTGGATTCGCTGCAGTACCGTTAGACTGTTATTGTCTGATTGTAGGTGTCTAAGCTAGCTTCAAACATTGCGACTCAGCACTGACTCAGTGGAGGGCGCGGTATCCAGGGGACCCAGTCCGATCTGGAGGCCGCCTCCGGACTCCTTAAATACACCCGGAATGAGACTAGAGGACTGTTTCCACTGGAGTATCGCATACAACGATCTACGAACATTTAAAGTTTTATAGCAAATAACACGTGTACTGACTAAGAAAGGTGTAAAATGATATGTTTAAATGGTGTGCACAAGTTTGCACCCTACGAGAGGAGATCTGGGGATCCACCCCTTTAACTGAATCTGAAGTTTTCAAAGTATCCTTCCAAATGTAATGTAAGAGTTTGAAAAGGTCTGAAATAACGTACTTGCGATCCATTAAGTGGCCTGAGTTGGTTACAATGTCACAGTGTATAGGGATAACTGAAGTCCACTACATTTTGTAAGTAGGTATTGCCTGGGATTTAAGTCTACTTCATAATTCTGATGCTTTCTTTTATTTTCCTCAAGCCTGCATAGATGTTGAGACCAGAAAAAGATACATCATAGGAGAAACATATATCAAAGAAGATAAATGCTGTACATGTCGTCTTGGTGGAACAGACTGTAAACGTGTCAAGTTTTGTCGTCTCGGTAACTAATTAACTTTATTACTGTCTGCTCTGACTTCTTATTGCAGTTTGATGAATTTTTTGATTCCAGCTTATTCCATTAGATACTGTGATTATGTGCGAGAGAGTTTCTACGAAAACAATAAATTTCAAAATAGTACTCCATATGACATTTTAAGCTCCAGTATCACTGGATATGAGGGATGTGAGCCACCCAATATCTTTCCTGGCTCTGCCAGAGACAATAAGAGCAATACCATATCAATTAAGATCAGGGAATACAATACCAACAAGAACAATGAAAAAGACTAAGAGAGCGAATGACTTTTTTACATTTAGATTTGGATAAATTATACAATTACTGTATTATTGATCATTGGGCTTGTAAATGGTTATTAGTATTATATTGTAAATTTTTGTAAATTTCACTGTTTATTCAGTTTTAGTATAATTACATCGATGAATATCGAAAATAGAGCGCTGTGATTGGCTAGGAGCTTCGCTTTATCCCGCTATAATCACCGCGCGGTGATTATAGCATTGAAGGCTAGCAGTTTTCAAAATGGCAGCCAGATTTTTTGATGTTTCGGGGTCGGAAATTGATCAATAATTTTATTTTCTCGAATAATCATCGATGTAATTATAGTAATTAACAATTAGTCGCCTCAGGCGACGTGAATATTGGCGAATAGTCACCTCGACTTCGTCTCGGTGACTATTCGCCGATATTCACGTCGCCTTCGGCGACTAATTGTTAAATATTATCTACTAGAAGTGTCAATAAACTATTATTATTATTATATTACGGCTGTTTTAGGTCAACTCTGTGCTGAATTCACTAGTTAGTGCTTTTACCGATACAAAAATGCTCCTTTACAGTTATGTACAAGATATCAATGAAAAATGATCAGGGAGCCCTAACCATAATTTTTTTAGTGATTTTTGCCAGCACTGCTAGTCATTAGTTTATCAGTATTTTATACTGTCAAGTGTCACCCTCGAAAAATAAAGTTGATTATTTTTCTTCTTCTTCTTCTTTTTCTTATTATTATTACAGCATTTAAACTTTTCAATTTCTTCAAGTTTCAATTGATGTCCATCCTTGCCATCCGTAGCAAAAGACAACAGGAAAACAAAACAAACCTGGACCATTATTTTGTGGAATTTAATCGATGCGAAAAAAACGTTTTTAGCGTTTTGAAAAGATAGCAATAGCGTTACATAGCCTCAGTTAACTTTGATTGACGTACAAACTTGGCCTCAGCTTCTTCTTGGTGGTTGATCTAAATCATAATTACGCCGCCGTTTTAACATTAATTTTTTAACAGTTTGACACTTATTCTTAGTGTTAATTGTAAATTAAAATTCTTTGAATATTTTGCTTTTTATTACAGCCAACGAACAAAACTTAGTCATTGACTGTTTATACTTTTAAATCTTTGACATAGATTTATAAATTTGATACATTATCCTATTGCTTAGCCTTCTACATTTACGGTTAGTATGTATTTGCTGCAGCAAGTGCTATGAGTTGTTGGTAAGGTGATCTCAAACTATATCTACAGGTTGTAAAAAGAACTCCAGATATTACAGAGATGGTGAATTTATCCCTTCAAGATCCTGCTACAACTGGTGAGAAACCCAAAATTACAATAAAAAACAATTCAATTCAGCTAATCAGGATTGAGCATCGCAATAAAGGACAGCGCATGCACTTGCAAAAATGGGTTAGCCAAATCAGTACTCTTTCAGGGAGAAAAAGAGGGCCGACAGCAAGTGAGACTTGGCAGGGGAGAAACAAATGGAACTAAAAAGTTGAAATATATTCTGGGCAGATTATTATAGGACCCGACACTCATTAGGTACTAATGCCATGTAAGCAATTTGTTCAACAATATCTCACAAATTTCACATTTCTGTTTTGAACAGTTCATGCCATAACGGCACTGTAGCTTGTTTCTTTGATGTCAGCTGTCTTCAGGGTAAGTAATTACATGAAAAATCGTATTTTCAGAGGGGGGGGGGGGGGGGGGGGGGGTCCTTCTTTAGAGAAAGTGATATTGAGCTATAGAAGTAAGGCAGTTTGACTGTAAGATTAATCTAAACGATAATTTGTTTAAACATTCAGGGAAGTGTAGTTATTGGGGAAGGATATACGATGAAGGAGATGTGCTACACCTAAAAAAGAGCTGCAAAGATTGGTAAGACTGGATTTCATTTTTACACAGCACTTGCTAACTTACGATAGATACTTCTGCTCATAATTTCTGTTTAGGTTCGAGTTCCTTCCTTTTACACGAAAAATGGGAAAGAAGTAGGCGGGAACCATGAACTGCCTTCACTTCAGAAAACTTAAGAAATGATTTTCAATGGAATACAACGTTCCTCCCCTTTAATGCCCCTTTCCATAGGATCAAAGCTGATTGAATAAATTCACACTCCGTGTTTAATATGGAGGGTTCCGGGGTATCAGGCAACAACGTAATGATGAAAATTTGCAAACGTTTAGAAGTCTTCAAAGATCAGGTTATGATTTTCCCCGTTCATTGTTAATATATCATCTATAACCTGAAACTGTATATTCAAAAGTTTACGAAAAAAGGTCTAAAGCTTTGAAAAGTGAAATAAACTACAGGATCGGTCACTCCATTAGCCAACTCAAATAAGTTCATTTAAAACATGCTTATTATCTTGAGAAAATGAAAACAGAATTTACGACCCCTAATCATTCTATACATCCCAACTACTCATTTCTCGACTTATTGGTAAGCCGTCAAATCCAATTAAATCAAGCGAAAATCGATTATTAGGAAAGAAGTAAATAAGGGAACTGTTTAGTGCATGTTAGTTGTTGAGCTGATGAGCCGATGAATTAAAGCCACAATTGCGTTATATGTCATTTTGTTGTATACTGGTTACAACACTAACCAACATCCCCAATAATTTGTTTTTCGCAGTGTTTGTACTTCTGGAAGATGGAATTGCATGATGTTGATATGCAGCGTGGGTACGTGTCAATAATCTAGAAAACTATAAGTCAACAGACCTTTTTTGACCTTATTTTGTTTATGCAGGTATTTACATTACCATCTACGCGCTGATTGATTAAGTTCTTACACCAACCCTTTTTTTTATCAACGTTTGTCATGTTTGCCTGAGCTATACTCTTCCTTCTCGATGCGGCTTCTTATTGATGGCCGCCAAGTTCAGAAGACGAAGCCTGTTAGTCTATTAGAGGGTCTCAATGGGGTTTTAGCTGTCAGCCGTCAAACGGCCAAAAATTTAACCATAAACCGTCAAAAATTCGGATTAATATTAACCGTCAAAGGTTTCATGGTATTTCAATCTCACTATTTTAGCTGATCTTTACGAACTTTTGGCTCATGAAGAATATCTAAAATGAACGGAAACACTAGTTACCATGACAACATTACAAGACCTTATAACTTGACATTTTATATGCGAAAGGCCTCTAAAAATCCCCAGGGACTACTCCCCTATAAAAGTGACGGGGGTGGTCGTCGTACCTTTTAGGGGTTTAAATTGTGTGGATTCGTACCGCTTAGGGTGCTAAAACCTAAAATGACCGCTGCCGGAGATGATACGCTTGATTAGGATAAAGATTTATGACAATACTTTCCAGTGCTAGTTATATAGTTTTGAAT
Organism: Porites divaricata; assembly: GCA_038088405.1. Lineage (NCBI taxonomy): Eukaryota > Metazoa > Cnidaria > Anthozoa > Scleractinia > Poritidae > Porites > Porites divaricata. The sequence goes on from JBBMOI010000007.1 coordinate 12,460,117, forward strand.
TGGTACCTCTTAGGGGTGGAAATGAATTTGGGACACGCCCACAAAACAAGATTCTGGTACCTTTTAGGGGTGTTCTCGAAAATTTTCGACGAGAAGCCCCGTCACTTTTATAGGGGAGTACCCCCCCCGAGATAAAAACTCGAAAACATAACAGTTAATATTAATTATATGCATAAGTTAAACTGAATTTCCACTAATAACCGTCAGCCATCAACAGTTCTAAAATTTAACCGTCAACCGTCAAGATTGGAAAAAAAAAAAAACTCTTATTACCTAATATGCATTTTTTTTTGCTCGGTGTCATAAATGGTTTAAAACTTAAACTATTGCGAATTTTTATCCCAGGCCGGTTTTTCTGTAATTAAAGGGTTTATTTAAAATGTTCAACCTGCTGAGTATTTTCATCTCCATTTTTAAATTTTATTTCACAGTCAAGTCCGAAGCAAACTTGTCAGATTTACATCAGGATCGCAGATCTTACCTGACACGTGTAGCCGTCCTCACTGTATTACTACTAACGCAATGGCTGTCATTGGTTTGTTCTTTTGGTTGATTTGTAAACCCTTTCTAGTTCTGAATAACGGAATGGCTTAAGCATTGAAAGCATCTAACGAGGAGGTGCCCCTAAATAGATCTGGATAGCTCCAAATCAGGAAGACCTCCTTGGTACCCTTTCAAGAGGCTGCAGGCACTAACACAACAACCTCATGGAGACAAAGAACCACAACTGATAAACTACAACGAGAGTAACTACAGGATATCATAATATATTTTAGTAGATTCGAACTATTTTATTGCATTTCAGTACACTTATTTTATCATAACTTTCAGTTAGTGTTGGTAACAAGATCTATCTTTTCTCTGTTATTGTGTTTTTGGAATTCGTATTAATTTTCGTATATATTTTCTTTCAAAAGAAAGATATTGCTTACCACTGCTTAGACGATAAAGGTAGTGTCCATATTTTTAGCTCGGATTCATCAAGATCACAAATTTGCTTAATATAATTTTTCACCTATAGTTTATCATAAAGACCATAGAATCATTCTGACATTAAATCTTAATAAATACATGACGAGGAGTGAGTCTTTCAATCACCTGTTGATGATATACATTGGTTTCCTTCCATTAAATATACACAGACTCTTTTTTCTCCAAACTTAGTAGCCACAAAGCCCAGGAACTTGATAAACCAAGATGTATGCCAGCAACTAACTCACTTTAATAATCCATTACTATGAGGTACACTTCGCTGTTTCAAAGTTTACTTCTAATTGTCATAACTTCGTGAGCTTTCAAATAAATAGGAACCCTGAGCTGCTGATAACTTTCCTCGCACTTGCAATCTTGAGAGTACTCCGTTTTGGTGACTAACTTAACCAGAAGATGCCTTAGATTTCACCTCTTTTTTGCGGACTCGCTGTACTGGCCTCGTAACTCTAGAATTACTGTTAACAGGTTTGCATAGTTCCGGCCACACTGTTTCTTAATTGCCTCATGGAGTTGTGTCGAGTACCATCTCAAGTACTCTTTCTTGATGTAATAAAGGTCAATCTGTAAAAAAGATAAAGAAAGATAGTCGCGCCAGCGAACTCAGGTGGCGCAGCTTGATTCTTTGTTTTTATTGCATGCTGAATGATTTCTATTCAAAATCAAGTATATTTATTTCAAGAGGTGATAAACAATAGCCTGTCTTGTTTTGCAAATCTCGATTTTATTGAAATAAACATAGTAACATTTCGAAGTTCCTGCAAAGCTGTAATTATAAAGCAAAAGCAATGCAAAAAAATCATGACATGAATCCTGGACAAAAATAATTACAAAGACCTATGTATCGATCATTAGTGAAGAGTCGAATTTCTCTGTTCCTATATCCTTGAATCCCTTCTTCCCTCCCTCATATACTTTGTTAGTGATAGACAATCAACCAAAAAAGGGATTCAAACGTCATTAGCTATCCCTTTTTTTACATGCTCAATTTTCCTCAAATATCCGTGGGGATGATTATTTGCTATGCCTCTACTGTGGGGTGGGTGCAATTGACCACTCCAGAAAATACCATAACATACCATAATACTCTTTGTTTGTAACCCAAAAATTTTGCATAAGCATTGTCTTCAGTTTCTCTTGGGAGTTAAAATGGCCCCAAGAGAAACTGAAGACAATGCTTATGCAAAAGTTTGGGGTGACAAACAAAGAGCATTATGGTATGTTATGGTATTTCTGGAGTGGCCCATTAAATTCCTCAATGTAAAATCAATGTTTCTAACACCATTATCAAGAATGAAAAACGTTAAGGATCAAAGTTGTTGAAAGAGTTGAAGTTTGAATACTGAATAAGTTTACATTCTTGCATGTCTGATTATTACGCAGATGTCCTAATAGGAAAGATTATCGTGAATAGAGTCTGATTGCACGTTTAATGATGGTTTGAGTTCCTGTATAAACAGCACTTCGCAGATAATGCATTCAAATATATTTTATATATTTAACTCTTTTACCAACTTAGACTCTTAAAGGTTTTCATTCTTAATATAACGTATAGGAATAGCGTTCCTCAGTTTAATTTTTCTTGTTAAATGCTTCAACAAGCAACTGACCAGTCCGATCGCTCTGGCTTTTCGGTCCTTATTGATTTGCTAGTATGTGCATATTGGGTGGGTCCAGTTCCTCCCGGCCTTACTATATGTTACTTACCTCTGATCTGGAAACCAGCAACCTAAGCAACTGTGTTTCGTTGGCATTTTTTATCTTCTTAGCAAAATACAATGGAGGGTTTTCGATATGTAATACTAAAAGAGAAACGAATAAAAACAAAAGGTTTCATGTTTAGTGGTAAACGAGGTTATTTTTAGGGCGAAATCTAGAATATAACTAGAAATAACCAAAGGTTACGAAGTGCGTGGGCGACAACGATCGAAGGTCAAAACGCTTTTTTTCAAACGCTGTGTTTACGTAAGTTTTACTATGTTTTTGAGGCAGTACTTCTTATATTCGTCTTCACATAAACTGTTAAATTTTTCGCAATTTTCTGCCAAAAACAGCTGGTCCACCTGGCCGCACGTCCCTCATAATTTTCTGTCAATATCATTACGATGTCTACGTATGGCTTCAATTGTATTGATATCAACAAACATCTTCCAAATTTGGTCAATGCTTGCTGGTTATAAAGAATTCGGCAGGTGATTTAAGCTAATCTAGAAAGGAGAAATATTTTGAATGAATAATAAATGCAATTATTGCTCCTGGGCAGTTGTGAAAAAAACACAAGGAAATTAGAATAGAATACATTCGATTGGAACAAGAATTGACCAATAAATTCATTCTAGAAATCCCTAGTTTACCGAGTCACTCAGTTCTGACCATTGCAGCATTGCATCTTGCTCTGCGGGCCGAATGATATTCATTTTGATTTAGCGTTCAGCGGGAAAGTGTTTTTATTAATCTGACTTGGAGTATCTTTACGTTGTTAATCCTACGCACTCTGAGACTGAAAAAGGAACAAATTAACACAATTTAACATACATTAGGCGGTTATCTTAACTTACCACAATCTTTCAAGATGCCTTGCGCACGTTGTGATAACATGTGATAATTCTCTTCGATAAATTGGTCCAAGCTGACTCGGTAGAGTTCTTGAAAGGCATCTAAGGTTTCTCTCAGCTGATTTCTTGAAAGAGGTTCGCATAGAAGAGAAAGGAGATCGTGGTCTTTATGAAGCTGTGTTGCTCTTTCCTTTGCAGCCATTTTGTCCGCTCTTTTGTTGATGAATGGTCGATCGGTGTTCAGTAAAGAGCCTAGAATGTGTTGGACGTCTTTATCAGGCATCTTAAGCAATTCATCCTGTACCTTTGTATTGTACTCTGAAAAGTGCAATAAAATAACTCTTAAAACTCAAGTGTTTCGAAAATTTACAGTAATCGACGCAATCTTATCTTAACTGCAGGCAGGAGTGCACCCTTTTCATAGGCCCACGCCTCTTACCTGTTAAATACTCTTCCTCAATATCCACTAAGATTTCACTTCTACTTGATAGCATTATAGTCTCAATGGTGTCGTAATCTTGGTCTTGAAATGCCTTATTTAATGACTGGACATCATAAGTAACTGGCGAGCACAGTAAGGCCGATACCACTTTTTCAGTCACTCCACTCAGCTCTGATTCAATCACGTTTGTGAAATCCTGTACACATAAAAAGATGACACGTTAAGTATTAGAAACACTTAAGGTAGTGTTTGAAATATCCGTTGATAAATGTCTTTTCAGAATTTTTGAGTGTAACTGCAATAAAGTGGGCAAGCGGTTCAGTAGATTCCCCGCAGAATCAGATGCTGTAACATCGTATTTTGCCTTTTTCTCTTGTCACGTCAATGTAAGTTGTTTCTATTTTCCCTCCATATAAATGTAAATATTGTCATAAGAAGTATTAAAAAAGAAGAAGAAGAAGAAGAAGAAGAAGTACTTGTACATGATAGCAAAGCAATAACAACAAAAAATAGAAATAAAAAAGAACAGAATTTTGAAATGCTAAAATTATTCTATGAATCCTTTTGATCAAGAATAACCTTGAATTAGTGTAACGATGCTTTAGAACCAACGCTTTTTAGCCAAAAGTACCACTTGCCTGCAAAAATGGTGATAGCGATGCTCTGAATCATATTTTTAACTATGATTAAAATCATCCGGCCCTGCGTAGCAGGCGCCTGAAAATTGTGGGCGCAAGAAAGAACGGGGCCTGTGCACTAGGAAGACACTCGGCCGTTGCCCGCCCCGTTCATTCTTGCGCCCATTACTTTCAAGCTACGCAGGCTACCCTGCCGCTACCCTTGCAGTGTAGATATATACAGCTGTTTGCAAAAATTTTGAACCCCCCAGAAATATATAAATATAAATATATACATTCTTTTTTAAGTGCAAAAAGTCTTTAAACAGATCAGAACAAATTCACACCTGCCTGTAACTGCATCATCATGCATGCATTCTTGTATCAAAAGAAAACAATATTTGTCAATGGGTAAATTACACCTTACCATATTAACAGATCATGCCAATATATGTTTTTAGTATAATTACATCGATGACTATCGAAAATAGAGCGCTGTGATTGGCTAGGAGCTTCGCACTATCCCGCTATAATCACCGCGCGGTGATTATAGCATTGAAGGCTTGTAGTTTTCAAAATGGCAGCCAGATTTTTTGATGTTTCAGGGTCGGAAATTGATCAATAATTTTATTTTCTCGAATAATAATCAATGTAATTATACTAAAACAATTAGTCGCCTCAGGCGATGTGAATATTGGCGAATAGTCACCTCGACTTCGTCTCGGTGACTATTCGCCGATATTCACGGCGACTAATTGTTAAATATATCTGGGGGGCTCAAAATTTTTGCAAACAGCTGTATATATATTCAGTAGGGTAACAAAATAATTCCCTCTTCGTATGCGTAGTTTTGCTTACTTCGTTAAAACGGTCTTTGTAAGCCTTTAACAGTCTCTTCCTTCCCTTGCTAGTAAACTTAGCCAGTATTCTAACAATACACTTTTCATCTGTGCCCAGTCCCTTAACTGCGTCGTGCAGTCTACCAGCTTCTTTGTCCATGTTAAGATTTTTCGTTCTTGTCGGGCTCAAACCACCCTGTAGAGAGAACAAAATCGCGAGATAGGAACCACAATTAGAATAGTTTTTGTCTCATTGATTTCTGCGTTAAATGACTCATCTTTTAATATACAACAGTACTAATTATTCCTCTTATTTTTGAATAACACTTTATGCAATCGACTGATTAGGTGAATACATAAATTAGTTAATTCACCCTCATAACTCATAAAGATAATGATAAAGATGCGATGGAAAAGTCGCGAGGTTCTCAAATCTGTTATTGATAATTTTAAAAGCACACACAGATTGTTAAAAACACGCAGCTGGAGCCGGTCAACAAGGAATGTTCCTCTGTGCACGTAATTTTCCCCCTTACTTCCAATTCTCTATTACCAGATAAAAATTATTATTTTTTGAGCTACTACTAGGCTATATGTCAATAGCCCACTACTAGCGAAAAGCGCCGGCTTTGAAAACCAAAATAGTGCCGGCTAAATCGCGTTTTGCTAGCTAAAGTTGTTTTGTCTCGATGTTTTTGACCAACTAGTTGGATTTTACTAAAACAATTATTCCTCTCGCCCTCATGGCCTCTGAGTCAATAGCGCATTCAGCCTTCGGCCTCATGGGCTATTGACTCAGGGCCCATTCGAGCTCGAGGAATTAATTGTTAAATGCACACAAAGTACGGATTGCTAGTAACCGACTAAATTGAAACATTCACAGGAAAAAAACAAAACAAAAATAAGCTTCGCACCAGTGACCATAGCAAAAAAATTGTAATATAGGATTTTTAAAAAAGTAGAATAGTACAGTACAGAGCCTTCAAATATAAAAACTGTGGACTGATATGAGCGCCTTACCTTACCTATAGAAGGATCGAAATAGGCTAGTCATCATTTAAAGGGGCTGTGTCACGGCAGTCCAGTTCGTTTTGTTTAATTTTGCCAATTATCGGGGGTAGAAGCGGAATCATTTGAATCTTGATATTCATGATTCCTGCCGTTTTTGCCTCGATGATTCATGATTCCTATAAGAATTTTCTTCCAGATTCATTATTCACGAAGACTATTGATCACTTGTTGACTTAATTGTTTTCTCAGTGGCAACTTAGTCTCGTTTTGTATAGTTTCTTTGGCGTTCAAACTTCTACTTCATCCAGACGCAGTATCATCATTTGTTTGCCGTAGGTATGGAGGTTGTTTTAATTTGTGACTGAAAGTTAAGCACCAGGCTACTGAAGAAACAAACAGACTATCCGCCCGGATTTCACGAATTATATAGGGGGGGTCCGGGGGCATTCCCCCCCGGGAAAATTTTGGAAAATGGGACTCTCGGAAACGACTGGAACATATCCTGCATTCCCTGGATCGAACACAACTAATTTATACGTGTATTTTGTTGAGCTTTTCTCTGAGTCTCGTTATTCATGATTCCCGAGCCAAAGTGCAAAGATTCATGATTCCCAAGTTTTTAAAACAAAGATTCAAGATTCTTACATGTTTTGTAAGTATGATTCATGATTCATGATTCCGCTTCCACCCCCGAATTACTCGCCCTCAATCGCTATGGAACTTAAAGTAAGCAAAGAAAATACAGGTAAATGACAAAATGAGAGATCCAAGACAAACAAATTTGTCTCCTGAGCATTATTTTTCAAGTTGCAAGAAGCAGGGATCAACTTTCAGGGGCACCCAACGGCAATTTTCGGAAAATATCTGTTCGGAAGACGATTTGAGATCTAGAATTTTCGGAACATTTGTTGTAAAATTTCTTGCTTGCCTGCCTCTCCTAGGATTTTCGAACATCTAAAAAATGGTATAATTACCCATTTTTAACGGATTTTTACCCTAAAAGAGGCCACCTAGAATTTTCGGGAGCCTTTTTCTGGCTGAAATTTTCGAAAAGGTAAGTTTTGATCCCTATAATTTTCGGATCACTAGACTTTCAGCTAGGAAATCCGAACACATAAAAAGTTTTTAGGGATAAAAATATGCCTATATCTACCATTTAAATACTAAAATACTTTCAACAATGCTATGTTAAGTAGTTTTGAACTATATCCTCGTTGGGTGCCCCTGAACTTTGAAAAACTGTTGGGCTGAACAGTTTTCAAAAACCCTAATTTCAATCCTTTTAATCTTCTTCAGTTTTGCCCATCCGTGGCATCTGTTGTTTCTGCTATGTTATTTTAACCTTCCTTTAAAGTTTTAAGCGGTTATTTTCATATTTCTCTTAATTTAACGGGCATTTTGTAATTTCCCAATTTGGCTGAATTTCGTGACACAGCTCCTTTAAGGAGTATCACACTGACTGACTGCCACGGAAGGGCACGTAGCGTAGCTCATGCAGCGTGCCAATGAAAGAACAAACATTTCAAAATTCACTCGATTTCCGCCACTAGCAGAGACATTATATTAGATTTTTCTCTAGCTATAACATGCTGCTCTCTCTGTAGTTACACTTCTTCAGTGTAAAGAGGAAACTGAAGTGGAAGAATAGGCCCAGATGTCACAACGATGAAACACTCAGCGAGTGCGTTTGATTGATCGTATTCCGGATAAGAATTTGCAAATTTATATTGAAAATCTCTTATACCGGGTGATTTGTCAACCATCACTTAAATGCTACGTACTTAGAAATATTTTATTTCAAGTAGATTTAGGGTTTATTCCATTTGTTTTTATTGTGGAATCAGGCTGTACAGACGGCTTGTTACCCGTTTGCAGTTCGTGGAGAGTAACAGTTCATAAGCAACAAGGTCTTAAATCTTTTTTTCAAGTCAGTGAAGTTAGCTTAGAAGCGACCAAATGGAATTTTTTAAGGTTTCATGCATGTAACACAGCCACTGAAAACAAATCCCAAGAATTATTGAAAAGTAACATTTAAACAAAGAAGAAATAACTCACTTACGTTCAACACCGATTTGGGTTTAGAAGACGATGCACAACCCATTGATTAGTGGTTTTTTGTTAGTGTTGCCTTACTTTACTCAGCGAATTAGCACTGAGCTCAATTTTCAGCGAAAAGGCAAAAAGAGGATAACAGAGCTCGCCATTACAAGGATTTCAGACGCACAGATTCGCTTTACTTCTTGTATGAAACAAATGGTTTCTCGAGCGTGAATAATTTCTAGCCAATTGTCCAAACTAAAATAGCGCATTTGCATCATTTAGAGGCTTTTACAAAAATAGCCTCATTTCAAGTCATGTGGACATTCCTTTTCATTAGTTGTGCATTAACTTATAGAAGTTGTAAGAATAAGAGAAATGCCGGACCTCTAGAGTATATCACGTGGTGTGAAATGGGGCACCAAACAAGCAAATTTAATTTTTGTCGTCCATTTCGATCATTTTAGAGGGTTAAACAGAGAAAGAACATTAACAGTATGTAATGCATGCGAAATAAATGTGTTGGCGTCACTTCCGTTCTTTTTGTTCAGTTGTAGACAACTATCAAAATATTTTTAATGGACAAGATCTAAAGATATACTATCAACCATCACATAAAAAACGAGACAGTGTCATTGTCATTAGAAACAACATTATTTTGAGCACTTTAGGTAGTTAGTCGTCATGTAGCGATTGAAAGCAGTTTCAATTCGCGCCTTTCATGGTCAATTACTCTAAGTACCGTGACAAGGAGAAAACAACTTTCGGTAGGAGCCCTGCCCATAAAGCTGAAGATGCAAATAATTATCTGGAGAGATGACAAAAACCGAATGACGCGTTTTAGTCTTTACGGTCAATGATTTTTCCGCCAAGTAAACCACTTCCATCTGAAAATGATACACAGGTGGTTCAGAGACTAGATCAACATTTTAATTGACTGCAATTTTTTTCCAAACTGGCTTTAAGAGGCTGTAAACGAGGCTGTTCTGATGGCAAAACATGTTAAATTTTAAGCTCTCTCGGGGGCCGAGCAAGAGAATGGACAAAAATGCCACCTGCATCGCCCTATATGCTAGCGGTTTTCTAATTCCGTCGCCCCAAAAGAGAAAAAAACTGATCCTCTGGCACCCACGGCTACTGTAGCTGATGTCCTAAACTCTGTGTTTACTAGTAACTAAAAATGATGGTTAAAATACAATTTTTAAAGTAACATAAACTATAATTAAAGGGTTCTATGATAATCTATTAAATATACTGCGTGCCGCAAGCAGATTATTCAGTTTTTCGAATAAATTTTTTAGGCAGATTTTGAAAATATGAAGATCGGGCAATTAAAAGTTGGCAAGACTGAATAAATTTTAGTTTGGTTCTCTACAGATATAAGAAAACGTTTTGTGTCACCAAGAAACATGAGTTAATTATTGAAAGATTGAGGACAAACCAGTTTGCATTACAATGAATCTCCATGATAGCAACTTTTCTTAACTGCAACAAACTTGCACTGTGAAACGGTTGCTATGATAAAGTTAGTCTACAAACAATGAAAAGAGTACATAAAAAGGACGAAATTTGACAATTTCATAAAAGTTTTTGGCAACTGGAAATTTGCTGTTCAAAAAATGTTTCTCCAAGAGAAAAATGTATTCTGACAACTTAAAATAAATATTAGGAAACCAACTTATCCGTAAATGATTCAAGGGAGTTATTTTTATAGATACTAGACTTGTACTAAAAAAGAAAAAAAACTGACTCACGCATAAATCAGTGGTAGATTTTGAAGACGCAGCACAACCCATTGAACATGTACTGCAGACGCAACAGATGCACCACGAACAAGCAGCATCAATGAAGGCAAGCGGTTTGATAGCCAAATACAGTACACTAAAAAGTAAGCAAATTCTAAACCACAATGGCGCAGGAGGGTGGTAAAGGTACCGCCCCTTCTCGTGGCCAGTGAGGTGAGGTGATATTGATGTAAGCGACAGCTAATAAGCATTACTTACGTCATGTAGTGCCACTGACACGTCAAAAGTGTCACATGTAGTAAAAGTGCACAAGGAAGACACTGCTATCTTTATAAATGATTTCCGGTTTTAGACAAGGATTTATTTAAAATAGAACAAAACGTCCTTTGACTAATAAACGCAAAACCACAAAACCAACATCAGCTAAGTGAATCTTAGGAGGGGCCCGTTATGCCTGCTGTTTCCGCGGCAATTTGATCACCAAATTAGGTAATTTATAAATTATATAAAACCAAGGTATAAAAAAATCGGCGCACATTTGGTTCCACAGTTTTTTTGGCATTGTACTCTTTGGCAAAGGATCAGGACTAAAGGTAACCCTCCTACACACATTTAATCAATTTTTCCATTTCATTACTGTTTACTCTTCTCTATTACTCTTCTCTTTCCATGTCTTTCCCTAAGCATCAGTTTGCCATTTTAACCGTAAATAACCGCTACGTAGGTGCTGCCGGCACCGTAGCTTGAACAAGGACATAGTGACGTCAACATTACTCAAGTGGTCTCTCGTCAAAACTTATCTGTTAAGTACCAGACCATACCAAGAACCTATTAATCCTGCGTAAACTTTGTACTGAAATTGAGCGAAGTCCAAAAAAGGATGTCAACGATAATTTAAGAATGTAAACTACAGGTGTAGTCAACAGCTACCTATAGTTGACTCCCAATAACTCGAACCTTCGATAACTAGAAACTCCCACTAACTCGAAGTAATTTTTGTTTCCCTTCAGATCATTTCTGTATAATTTTACCCTTTCTCTTTACTTTTTTTTGTCGCTCCAGTTCAAATTCAGTGTCAATCCCTGTAACATATTAATCAAGCTTTGTTGCTTCATTCATTTTTTAAAATATCAAATCTAAATCACTTGTTGCCGTTAAAGTGCGTGAGTGTGCATGATAGCCGTTGCATTCCCTCACCAACCATTTTTTTATTTCCTTATTTCCGGTTATTTGCCCCGAACTCCAGATAACTCGAACTTTTTTCGATTTCCCAAGAAGGTTCGAGTTATCGGGAGTCGACTGTACAATAAATCATTTTCTATCCTTGCGGTCCATTGGCGGCTGCCCTCTAAAGAGCGTTGCTTTCCTATGTATAATATTGTTTAATATGCTGCACAATGTGATTGTTTCTTGCACGGTGTTTTGCTTACAATATCATCTAAGAATAAGCCTTCAACCAGAAATACAAAATTATCTTGCATAACGTTCAGTTACAGGACTTACAATCTATGTGTGACAGAGTTTGTTAATAACCGTCTGACTGATATTCCAATGTACAAGATGTTGACAGCAGCAATTGAAAAACGACGAGAAACAGAATAGAATAGAATAGAATAGAAAACTTTATAAATGTGTTGGAGCCGTATAGCTTGGGGACAACCCCATACTTTGGGGACACAATTTATAATTAAATAATTGGAATTACCTATACAATGTAATAGTGAAAAAACTGAGAGAGAATTGTAAAATTAAATGGTGTGATTTGCAGAGAGAACAGCTCTTACATCCATAATCTATCATTGAGCTTATATCATTTTACGAATTCTGCTTTTAAAAATGTTCAGAGTTTTCGCTGATGTTAAATCAGGAGGTAATCTCGCCATAACCTAGGCCCAAGATACCTTAAAGAATGCTGATTGTTGAATGCTGGTGCTGACTGTTGTCCAATCGTCATATAGCTTGTTGTCGTCAATCGTCATATAGCTGATTGTTGTCCAATCGTCATATAGTAAGAGAATCTATTTTTATTCTACAACGTTCAAATACATGGTATCTTTCATAATTTATGACAAACAACCCACCCCTACATGGAAAGTTTTCAAAAGAGGTCCACCTGCTTCTTTTCGGCCTTTATTCCTCACTGCGCACCAGTTTTCGAACCATTTCGCACGATGAATTTCTCGGTGTTACTCCTTTTTATAGGGAACATTTTTGGCCTGAGACATTATTCAGAACCTGGTGTGGGCTGGAGAACTCTAAACTTTGCCGAGCCAGTAGAAAAAAGAAGGTTGAATGGAAGTGTGATTAAAGATGAAGAAGTACAATCAGAATTAGCTTGTCAATTCAAATGTGTGGGAGAACATCGATGTCAATCCTATAACTTTGGACCTTAGAGACCAGTCTGACAAAGCATTTGTGTCAACTGAGCAACTCTGATCGATTTGTTGATCGTGAGAACTTCATAGAAGATGCAAATTTCAAGTATGGAGGATTTCAGGTATTATCTGATTTTATTCGCCATTTGAAAAGGAAAATGACAAAGTTAACGTAGTAGCAGGTGAATTTTTCGAGCCATAAGAATTTCATATAATATTATCTAAAAGTGAAATAAGTCAGTCTTTTCAAAAACTACCTTGCAAGGTAGCTGAAAAACACACTTTTTAAGGAAGGGCTATTGCTAATTACGCACTTGACGGTTAAACACATTAAAATATATAACGTAAAATATTTCCGACCTTTATCAATAAGTATTGAATTTATCGCAAGTAGCCCTGGCCACTAGTTCAAGGCATGGGTCTAATAAGTTTACCTTTGGAGAATGATTTATAGGCTATATCTTCGGGACAGATTATGGAGCTGAATCAAAATTTGCCACACATAAAGAACTCATCATCCTTAACACTTAAAAGTATAAATATTGTGTTAATAAGTCACATGATATGTCACGTGACCATTTTGCTATAACTATTAAATAATTGACAAATTGTAGCGGGTTTAAGAAAAGAAATCGAGCGATAACACTTTTTTCATTTTTTTCATATATCAGTAAATATCTCTAACACTTCACGTTTGGAATGACCGTCCATTGCTCTTCAACAGCAACAAAAAAATTTTTTTGGAAAAACATCATTTTAAATGCCCTAAGTTAACCTTGAATTATTTAAAACTTAAAGTTTAAACTTCGCGTACATTCGTTCCAAACGTAGAAAGTTAGGTATGTTTAACTTCTATGAGAAAAGCCAGTTTATTTATCCAAACAAAGTAAAAAAGTAAATTCGCCACCAATTCGCCAATTTCCTTCAATTTCAATTTTTGGTTACGTGACCATATATAAACGTTAAGGAGCAAGAGGATTTACTTTTGGGGAAAATTTCATTTTGCTCTAGGTCTCCTAGTGAAAGATATTGTCATTCAATCATATTCTCAGAACATAACTTTGACCCAGGTCTTAAACCCCTTGAGCAATCTATCGAACAAGGCTAGATTCACTGTCTGGGCCACCCCATTATGAATTAATTTCTTCCTTAAATCAAATGTTTAGTAAGAGTTCCTTCTAAAGTAAGCAACTTTAAAGTCAACGTCTTATTCCTACGAGCTTTTCTCTCTCAAAGGACGCTAGCACCTCGTGTACCTTTTAGCTGTAATTTGTCGCTAAGATCTTATCAGTATCGCTTATTCCGTCAGGAATGCTTGATGCGTGATGAGGAATGTCATAGTGTAACCTTCTCTCATGTTGAAAATTAAAATCGGCTTGCCAGTTTTCTCGCCAAAAGTGAGGTGGTTTCCCGTACGATAACTTTTCACTGGTGAAAAAACATTGTTCGTCCAATCAGACGCTGCGAACAATGTTTCTAATTAGCCATCTAAAAAAAACAAGTTCATGACAATGAACAATGGAACAATGTCGATACGAAACAGCGTGATTACAGCAGCTCCTACAAAACAGTTTTACCAAGTATACCGCGCCAATATATCACATCTAACTCTAACTTTAACTAACTTAAGTTATTATTCCAATTTCATAAGTCCAGTTTGAGCCGCCGTTTTATTTTCTTCAAATCATCATCAGATTCATTTATTTCTTAAGGTCAAGGATAGCTTTAATGGAATGCCTTCTCTTCTTTTATTGGACATTAGTAGTGAAGAGGCTGCTTGTTAGTTGATATTTGGTATGTATGCAAACCAATGGTACAGAATTGTAAGTCAACTACGGCCCAGTTGGGTAGGCGGCCTCGATTAACCCTAGCGAGGTACATCTGCTTTGAGGTGGTGTATTCCAGCTTTCTTAAGTTGTTAACCTTCATGATCAGGTCTCAGTGTTAACTTCATCCCCCTTCATCTCAAGGTATATAGAGCCTTTCTACATCTGTCATGCGATAAATGCTAACATAGTTTTATATGCTTCCTGCCGATTCATTTTGTTCTTTAGCATCTCTACACTCTGCTGAAATTCTGAGTCAACAGACAATTCATGGCAGTCGACCTCTGGAAAAATCTCTCTATGCACCTTTAATCTTTTCCTTCACGAAGCGTCTAAAACCATCTTCCCACTCAAAAACGTCAAGAGTGATCGTTTTTTGCTTTAAAAGTAGAAGCACACTGGTTTTTCATTCTTGGATACGGAAGCACTGAACATGCTAAATGTAGCGGTCAATTTAAGGGGGTCTATCACTCAATGTATGAGAACATGAGGTTTGAGGAATATTTCGAGGTAATAGTTTCATTCTACTTACTGGCTGTTTAATGATTCATCTGACGCAAGTGCTTTGGAACTAAGTCCTGGTCATGATTTCAAGAGCAATGCAAACATCAATCATTTGCTATATATGCTTAACTCAAGTGTTTGCAAAACAGAAGTTGGTGTTGAATTTCTTCTGAACACAGAGTGACTCAGAGGCCTCGGGATAAAGGGATACGCAGTTTGGTTTGTTTAGTTTCTTATTCAATCGTAAAACATCGTAGGATCGGTCGTCAATAGAGACAGTTTAGTATGACGACGAGCACGAGTTTTTTTCAATAAAGTATTACCAAGCAGTGCTCGCGCGTGAACCATCGTCATGCATTTTGGCGGGAAAACGTGATATAGTCGTCGTCATTCTACTACGAGTTTTAGCGAGGACGTCCTGGTAGTGGAAACAAGTTATCAAATGTCAGAAGTTTTAGCACTTTGCGATCGGGAGAGGGATTATCCTTCTCCAATAAAGATAACAGTGCTAACTCTTCTGGTAAATAAAAGTACAATGAAGCATTCTGGGTTTGCTATTTTTTTGATTCGCGGAAAAACCTTAAATCAAATCTCCTACTCGTAGTAGTTCTCGTCCTCGCCGGAATCTAAAGGTCTCTAATAACAACTTTGTTCGATTTATTTTAGTGTGGCGGCCAGGGTTGATACGTTCTAGCAAAACCACCACAAAATCTGTTTAAAAAACGTCTTTTATGTTCTTTGAGGTACACAATTTGTTAAGGAAACGTCCGGCAATGGTTACTCAGCTGACAGGAAATTTTTTAATGATCTTAGTCCTTTTTTAGCTTAGTTTGCGGGCTAGGTGCCGATTTGGGCACTTGCTTGAGAAAACTGATAAACCTGTATGCTTTAAAACAGAGTGCTTGTGAGACGGGTGGATCACCTTGTGGTGACAAAGGAGTCTGCATCCCAATCTACCAAAATAACAGCGTACGATGCCATTGTGACGACGGCTATGCTGGAACACCTTGCAGTAAGTAAAAATATGTTCTCCTAATAGTGGCAAGAGGGGGTAGTTATCATTCATTGGGTGCCCCATGGGAACGAAACGAATCTCTTGGAACTCTTGAAAGTTTGAGACACTTTATTCTCACCACGCTGAGCACTTAACTTAGCATATATCGATCTATGAGCCAGCTCTATATAAATTATCGTATTGCTGTGTGAGGCCATGCTCAAACATATCTGAAAACACTCTCACTTCACTTTGTTCCTTATAGATCGAGCGGTCCGGCTATCTAAATTTTTTTAATATTCTCCTACTGAAAATATAAATAATGTAAGTCTGTGTCATCATGCATGGCGTCTTCAATAACTTTCATAACTCCTTACCGGGAAATATTTCTAGCCTCTTACTTGATCTTGACAGGTATGTGCCCTTGAACAGGGTATGGTTTTCAAGGTCTTGAGTCTTCAACAGAGTATACAATTTTACTATTTAGCGTCTTCAACAGGATGCCCTTGAGTTTGAAGGTTGGCGATGAGTTGCCTACATTTTGGTACCAAGAATCTTTTTCCAAAAAATCTAATTCCATGATGTTGGTCTTGAAAAAAAGATTAATTCTGTACGCAAAACGAAAATAATCAGGGCCTGTGGTCATCTGCTGGTAAAGCCTGACACTCTTTTAAAAAGGCCACAAATGGAGCGGTTTTGTTTCTGTGGGATACCGCAATACTATGGTACACAGTAGAAGGAGGAAAACAAGAAAGTAAGAAAAAGAAAAGGAAAAAAGGGACAACAAGACTAGAAAATATAGAAGAATATACAATGTAAGTTATCACAATAAAAGATTATAAAATTTATAAAACAGGGTAGCGAAGTGAACAATTTTTGTCTTAATCATATCGGTCACGGTTTGAAGGCCTCGACGACACATCTCCACAAAAACTTCGTTTGAATGCCCCCCCACCTCGGGGGGAGCGGAACAGTATTCCCCAAAGTATTCGATTGTATTACAAGAGCTTCTTTTACTCATTTTGAAATCAAGGCATACTTACGTGGACATGTCCACTTTAATACATAAATAAAGAAAACTTTCATAAAACTAACTTTAATAATCTTTAATGATAATGATAATAATAAAAATAATATTATAATGATAATAATAATTATCTTTCACTGTCACAATTTACATTGTATCTTCTTCAATATTTTCTAGTCTTGTTGTGCTTTTTTCCATTTCTTTTTCTTACTTTCTTGTTTTGCCACTAATGTGTCTCTTACCATTTTGTCTGCCCTCCTTGATAAGCTCAGCATAACATAACGTAACATAACATACTTACTTTATTCAAGATGTAAACAAGCTCATTTACAGGAAAAACATATTAAAAGACATCTTGAAAAGGGAGTTGAGAGGTTAGCCCATTATTAGAACTCCCAAACAGAAATAGAAAATGCCAAATAAAAAATCAAGTACAATACAAGTGTTCAATAATCAAGGCCTTAATTAAAGCACGGTTCCAGCTTAAAATTTATTAAATCGATAATGATGAGGCTTTCAGCCTCTACTATGTCTCTTGGTAAATCGTTCCATTTTGAAACTATTCTAATAAAAAAGAATATTTATAACAATCGAGTCTTGCGCTTTTAACAAACAATTTGAAGGGGTGATTCGCTCTTGTAGACCCAACTTTTGAGAATTCGAAGAAATCATAAAAATTCAAGTGATAGTATCCAAAGACGAACTTGTAGCACTCAATTAAAGATAGATAATTTCTACGGTCAGATAGCGACGGCCATTTCAACAATTTACAACGATCGACATAATGCATTCCTCCATTGTGTTGGTTAAGTGCTAATCTAGATGCCCTTCTTTGTGTACTCTCCAAGGCGCGGATGTCCTTGACGAGGTAAGGGCACCATACGAGTACAGGGTATTCAAGAATTGGTCGTACCAGAGATAAATACAGTGTGGCGAAAACATTTACGTTGGTGGTGCCAACAGAACCTTTGATTAAACCTAATAGATGGTTAGCTTTGTTCACAGTTATGCTAATATGATTATCCCATGAGAGATCCTTCGATATCGTAACGCCTAGGTCTTTGAAGCTCTTCTCGTCTTTCAAAGGCTTATCTAACATATATTGCGTAATAGACTTATCGCGTGTATGGGTTATGCGCATAGATTCACACTTGTCCGCATTTAACCGTAACTGCCACCTGCGTGCCCATTCCATTAGGTTGGAAAGATCCACTTGTAAAAGCTGAGGATCCTTAATAGGGTCGACTATTAAGCATAAGTTTCAGCAGTTTGTTGCAAGCTGAGAGGATATTTGAAATTCGTAATTATGTAAACGTATGAATGAACAATAAGATAATAAAAAGTGGAATTTTAAGGTTTTTGTATGTGGTCTTAACAGAACCAAAGAGCTGTATTCAGCTCCTGCAAGATGGTTTTAATTCTGATGGACTGTACACCATCAATCCAGATGGCGGCAAACCAATTCAAGTGCTATGCGATATGACCACAGACGGCGGAGGATGGACGGTTTTTCAAAGACGCTTTGACGATTCTGTCGATTTTTTTCTGGTCTGGGAACAGTACAAACACGGATTTGGAGACCTGAATGGGGAGTTCTGGTTTGGAAATGACAACCTGTACCGTTTGACAGCCGCTTATGATGTGAAGTTGAGAGTTGATTTGGCGGACTTTGAAGGCAACAAATTTTACGCTGAGTACGGGACGTTTAAGGTGTCTGACGAAGCAGATAAATATCGGCTTCTGATTGGTGGATACAATGGTAGCGCTGGGGACTCAATGGCGTCCAGTGGACAAACTACAAAGTAAGAACATGGAAAACCTTTTTTTAGGTTTATCAATACTGTAGTGAACAAAACCACACTGAAAACCATGCCGTAAGTATACAAACTAAGGCACAAATTTAGTTACCGACCGAAATTAAGGTGTTTCGATACAGTTTTCCAGAGGCCATACCGATATTTTTCAATCGCCTTTAAAGTCTTTTTTTCCTTGTCCGATCGCTATAAAATTTTCACCAGTAATTGGCTATGGATTGAAATTTGTGAAAATGCATCCTCGGAGACCCAGGGGCAGATAGTGGGGACGAGAGAAAGTCTAAACGGGTGGAAAAATGTGGCGCGAAGAAAAGAAAAGAACGGCGAGAAGAGCCCCTGGGGACAATGTCTTACCAGACCAGCTGCAAACGGTCGCCGCTGTTCTGGCTTCTGATTGGTGCCACAAAACTTGTGTTTTTCTGGCACCAATCAGACGCCAGAACGGCGGCAACCGTTTGGAACTTGTCTGGTAAGACATTGTCCCCAGGGGCTCTTCTCGCCGTTCTTTGCTTTTCTTCGCGCCACATTTTTCCACCCGTTTAGACTTTCCCTCGTCCCCACTATCTGCCCCTGGGTCTCCGAGGATGGTGAAAATGCAGTTTTAAGTAAAATCGATGTTACTATGACAACAATAAAAAAAAACTTTGAAATTGATAAAAGCCGAATTTTGGGTGATCTAGACCTGCTACTGAAAATCCAGCACTAGGAACTTAAAGTTTGGTGTTTAGCAAATAATCTCCGTAAGAAGTAAAAAATTCTGTATGTTTGAATTCGAACAAAACAAAAATAAATTTCAAACCTTAAATTTTCAATAGCCGTGATAGATTATTTAATAAAGACGTTATAAATGACTCACATTATTCTTAAGTAGCGTCAGAATGTTGCTTCATATCATATTTTGATGCTAGGAAATTTTTGTGTACTTTCGTTCTTGCGATCTTGAAAACTAACCCGTTTTCTCACCTCCTGTATAACTGCAACTTGATTCAGAATTTAGACTTTTAGCGCTTTCTTGAATATCTCCGAAACGACTCGAACGAATTTTTTTAAAATCTCTTCACATAATCATCATAATGTATATAAAAATGTCTGAAACTTTCATTAAGATTGATTCACTGCAACACCTTAAAATTTCAAGACAAACCTATCCTACGAACCGGTCAAAAATCTGCGTTACAACATTCACTGTTTTGACGTTACGCTAATTTTTACAAATTTATGCGGACAATACATACCTCCATGACTAGTACATTTTAGTTTGAATTTATCGCATCTTTTGAATGTAAAACATTGACAATACTCACACTGAAATGTACTAGTCATGGATATATCGATTTACTTAAAACTTCATTTTCACAAATGTTTTTGTAATTTGGAAATGAGTTAATAACTTTTGGATTTTTTAAAAAATATAATTTAGCTCTGCAATTATTTCAATGTAACTTAGTTCAAAATTTTTATCTTTTGAATTAATAAAGGCCATTATTATTGTTGTTGTTATTATTATTAATATTATTAAGGGAATACGGCGTAAGAGAGTGGAGTCTCATACATGGCCTCTTTTTCCAGAGCTAATTAAGTCCATCAAATAGATCGGTTGCTTTATGGCTGGTTATTTCATAAATAATACCAGTAATTGGCCTGTTAAAATAACGTCTTTTAATATGTGAACCGTGTCCTAGTTGTGGTCAAATTTGGTCAGGAAAAAAAAACATCTGAAAGAGTGAGGGTACAGAAAGAAATCTCGACTCTCAGTGCGCGCTTCTGCACTGATCTGCCGAGTATAAAGCCAGCGGTGGCAAACTGAACGCGTTGCAGGCGTTAAACTAAGAATGCATGGGATATAAAAAGCCCGGGATAAAAACCCGCCTTCTGCAAGCTTTTTACTCCGTTTCTAGAATATTGAGGACCTTTCTTCCAACACGCACTCGCTCTATAACTTAGCGACGACCTGCAGCGCTTTCAGAAGCCAGCAATCTCTATCTTCTCTCATATTCTCAAAATTTTTGTAATTATATCACATTAAAAGCCTCAAGGACAGACGTGTTGGACTGTATTCGAAGCTATTTGAGTCTGTCGTATCTAAACTTGTTCATTTAAAATCATGTCATCTGCTGCCACCCCAGCGTGTTTCCTGCTTTAGGGGCCACGCCTTTTTAGGGAACGCCCGCCACGTTCACAGACCGCATTTATAACACCATCATCCGAGTAACGTTACGTAGCCTGGAAACATCTCGTCGCAATGTTATAGCTTGTATCAGTAATATTTTGATAGTTTTTAGTTTAAAGCGCCATAGCTGATACACAGTCATTCATATCTTGTTTTATAATTTATTACGTTTATCAATACTATCAATATGGGTTTTTACTCTTATTCGCCGGTATCGTTGACTTGTTCATTTAGTGCTACATACTTTCTCACACAGCAATCGGCAGTTTACCACACAAGATCAAGACAACGATCACGCCGGTAGCGTCAACTGTGCTACCAAATATAAAGGAGCTTGATGGTACGATTCATGTCACTGGTCCAATCTCAACGGGCTGTATCATGGTGGACAACATGAGTCATATGCTGATGGGATGGAGTGGTTTACTTTAAAGGGCCATCATTACTCTTTTAAACGCACTGAGTTGAAAATAAAACCCAAAATTGGGTGAGTTCAGGATTTCAAACCGACTGTATCAAGTTGTTTTAGAAAAGTCATAGAATGAGGTGACAAAGTTGAGACATGCGCGTATTGTCCCAGCATGACTGACATGACATGATGAGTTTGTTGACAGCATGGTCTATTTTCTTGACATCATCAGGAAAAACAACGACCAACAGCCAATATTTAAAGTCAAAACAAAAACTCAGGCAGTTTCATCACAACAATTTAGATACTCCTCAAAAAGTGATAAATCACATCCATCGGGCAATATCTTTTTGCATTAGTTGTAAATCAGAAATTAAATTTCGTCTTCAGATAGACGTGAACTCTTTCGGCAGTCTAGCTGTTTCGATGAATACCACGCTACCACACTGCTGCCTGCAAACGAAGTTGCAATTGTATATTGGGGCATCCTCGGAGACCCAGGGGCAGTCAGTCGGGTCGGGAGAAAAGGCGGAACGAAAGTTTTCAAGTACGGGCGAAAGAGCCGCTGGGTACCGACTCTCACCCAACTATTTCCAAAAATTCAAGCAGATGCCGGCTCCTGATTGGGTACAAAAATGCTTTGTATTATTGTGCCCAATCGGCGAACAGTTTCTCCTGAGTTCTTTTCGTGAGTTCGTACACGACGGCTATTGTCTCGCCACACTTGCCTGGTTCGTTCACCAAGCTTGTGCGAGCAAGGGAAACTTTTACTTTCTACTTTCCTAACTAGAAAGAAAGGAACTACCGATGAGTCGCAAAAACGTTTGGGATGCTATGAGCAGGAGCAATTGAATTTGCCCCGAAAATATTCTGTTTTCGACGGATCACAATGTATCGTAAATAATAGGAAGTTTAAGATGCGGCGGTGACGAGAAAGTCAAATAAGCAATAGCTTGACAAAGCAGAACAACGGCATTGCACGTGCATCACACTTTTTTGTACATTTCTTTGCCGTTCACCGCACGACTACTGACCCGTGAAAATGCCTAATTCCACGTCTTGTGAAGGACGCAAACAAGCAATGGCAAAATTCATTCTCTTCATGAACTAGAAATTCTGCTCCAGAAGAGTTCGCTTGCATTTGAAAAAGTAAACGAGTTGGAATAATCACGATAGAGATTGAAAAAACATATGAATTCACTTTTCCATGCGACGTTTCCGTCTTGGTATCTTTTAAAAACTCTCTATTATTGTAAGCTGAAGCTTGTAGTTTTGGAAAAGCGTCTTTAGTTTTCGGGCAGACAGTATTTTGAAATCAGATGGGGATTTTATATCAAACTGAAGTAAGGGCGGAAGAGCCCCTGGGTAACGACTCTCACCCAACTATTTCCAAAAATTCAAGCGGATGCCGGCTGCTGATTGGCACAAAAAATGCTTTGTATTATTGTGCCAAATCGGTGAGTACATCTCCTGAGTTCTTTTCGTCTGTTCGTACACGACAGCTATTGTCTCGATCACGACTTGTCTGAGTCATGCTGAAAACTTTCGTCGCGCCTATTCTGCCGACCCGACTGACTGCCCGTGGGTCTCCGAGGGGGCAATATGCCATCGTATCGATGGGGATATTGCTCGCATCTTCCAAATTTGGCCAGCGGTAGCTTGGTATGAAGATTAGCCTGGTAAATTAAGCCAATTAGAAACAGCGGAATGTTTTGAATGAATAATAGTTGGTAATAAGCACTTGTATGAATAAAGGCAGGCTAACGCGACAGCAGCAGTCCCTTCGCACTTTAATCCACCTGGCCACTCCATCACAGACATAGACTTTTTCCACTTAAACTTCAAGATACACTTAGCATGTCAAGCCGTAAAGCAGGAGAGGTTACCTCATAAATAGAGGGAGAACCATGTTTATCGAAGATATGATAAAGTTTTATCCTCAGCCTCGTTTCCACGCAGGGCGTTAGACGTCGTTTTTTACAATTCCCCGTAAAACGCCTCCGTACGGGTTGCAAAAGTGGCAACATCATTTTTCTTGTTCTTTTAGCTTCCCTAAACACAACTAGCGTTGTTGCTTGCTTTCTTACCTGATATTTTAACAGATGCTACCGGACATCAATGCTTTTTCTAACCTGAGAAAGATATGAAACGATAAACTTTGTTTTAATTCAAATTTAAGTTAAGATTTAAATTTAACAGGGAAACTCGATTAGCTGGAGAAACCACCCTTCAAGTAGACAGACCTTTGTTTACATGTCACTGGAGTGGAGTTTTCGAAATTGAATACCACATAAAAAACAACCCGGCCTTTGTTTATAAATGATGTCTTTTCTCGGGATTTGAGTCCCTTCATTTGACTGGTAATGGGCGTAGCCAAGATTGTTTCCAGGGATAACACACTTTTCCCAAATCCATTCTAACCTCTCAGTTATTCCCCTCTCTTCCACATCCCTTCCTTTCACTTGCCTCTGATCAGTATGGTGTAGAGGTTACTAAACGACAGGGTGGAATGGTAATTTGGCGGTGAAATTTAATTCCGTGAAAGTTATGAATGCTAGGGAGGTCGGGGGCGTACCTTTCCAGGAAAATGTGACATTTAAATCATCTACGATAACTGGAAAATTCGTCTAAAGCACCCAAAATAAAAAATCCAAACCAGCCAGTTAATCGTGTAGAGATTTTTCAGAGAAACTTATTTGACTTCTGATTATGTCTGCTGCTCGCTCGCTACGCTTTCCACAGCAAAAACAGTCGACAGCCGCAAACTGAGCATTGAGTTCTGAATACTGTAGCTCCGGAAGACTCCATCATTCCCCCTCCGATAGTTGCACAATTCCATCGAACTGTTACTGTTTTTACCTTTGATGCTATCATAATATATAGATTTAGCCAGGGCTAAAAGCGAAGCTCCTGTTAACTCGAATTTATGATTTAAAATCAAACAATAAACTTGTATTCCACAATTCAGTTAACTTTAGAACACATTCATGTGACTTTTGAGGGAAAGGTTACGTGATTTTAGAGAACAGTAATTTGCAAACAGTCCAAGCTAAGAGTGAACTTAACCTTACATCGAGTTGATAGCCTTATATCTACACCCAAAAAATAGCAATCATCTTCGATCACATTTAAGAGCGCGGGCTCTTGATCACAGTAGATTAGGCCTGGAAAACAAATCAGGCGGAATTTTTTGTGTTCGACAAGTTTACTTTACAAAATCTTGCCAACAAGTCTGGGAACGTGTAAACCAACCTTTTACACTTTTTATACATCACGTCTTAGGTGAAACAGTACCATGACGCGCTGTTTTTATCATACAGACCTCGGACAGAATGCAGTATTTCACAATTTTGCAATACAAATTGCACTCATTCATGATCATTCAGTATTCAGGACGATCGAAGGACGTGTGAGCTTTTAGCGAAACCGTTAAAAAAATTTCCAAAATCACCTATACGGCTAGCCGGTTCTCACTTTTGACAAGCGCCAAAGTCGACTGTTTAAATTATGATTAATAAAGTTATACGCTTCAACATAATAAAGAATTTATTCTGTTTATTTTTTATTTAATGGTTTTATACCGATGTGTACAGTATGTGGTCCTTGGTCCGCGTGTAAAAGTCATTAACTTGAATATCTTACCCGAATCTTCACGCAACGAGCTGAAATACTCCCTGAAGATAGCTTTTATGTTCCTGTCGATAATCCTGAAGTTTCAAGTTCCAGACATGAATATTTTGCTTGGAATTCGCAAAAAGGCGATCGTTTTTGATCAGGGCGGATAAAGGTTGGGCGGTGAAACGAGCGCGTCCGAGCAAAAAGGTGTGATGCAGTAGACTGGGACTCTGCTTACAAATATCACTTGTTTTCGCTTGTTGGCGACTTCGGTCAGGGCTTGCAATGTGGTTTGTCCATTAGACACTGCCGCGGTCACTGAATTATGGCGGCTTGATTTGTTTTCTTGCACTTCTTCCTCGTTCCTTTGTGCTGGTACGCTGTCTCCAAGAGGCAAATGTTGCTACTTTTTGCGGGAGGTTAAGTCAGGAGTAGACAAACATCTCTTTCAAACGGTTTCTCTTATTACTTCTATCACTCTTCCACTGAATAATACTTTCGTTCTACTACTCGCCAATGTCCGTGTTATTCCAAAACAAAAACAACTAAGTACTGTCGAAAACACGAAGGAAAATCTCATCCATGGCAAAACTAAAAGACAACAGATTGTGTTTCAGATGACGTGTATTTCATAAATGCGTGCAGCTCGTGCAAAGTGAAATTATGCAAATTTCAATCACTATCATCCTTCTTTTTAATTTAAAAAAAAGAAATCTCATACGTCTTTCTGTTTCTTCGAAACTTCAAAATTAGTTTCCCCTCAGTTTTTACTGTTTACCTTGTTTTGTTTTAGAGAGACAAACGGAGAAAAAACCTTAAAAGTAACCTAAATTTCGTTTGCATGCGGTTGCCGAATTTGCGACGCATTGCGCGAATCGCCATGGCGCTTTGCACCCGAGAAGCAAAGTTTGAAGCAGCACAACGCCACTATATCAAAATATACCAATCTAATTTTTTGTTATGTTATACAAAATGTATCCCCCTTTAACATGTAAAAATTGAGGCTAAGAAGTGTTAAGCTTTTCCAAACGAAACGGCGAAAGACGATTAGATGATATTTAATGGAAGGAGGAGGTATTCAACACTTTCAAATTAAACTCAAATTTTCGCATTATACGACCAACAAGTTTGACTTATAGGCATACAGACACAAACATATGGAACTGTTTATTGATATTGTTACGAAACGAATTTATCTATTTAACATTGTAGCCCTGTTTTCGATGGTCCTTGGTAAGCAGCACGATAAAAACGTAAAAATGTTATAGTTTCCACACGAAAACGTGATTTTCACAGTATTTCTTGTTTTTTTTTTTTTCTTTTCTTGATGCTATTAAGCAAAAGTTTTTTTCGGAAGATGTTGTGAGCGTAAAATAATCTGCTTTTCTTTCAAAGACTTCAGACAACAGTCTCCTCGAGTCTCCCACACGAGCGTCGACAAGCGGTTTTTAGCGCGGTCGAAAATAATTACCAAAAACTTTGTATGTACTCGAGGTATTAAAAAGGAGAACTTGTAGACATGTATAGGGGCGACTTTCAAAACATTCTTCGAGAACAAAGGCCGTCGCTTTTTACTTTGGAAAGTATTATTCAACCAAGGTCATAGGACGAGGACCAAGGACCGCTAAGCGAAATTTGGTGATATTTTTTCAAGAGTCGCTAAAACAAAAAAATTAGCGTCTACAGCAATATGCTTCCAACAGCAGAAATAAGTTGCTCTGAAAACCTGTTCTGCAAAAAGACAAGTCTTCCCGTTGCGTTTTAGTTATTCGCAGGCTAAGTAAACATGACCACGTAATTTACGGTGCCGCAAAAATCCAAACTTCAAGAAAGACAAATTAACCTACCTGTCAACAAACTTTAATTTCGCGTCTTCGCCCGCAGCAAGAAGGCTGAAACTTCGTCATATGAAAGAATGCTAATCAGTAAATCACGATATCTTTCATAATTCAACGTATTTTTTTTCTTGACGAAATATTTTATCATTTTCGGAAAAGACGCGGACCAAGGACCGTAATCTTCAAAAGCGTTTACAAATGTAATACGCGCGGCATTTTAAACTACTCCTGCATGCAAGCGATGTTCATGAGAGACTCAAAACAAACGGCACAGCGATAAAAATTGCAAGAGACTACCAACAATCAATAAAAGGACAATAATTTGGTGAAACATATACAGAGACAACAATTTTCATTCATGAAGACAAGTATAATTAACGTGTCTCGGAAAATTCTTGTGTATGTTTTTTTTATTTTGTAAGCCGACTTCCCGTGTTTGCTTTTTCAAAGATGAACTCGACGCAAGAAAATGGCTCAAAGCTTTCTTTTACAGACAGAATTATAACGAAATATTTTTTGGAACGTTTTCTTTTTATTCGCGATAAGAAAATGACTTAAGGCTTTTTACAGTTTTATAAGCTTATAATCAAACCTGATACTCGGTCAGATCATTGTCTTCTTACAATTTAAAACGTGCGTCAACTAATTAAATAGCCGCATAAACTACGCTCGACTTCATTAAATTAGATATAAAAAACAAACGTCAAATACAATAATTACTCAGACTTACCATTCGAGATGGACTGAAAACTATCAAGTAAGGCCAGAATCGCTTCAGACTTTTCAACCCTCTCACGCATCAAGCAAGGTGAAAAACGAAAACGATGCCATCTGAAATCGGCTTTCCAACTTTAACAAGCGATGTATTTCTCAACCAAAAACCCAATAAACAAACTAGCCATGAATAACAGAAGACTCTTGAAAGCAGCTGAATTCCATTTTGTACATTCAGTGGACAAAGACAGAAACATTACAAGTCGACACAAAACACTGTCAGCTTCAACGGTCAAAGTAAACAGGTTTCAAGATGCTGCATAAATTTTCCGCATGAACTCACCTGTCAAATTTTGACCAATCAGAGCATAAAAATAAAATGTAGAGCGTGACCAATGCGTGACCTTGGTGAGAAAAGTCAAAAGCAATTGGCATGTCTTCACTGCCTGTAAAAACTTGCTGAATTTTAGCTTCCGAGGTCAGTTTGAAATCAAAATTTTAATTTGCGGCACGTAAAAAACACAACATATTTTAAATGGATTAAAAAAATTAAACTTGAGCCTGCGATCATTTGAAAACTAGCAACTTGTCAGCGGATAACTTCAAAAGATACTCGACCTCGATGGGTCGACACTTGAGCCCGCGATACGGTCAGGTGATACTGGTCAGCGGATACCCTGTTATGACAGCTGTCAATTGATCACAACATTGATGTGCAATATATGTGTGCAATATCAGTCTTCCTGTGCTCCCAAACTAGGTAGAAAGTGTGAGGATTGAACACTGGTTGCCCTGTGGTGCGGACGGACGGGCGGGCGGGCGGTGTACGGTCACGTGATTACCAAATTTTCTGGGATGGGTAGTTTCTCTTAGCGATGGGGCTGCGCGCGCGCGGGAGCTCCGCTATAATCCAATGATTATTGCATTCACTTAAATCCAAAGCTCGAATTTCTCTCCTGTAGTCTTTTCTGCTTTTTTTTCAAAGTCTTTATCCGCTAACTCAGATTTCAAAGGAGGGGCTAAACTGAAGCGAGGTCGGTTGAATCTGGGATGTAAAAACTTGTAATACACAGTCATCATAATTAATCCAACAACGAAAGCCATGTATATCAAAATAAATCCTGCCATCTCTATTTTCCTTGGCAAATGGCTTGTGCTGTTTGTGTACCATAAAACAGAGAAAACCACATTCTCAAGAAACGTCAAAATGTAGTACTTGACAGCCCAGCGATAAGTACGGACACCCTCCAAGCAAAAGAAACAAAACAGATGGATGTAAGACATAACAGCGCGAAAAAAGTGTTGTTTCAATTTGTTTCCTGGAAAGAAATAAACCTCGTGGCGGGCAAGAAATGAAAGAACAATAAAGAAGTGAAGAAACAGGACAAGAAAAAACCAAATTTTGAATTCGGTCGCAAAGAAAACCAGGGCTAATATTCGCGAGATAATCATGAAAGCTCGCCACAACCACATTGAAAGGTAACCGTACCAGCGGAGTTGTCCCTTGTGGCTTTTTGAGTCACGCAGGCAGCTTATATAGTTCACTACAGCCCTAGAATATGAAATAAAAGAAAAGCAAATGGAGAGAATTGTCCATAAGTCTTGTATTCTTGTCGCTTGTAATTGTTCGACGTATCGGCGCGAGATCAGCACATATATTTGCAACACGAGCTGTGGGGCATCTTCTGTAAAGGCCAGGATCATTTGCAGTAGCCCTAAATCCAGGTTCATTGCTATCAGTAGCTTGTTGTCAACAACCCGGGTTGCCTTCTTGCGTTTTATTTCGTAGGATTTTACAAGAACTCTCCAGTACCTGTGGGGGGTGGATAAAGGACAAAAGATGACCATCTCGCTCTCAAGGCTTGTGATTGACATGAATCACTATGGAAGCCAAAACAACAAAAATCTTTTCTATGTATTTGACTTCTCCTCAAGTTGTTAATGAAAAGCGTAACGGTGTAATGAAAGTCTGAAGATTTTTCTTTTAAAGTTGAATTGGTTTAAAAATATAAGTAAAATATTTTCACAGTGATTGACTGTGAATTGAAGTTTGTCAAAATGCAGTTTTTAGTAAAATCGATATCACTATGACAACAATAGACAAAAGGCTTTGAAATCAATAAAAGCCGAATTTTGGGCGATCAGACCTGTTACTGAAAAGCCGACACCAGGAACTTAAAATGTGGTGTTTAGCAAATAACCATACATACCTCCGTGACTGGTACATTTCAGTGCGAATTTTATTGCATCTTTTGAGTCTAAAACATTACCAATATTCACACTGAAATATACTTGTCATGGAGGTATGTATGGAGGGCATTAATTTTTAGACATTATATACATCGTGAAGATTATGTGTGAGGTTAAAATAAAATTCTGTCGAGCCGTTATAGAGACATACCAAGCGCTAAAAGTCAAAACTTAGAATAAATATGCAATTAGCCAGGTGGTGAGAAAAAAGGTTCGTTTTCAGGATCGTAAGAAAGAAAAAACACCAAAATTTCCTGGCATCGACATATGGTATTAAGCTGCATTCTGACGCTACTTAAGAGTAATTTGAGTTCTTTATGAGAACTTTTTTATCAAACATTTCATCACGGTTATTGAAATATAAGGTTTGAAATATATTATGTTTTATTTGAATTTAAACATACATAATTTTTTAGTTCTCACGGAAGTATTTGCTAAACACCACACTTAAAGTTTCTGGTGTCGGCTGTTCAGTAGCAGGTCTAGATCGGGCAAAATTCGGCTTTTATCGACTTCAAAACTTTTTGTTTATTGGCGGTTGTGATATCGATTTTACCGTACTGAAAACTGCATTTTGATGAACTTCAATTCATAGTCAATCACTGGTGAAGATTTTGTAGCAATCGGACAAGGATAAAATCACTCTTAGTTTAAGGCGATTGAAAAATATCGATATGGTCTCCGAATACTATATCGAAACATCTTTTCATTTTTGTCATGCACTGTTCTCCCACCCGACTTGATTAGAAATGTTAATAATAATAATAACAATAACAATAATAATAAGTAATGGTAACAGGACTGAGTGGAGTCCAATTCGGTGTGTAATCATACGAGTGATTAACAAAATCGGACGACCGCGTAGCGGGAGTCCGATTTGTTTAATCACGAGTATGATTACAGACCGAATTGGACGACACGAAGTTCTGTTACCAATTAATCATAACTTTAACAAAATTTGTAATATAATAGGCTATTTTTTAAATCAAAACACAAGAAATTCGAAATTTTGTTTTGCTAGCAGTGAAAAAAAAGCCATTTAAGCGCGCGCGTGATGGCGCGTACTGTCCAATTACTTAGGCATGACGCGTACTGTCCTATTAAACTGTCCAATTAAGGCTGAAATCAGGGCAGTTGATAGCCAATCAGATTTGACAATTTTGTTATAGTTATGATTATAATAATAATTAGATGAGGCTAAGCAATCATGCTCAGAGATCTATATGAGAGATCTATATACCTGTCTGGTAATATGAATAAGGATTATTTGTTATTTGCTGCCTTCAGTTTTGTCCAACATGGTGCGCAGTTTTGAAAATATCTTCGGAATAATTCAAACGAAATTGAGCAAGTGAATGCCTCAAAAAACAGCAGTTGTAACAAGTACAAAAAATTGAAAAACCCGAACAGAAGCTAAAGTGCTCTTAGCGGCGACTTCCAAATGCATGAACTGGAGCAAGTCTGTGAAACAGCTGCCACTCTGCAGTAGCATTATGCTTTAAGCAAGTGAAGCCCGCCCGGGAAAAAGGTGAGAAAAAGCTGTTTACAAAATGGTTAAGAGTAAAAGTAGACGTCGAGACGAAAAGTAACGTTGGTAACTTGGAAAATGCTTTTGAAAACTGGAACAGTCCTCAAACAGCCGACTTCTACAACTCAAGAACATCAGTTAATCTTTAATGATAATGATAGTGATAACGATAGTATATAATGATAATGATAATGCATCAGTCAATTCCACCTGCGCCCAGCGCCCCCCGCGGGCTAACCCCCGGGAATTAGCCTTTTTTTTTTCTCATGGATGGCAAATTCCCGGGGGCGGGAGCACTTAAACTGTCAAATGCCCGGCGGTGGGGACGAAATTAGAGAGTGAATGCCCCGCCCCCGGGGTCGTTTTAATGCCACTTTTCATTTTCGATATAGAATGAATCTAATGCGGCCAGTTGCGAAACACGACAATATTCATGCACGCTAAAAGAAAAGTTCTCCTATTCTGTAACAACCGTTCGACACAGAATTTAAAAAAAACTATTACACTTAAATCATAGCGAATGTTGTGGGATTTCCACAGCAAATTATATTTTATAACAGTTGTTCTAACAAAGAAATGAAGCGTGTTTTGAGGCCCAATTCACGTTTTCTGAAATTCGAAGGTCGCAAAATGAGTTGAACGAGTTGGCAGCAGTTGCAAACCGATGATAAAAAACCATTCAGGCACCAAAACACCGCTAAAAATTGTGGCCTGATGTGAAATGCGTAAATAATTTCTAACACAGACGTTTTTAATTATACATATTATAGTTCTTGATTTCAAATTTGCAAGCCTTTAATATTTCCAAAAACCGGAATTTTATTAAATACCATATAGAATGAATCAAATGCGGCCTGTTGCGAAAAACGCCACAATTCATTCACGCTCTCGCTATTTGCTTTGAAATTATGGCTTTTTAGATTGCAATACATATTGAAATTAAGAAAACATACCTTTAAAAACGTAGACAAGTTTTTCTAGCCCTTGCTGGACAAGCCAATCCGCCACAAACTGCCGATCTTTATCTCGGAAATTCTCCATGTCGACCACGTTTTAAAGTTAACCACGTGTGTGTCAAAAGCCCGGGGGTGCCCCCGGGGTTGGCCAATGCCCGGCCCCCGGGTCGCGCTAAATTAGCTAAAGCCCCTCCCCGGGACTGACAAGGCTGGCAAATGCCCCGCGGTTGCCCGGGGGGGGGGGGGGGCGCAGGTGGAATTGACTGATGCATAATGATGAATTTTTCTGGAGGGTACTTAAATTCAAAGACTTCTTTCAAGAAGTTTTACGGCCTCCTTTTCGTTATAGTACTTCGTGTATTCTTTGTCTTGTTTCCATCTCGTACCCTGGGTGCGCGGATTTCGGTTTCGGTTTAATATTAAAGTCTTTATAGTGTGCTGCTCGCTGCTCTCGGCTTCGGCCTGCGGCTAACAGGGAAGCATCCCACCACCACACAGGAGAAAAAAAAATTGGTACTCATGATAACCTTCATTTTAAAAGCAGTTTGCGCTAATGCTAGAAGGTCCTTAAAAATAACGACAACAGCAACACGAACTTTCTACGCATCAATGTCTCCCTTGACAGAGTACAAAACAGGCTACTGTCGATGTGCGCGTCACGTAATGCGTTGCGTGACGAGTGCAATGCGAACCAATTTTCTCTGCAGAAAGCAGACGCAACAAGAGTTGCTGACTAGTTTTGTATGCAACTTACCTTTCTATAAGTCCAACAAAGAGGAGATGGGTCAAACACACAACCCTCCATCCACTTTTCGGCGGCCTTCCTAATTCAGCATCTTCTTTGTACCAGAGGAAGGAAACTAAATTTGTAACCGCTGAAGGCAAAAAAACCAACAACAGAGTGAAACTGCCCCACCAGAAGTTGTTTCCTTTGGCAAAATGGTCTGCTGCAACTTTGAGATCGGTACCGATGTCTGCAAAGAACGCTACAATCGCCACAATGGTGAATAACATTGTCATCCATGTTGCGTGACCGCGTTTCCGCCATAGCTCGGAGAAATCTTTGTCCATTTTACGTGGCCGCATTTTTAGGTTATTAATCACCAAATAAACAGCTTGTCTAAACCGATCTCGGGGCGGCAAATTTCTAAGTTTACTCCTATAACTGGTATTATTTTTTGGTACGCTTCCATTCGTATGATTACACTTGTTTAACGTGTTTAGCTCGGTACATTCTTCTGGTTTCGTACCTAGCCAACTGACATTTTGAGCAACAATTACGCTTTCACTCTTTGTCAAAGCGATACTAAATCCGTAATTCTTGTATTTGTTTTTAATTTCATTCAAAGACAAGGACTCGTTGAGTAAATTTCCATTACTGTAGGGTATTGAGGTGGCTTTCGCTTTATCTTCTTCATCAAGTTCGAGACAAACTTGCTCAAGCGTTCGAACATCCTCCTTCGTTACACGAACATAAAATCGTCCAGGATTTACAAAAGTTCCGCTTCCAAGGCTTGATGAAAGATAGCTCTCCACTGACCAGTTTCTCTGTAGCCTTTTTCCGTCGACTGCATCAATAATCGGCTCTGAATCTCCTTTATAATTTTTCAATGTGTCTACGACATCCTGAAGAAGGCGAAGTTCTTCTTCGCTTAGTTTTGTGACAATATGGTCGCTACCTTCTGTCGTTGGACCGCTAGCGGAATGAGAAGACATTTGACGCTTTAGAGCCCTCATCGTCTGCTTCTGATGCTCATTCAACTTAAGGCCTGGCCGTTTAGAACGTCTTTGATCCATTT
Organism: Porites divaricata; assembly: GCA_038088405.1. Taxonomy (NCBI): domain Eukaryota; kingdom Metazoa; phylum Cnidaria; class Anthozoa; order Scleractinia; family Poritidae; genus Porites; species Porites divaricata. The sequence goes on from JBBMOI010000007.1 coordinate 12,494,172, forward strand.
TAAAACCTGCCAATACCCTGTCGAAAGGGAAAGGGTCAATATTGTAACGGCTGAATGACCATGGAAAGTATGCATGACAATCATTTATACTTACGTAATACTAGGCATCGCCTAACCACATTTTTGCACGTACGGTATTTGGAAAATTCTGAATATTATACTGTTGTAGTTTCACATCCTCAGTGTATTTTACCTACGGCTAGTTAAAGCCCGCCCGTGTACGCTACTACGAGGGGTGGCCTAGATTTATATTAATGCAAGTATCAATAATATAATAAATTTCAAGTATGTAAACAATTACTGTTTGTACTGCCGTAAATCTTTTTCACATATCAAACTGAAACACTACCGCGAAAACTGGCCGGCCGGAGCGGTCCAATTCCCAATTTTAATTAGGTCTCTGGTTGGGGGGGGGGGGGGGGGGGGGTGGGGGGTTTACTTCCTAAAATGGCCTGTACGGGGAGGCTTCGCCCGATTTTCAGGCTTCTGAAGTATTTGAAAGGGTAGTGAATCTGCACATTTCTGTAGGCAAAAGGCCCGAGAGGGCTAACTGCAGACGCTGCGAAAAAGTGGAGAGAAAACGTTCTGGTTTTGTGATTTGTTCATATTATAAAGAAAATGTATTTACAGTAGTTAAAAGGAATGCAAAGTTCCAACCTAGGTATGTGAAAGGGGTACCATTTGGCAATAGAATAAAAGATAAAGAAAAGGGCTACCTTTTCGGTCGATAATGGTATATAATAGGGTAATGGGTTGGACCTCGGGGCGGAGCCCCCTGCATAAAACGTCTTAGGGTATTCCCCCGGATCAGGTCCCAGTTGTTTAAAAACTGGATAGCGCTTTCCACTGCATATCAAACTCTTGTCATACATCGATGAACATTTGATATTCAGTGATCATACATGAAGCACTTGTTCACTGCGTATGCGTAGTTCAAGGCAGCATTGCTAAATTTGAAATGGCGGAGTGAGATATTGAGGTATATTGACGAGTATTTACAAGTGTTTAAAGCTAAAAACAAAAATAAAATGAGAAAGGATAACCAACTGTGTGAAATTGAAATTCGCTCGAAGGATTTCACGCTGTAGTTAATTTCGAATTGATATTTCGGTCCGGTTTTCCATCTATTCAACAACTTTGCCAGTGATTTTCCTTCTGCCTTGCTCGGCCGTCTTTAAGCCGTTTGTAGTACTGAAATCTTCTTTTTAAAGACGTTTAGAATACAGCTGTTAACAACAACATCGCTAAAACCAGATTCTTCAAAAAGTATTTTCACGACAGCGACTGTGGCGGACTCGTAACCGATTTCTGCGTTTTTATTCTTCTTGCCATAATGTATAAATGAGAAAGCTGGAAGAAATAAAATGTAGACCCCGGAAAGTTAATATTATAGGAAATTATTGACTCAAAACGCAAATCTGATTTTAACCTGACAATATTTTCACGACTGGACGTATAGTACTTTTGTATCAATCCACATCCTAGGCCTCAGTATCTGAGCCAAACCTTCAAACGGAGATAAAGGGCTCAGAGAAGTGAGATAATATTGAATAGGCACACTTACTTGTTCATTTCGTGTCGGAATAAAGGAACCGTTGTCTCCCGTACCATCCGCATTGCCAATTGCTTTGCTACCCTTTCACGCTTGGAAAACTGGCAAAAATCACAAGAAACAGGATGTTGCTGTTTTGAGAGGCCATTTGACGGGCTCAAGTCTGCTCTTTGTTAGACGTTTTACATATCAAAACAAAGGAAATTCGTTTCTCTCTTTGATTTTGGCGGTACATTTTCAATTTGCGCTTGCGTAAAAGAGTTATCGTCCAAGATCCCTCGCTCGGTCGTGTTTTGATCACAAACGCCTTGTTAATTTTGATCGAACGCTCGGGAAAATTGAAAAATGACGAGGGTAAAATTTTACTTTGGAGTCAGAAAATTAGCAAAATGGAAAGCCATGATATCATAGTTAAATATTCCAGTGGTACATTGAGTACTTTTAGTATACAGAATGAGTACGACGATAAAATATCTGAAAATCGCACCCGATTTTAGTGAGGCGCCGAAAGGGGCGTGGTCGCAAAATTCAATTAAAGACTATTTGTACCCCTTGAGTTTCATATGGGAATTGGTTTTCCACTTTTAAAATTAAAATGGTGAGTTATTTATGTGTCCAGCCAGACCAGTCACTGACCAGTATATACTGTACTTGTTCGCACGGCAGAGATGGATGATGAAAACTTTCGGCCAATAAGCCTATTTCATTTTCAAAATTACCGTTTAGGCCAACTTGACTTTTGGAAAGTGCCCATGATTATGACATTTTTGCCTTCACTTAGGACAAAAAACTCTAAATAACATTAAATCTGCTCGAAAAATGGGTCATACCCCCGGCTGTCAATGCTGGTGAAAGTCGCAAATATGTACTCGTAATTTTGCTGGGTTGTGAATTTTTTTCAAATAAAGTTTTTTGAAAGGAGCCTGGGCCTAGGCCTAATTATATAGCAAGATCTTACTTTGAAGAATCTCATAGTAGCCATATATTTTCAATAAAGTCCTTCGTCCGATTTCTAAAGAAAAATAATATTAAAATATGGTGCGGGTGAACCTCTGGCGACTTCGTCGCTCGCTCTAAAAAGCTCGCTCCGCTAGCTTAAACTTGTGAGGTCGACTTGTGGCAAGTCTACCTGCGCCACAGACGAAACTTAATTCAAGTTAAACGTGAAACAGCGACTGGGCCCCCACCTTAGCCTGCGTAGCAAGCGTTTTCAATCGAGACCCCACCTGTGTACCAGGATTTGAGTACACGCCATGGTCTGTTAAAAAAGCCATTGTCGATTTGCCCGTGATCAAGATGAAAGGAAGTTCGAAATGTACTTCCGATAATTCGTTAAGTCCGTTAGGGGCCCAGAACAAAAGAACTAGCTCGGCGCTGCTTCGCAGACGTTACTAACCGTGGTTAAATTACGTCTGTCAGGAGGAGGGAACATGGGACATTTTATTGCCGCTTTATAGTCCACTGGTTTTCTGTGCAAACATCGTTTAATAAAGCATATAAATAATTGTTTACATAATATTTTTCTATAAATAAAGTTATAAATAGTCAATGAGAAAGGCCTCCATTAAAAAGGTTAATCAACTAATCACTGAGGCATGTCTACTTCCGTCATCCCTAACATATTCCGCTTTACGTAGCCTGAGTGAAAATAAATTTCGAGCTTTCACTTTCAGCCACGTGATTTCCTTGGTTTCCTTGAGTGTTTGAGGTGACGGAAGAGATATTTGCTACTTAGTAAGTGATACGTGATGGTAATAGGATTGATGGTAGTAGGACAGAGTGAAGTACAATTCAGGGAGTAATCGGGCGAATAATTTCAAATGGGCTGAGCGAGGCCGATATGAAATGAAGATCCCGATAACCCCTGAATTGTGCGACACGAAGTCCTATTACTTGTTGATTGTGCCAATAACAAAACGAGAGAATCTCAGTATTGGAACCTTAACTAATGTAAGTACAAAGTTCTTAGCTTCCGAAGCAAAATTAACGGCTTACAATTTTTGGTAAATCGAGGTCCAAATACTTTCTAAATTAAGGTGGTTAACAGGTGTCAAAGATTGAAGAATAAACACTACTGGACCAGTTAATTTCCTCGATTTTTCTTTTCAACCTGAAGCCTGACAGCCTATTCACTCATTATCTTTTCATTGAGTTTTATCGCTTGTCATGGGCTATGCCGTCAAATTTCCTTGTCCAGTAAAACGCTACTTGATTTTCATTGATTGTTTAAATGTCCGATTGGACCTGTCCGATTACGGGTTAATAAAGTTCCAATCAGATTCGAGCATTTTGTTATTGAGATAATTAATAGATTAAAAAGCTTGCACCGATAAACATATTCAGTACCGCTGTAGCGATTCTATGATGCGGGGTAATCTACAAACAAATGACTCTGACCGGTAAAGCGGACAATTAAACAGAGTATGTGACTATTAGTGAAGAATTTTAGTCTTTCGATGGAATAAATACAGAGCAAGCAAAAATAGCATTAAAAGAGGAAATAGTTTCTCGTGGGGTATACAGGAAAACTACCAAATTGCCATATTTCTAAATTTCCATCAAATGGCTGCAACATACAGAGTAAACTGTCCACTTACACTTAACTAACAAAGTTTGGAAAAGAGAATAAGTGATATTTCTCTGATTCTATGATTTTCTAACTACATCTATCCAATAAAAAACGATTTTAAAAGAGCAAATATTTACAACTACTAAGCATTCGGACGCAAAGAAGTTGAAAGACCTATAATGACCGATTTAAAAACGATGTAATAAACTGCTTATAGTTTGTTGCTTTGAAACTTAACGGGAAAAATTTTGCTTCATGTACTGAACACAAGGAAAGGCTAAAACTTTTTTTGTTTATGGCAGAGCAGACTTGAGCAGCATTTTTGTTGTGCTGTACTGCGAGGCGGTGGAAACTGCGTTATGAATGCCAATAACCTAAATTCATATAGTTTGTAATGTTCCGGGACTATGAAATATAAATGATTAAAATAAAACGAAACGAACACAAAGTATAAACCGAAGAAAAAGGAAAAAAAGATTGACCTGAAGTTGGTAGGTACATGATACATTTATTGTATAATATTCACATGAGTAGCATTTTCCCATTCTTTCCCTCGAACCTAGATTATTCTGCCTGTTCTGTATAAAAGATTTAATGACATCGACGCGATTGACATTCGCTTTATGATTCTTATTCACGGGTTTAGGAGGCATTTATGTTATACGGAATATGTGCATAGTATATATCTTTAAAGACATAATTCAGTTACGTCTATTAAAATTTGATAAATCCATTGTTTAGGCAGGAGCCCTCTCTGAACTGAATGTCATCAAGAGCAATATCACCCGTGTATCCTCGGCCACGTGTTCCCTCAAACACTATCTGAAAACAGAAAAAAGAAACTAGAAATGTTACATTTTTGTCGTCTGATGAGAAACTGAGATGAATACTAACTTAACGCCTGTCACACTGATGATGATGCATTCAAATCACAGTGTTTTGAGTGTCCTTTTGGACCGGCCATGGGTGGCTGCCCTTATGGAGGTTTTCGTTTAAAAAGATGGTATCGTCTTAGTAGTATGCCGTTGACCACATGAGGGGACTGGGGTGTTTAACTCATTGCGGTTTCTGTCTTATACTGTCAACCTAACTGAACTGTCTGCCCCATTGAGATTCATGGCAAGTTGGGCTGCCCACCTTAGTGGATAGTTCACCGTAATGAGGTGTCCAACTGACGTCTGGGGTATCCATGCTACCATCGTGTCTGCCTTACTGTCCACCTAACTAGACTGTCCTCTTTACTGTGATGAATGCCAGCTTAGGGTGTCTCCTGCCACCATAAGAGTAGCCTAATTGGACATCCACCTCACAGGTTTGTCTGCCATACTGAGGTTCCCGACTGACTTAGATATCCAAATAACTGTGGTGAACTGCTCGGCCATCTGGGGAGTACGGCAAATTGGTTTGTTCATCGTACTAAGGTTTTTGTATAGCAGTGTCTTCTTAGAGTAACACTTATTTTATTAGACGTTAATCTTCAGTTCTGTTGTTTTCTATTTTGCGCTTCCAGAATCAGAATGCTTTAGTTACTTACTCTGTATTTAGAGTCGGAACTGAATGAAATATGCGCTTGTTTCCAGTCTTTTCCTTGTTCTCCAGATTTTGACCAAATTCTCGTCTTATTCCCCGATGGGCTGTTTATATGGTATACATTAAGTGTCCCCACGGTCCTTCCGTGCATGCTGTACCACCAGCTGAGACACCTCGCTTCAGTTGGCTCGAATAATTCGCTCATCGACTGAGACTTATATCCAAACCTCGCAGGATACGAAGACTCGATGTAAAGGTAATACCCTAGGGACCAAATAACGAAAAATTTCTCAGTCCGCTTAAACCAGGACAATTTAACACCATGAAGCCGTAAAGCTCTAGATGTAGCCCTATTATCCTACTCTTAAAATGTCATCAAGCACTGACTGTATTTTGGTTTCCTAGAGCCTTGTTTGTTCTCACTAGTTCAGTTCCAATTATCGAATGTTACGGGTAAATGAATTTAAGCATGACAATTTGAGCTTACACTAAAACGTGTCACAAAATGTCGGGTTCACGCTTGTTCTCTGCTATCATGTGCTGCCTAACGAAGTTCTTATTATTTATGAGCATAGATTGAGAACAGTTTGTGAATTGTGTAAACGAAACACTGACGTTAGTGAAAACTCACCATTTTTGCCACCGTGGTCGCCGTTTGGTCCTGTATTTCTACTAGGGGTGGGACCCTTGTGGCGGTACCATTTGAATGACGGAGAGGTGCTCCATGCATTTGTCCAGTGACAATAATCTTGATCGAAATTGCAATCTACTGAGTCTAGTACAAATAGGAAGTGAAAAAGGTTTGTCAGTGTCGACATCAAAAGTGCTCAAAGGCGCACAAAATTTGGTTCACCCAAAAAGTCAATTTACCAACGTAAAATTAGACTGAAAATCTGACAACAAAGCAAAGCGCTAACACAGACCGCGTCCATACTGGAGAGACTAAGAAACATCGATCACCTAAAGCCAGATTCATCCAGACTTAAGAAATACCTTAAGCTATTATTTAGTGTCCATCATCTATTCAAGTACAAAAATCATAGGATAATAGCGAATAATAGTAGCATAATGATATGCCGGGTACCACTAACCTTTCCTACTTTCGATCTTCAGTCATGAACGTTGAAATTTACTAACATAGAGACAAAAGTGCCTAAAACTAAATCACGAATGTCCAGGATTGCCCAAAGATTTTTGCTACAGCTTACAATCCTCGACATACCTTGACCAAATATTACAAAAAAAACACCTTATTTTCATTTCGTATGGCCTTATTTTAAGGTTAATATTTCTTTGAATAATTTAGTGACTTACGGAGCACCCTTTTCAAAGGTTTTTTAATGGCACTTTTAATGTAATAATATTTTAGTCAATCTTTGCCAGTTAGAACAATTGTTCTGAGTGCCTTAAACAATTAACTAGGATTAACAAGAATGCAGGACTCAAATCAGATGTCTTTTTGTTACCACGAAGTAAAGCTTAGGTCCTTTTCTTACTTAGACCTCAAACGCGGTGAAAGGCTATCCTAATACAGTTGTTGTTTTGAGGGCAGCTTTCAATTCTCTTTCGGGACTCAACTTACATACAAAGATTTTCTTTTCTTATAATAACACTTGATTTAAAGCAAGGGAAAGTACAAAAACTCCACCTACTATCAAGACACGCCATCATATTGCACATTCGGTATTGTGTATCCGCTCCTGGACATGTTTTGCCGCCAAATTTGGGCGCTGGGTCACTGCATGTTCTCTTTCTTTTCTGTTTGCCGTAACCACAGGACTTGTCACAGGCATCCCATGCAGCCCATCGTCCCCAGTTGCCATTGACTGGTGCTAAAAACAGAATCAGGCAAGCGCTCGGATTACAATGTGATTTAATAGTTTGTTTTTGACATAAATTAGGTATTATTTTCTTATACAATAAGAATTTAGCCATGGTTAGTGGCTAAGTACAAAAATTTCCATGTACAAATAATCTGTATTAGGTGAAAGAGGATTGATACCATTTCGTTATTCTGACTGAACATCATGCATTACTTTCAGATGTCGTTTAGCCCTTTAACTCTATTTATTATTACTATTATCATTAATACAAGGAGAGAGCGATGTCTAAAAAAGCAGCAATAAAGCTAACATGGACTGAGCAAAATGAATTGAGATGTATTGGATTGTAAGAGACGGGCCATGGAAATGGTAGTAGAAAGAAAGGGTATACTGAAGATGAAACGACTATGGGAAGGAATGGGCTGTGAAAATCTTGGTATAAAAGCCCAAAACCTGAGAGATCAGGCCGCAAGACTCAAAAAATGCTCTGTGGATACTACTTTAGAGGAGTCCAGAATGACAAATGACTTGGGACACTCTCTGTCGCCAACAAGAATTACAATTTCTGATGATGAAAATAATCAAAATGATGAAGAGCAAGGAAGCCAAAATGCTAATTTCCAGCCGAATGATAGCTTGAATTTGCATACGTCTGCATTTCTGACGAAACGACTGATGAGATCCTATTTGATGAGGTGCCAGGCTCCTTGTTAGAGGAATTTCAACTGTGGATACATCGCAAATCGATTGTTAGCGGTCAATCGGAAGGAAAAACTCTTCAGAAATAATCAACGCCTTGAGATAACCTCGGCGAAAAAACACTTTCTTAGTTCAGTACGGAAAAATCGGCCAAGAATTTATTGATCAACTTACAAAGCACATAAACGACTGGAACAACAGGTCGGAAAGTGAGCATATGGCTTCGAAAGCGGCTTTTTTTCTTTTGGCGCTAGGGCTGCTAAAACCAAGTCAAAAGTCTAAGGCAAAGGATCATCAAGAATGCTTTGCGAAGAGGCTAGCACTTGGAAAGATGGGAAAATAGCTGAGCTGTTACGAGAAGGACGAACGATCCAAAAACGCCTAGCTAGATCCCACCAGAAAAAATATCCGCTGCACAAAGCAAAGATCTTTGCGAAACTCATCATGGCAGGACAAATAAACACCGCCCTACGACACCTTACTGATGATGGCTGTGGTGACTGATGACGTCATGAAGCAACTGCATTACACGCACCCAAAAGCACAACCAGCTAAGCTGGGATTGCTGCTGTTTGGTCCAGTTGAGGAGACGCAGGAGTCAGCTTATATGAGATCACTGGTGAGATGATTAGAGAAGCAGCACTAAGAATTAAAGGCGCTAGAGATCCCTCGAACGTAGACATTAATGGCTTGCAAAGGATCCTTACCAACAAGCCATTCAAGAAATCTGGCTCTAATTTGTGCGACGCTCTTGCAACTCTGACCCGTCAGTTGTGCACAGAATACATTGATCTTACGACTGTTGAGCCGATTCTAGCGAGTCGTCTTATCCAGCTGGATAAGAGTAACGTTGAAGTCCGACCAATAGGAGTCGGGGAAGTAATCAGAAGAATTATTGGGAAGTGCGTGACAAAGGTGACGAAACAAAATATACTAGAGTTGTTTTTGTGGCTCGCTTCAGTTTTGCGCGGACACAAATCCGGGAGTGAGGTAGCAGTGCACGCAATGAACAGCTTATTCCAGCAAGAGGAAACCAATGCAGTGTTGCTAGTGATGCGTCAAACGCCTTCAACTGACATAACGTGGCTCGACTGGATTTTTTAGGGGGGATACCTCCTAAATTTGAGCATTAATTACGTCGCCATGAGTAAAGATATGGAAGAAAGATTACCACGACTGTATTATATAAAGATGAAAATTTCTTACGATCTGGGTTTTATTGCAATCGGAGTTGCCATGGCAACGTAACGACGCCATTACAATTTATTTATCTTTGTGTTTCTCTGGTACCAGGAGTTTTTTTTAAAAAATCGCTTAAGGAAGTTTGTACCCGACATAATTGCCTCAATTATGGCAAAGTTTGAACAAATTCTATGGGAGCGTTTTCGAAATATTTTGAGACAAAGTTTTAAGCATCATAAAAACAGTGAAATAGCATGCTATCCACACGATTAGCTAATTTTTTAAGAAAATGATAAGCTTTGGAAACGCGGCTTCATCTCATAGCATAGTGGTTCGATTCCATTGAAAAACTCCCACAAAAAAAAGGGGAATTGCTCTGGGCGATCGTGAGTAAGAAGAATTTTATTAACTTGCATTCAGCTGCTTTTGTTACAGTTTTTGCGCGTAATTTGGTCCATGCCTACAAATTTCGCATTTTTGCAAAAAACCGCTCGATAAATTTTTTATTCCGAAGATTTAACCGAGGGTTCTTTTTGATGCAAATTTACTACTTTTTTCTAAATGTGCACGTGCATATGAAACTTGAAAACAATACCAGTGAATAATGAGGACGCTCGCTTGTAAACACAAAATCTGGGGGAAAAATTGGCCATATTTGAGGTCCTATTTGTAAGCCTTCCCTGTTTTCAATGTTTTTTGACACTTGCAGGGTATATTTATTGACGACTAATCTTTGGATTATCAAATTTATAAAAAAATTTATCTAGCAGTTTTTTGAAAAATACGAAATTTGTAGGTGTGGACCAAATTACGTGCAAAAACTGTAACAAAAGCAGCTGAATTCAAGTTAATAAAATTCTTCTTACTCGCGATCGCCCAGAGCAATTCCCCTCTTTTTTTGTAGGAGGTTTTCAATGGAATCAAACCACTATGAGATGAAGCCGCGTTTCCAAAGCTTATCATTTTCTTAAAAAAATTAGCTAATTGTGTGGATAGCAGGCTATTTCGATGTTTTTATGATGCTTAAAATTTCGTTTCAAAATATTTCGAAAACGCTCTCATAGAATTTGTTCAAACTTTGCCATAATTAGGCAATTATGGCAGGTACATACTCCCTTAAGCGATTTCTCAAAAACACTCCTGGTAATGGCGTCGTTACGTTGCCATGGCGGCTTCGATTGCGATGAAACCCAAATCATAAGAAATTTTCATCTTTATATAATACAGTTGTGGTAACCTTTTTTCCCTATCTTTACTAACGGCGACGTAGTTAATGCTCAAACTTGAGAGGTATCCCCCCAAAAAAATCCAGTCGAGCCACCTTAATCGAGCGGCCGCCTTTCTTAACATCAGGGTTCTTTGTCCAGCGTTAGCTACATTTGCAATCAACACCTACCGAGCCCCAGCACGACTATTTGTAATGGGGGTGGGGGGGGGGGGGGGCAAAGAGCTTATTTCTGCGGAGGGTACTACGCAAGGCGATCCTTTAGCAATGTGCATGTATGCCCTCAGTCTAGAGCCGCTCATCTCTCGCTTACAAGCAGTGAGTCAAGCCAAACAATACTGGTTTGCAGATGATGCGACAGGGTATGGATCACTACAGGGCATCAGGGTGTGTTGTAGGACAAGCTGATAGTAGCCGTACCGGACTTAGGATGCTATCCTAATGCTGGAGATTGTTGGCTTGTCGTAAAGCCATATAAGGAGGAGACCGCTAAGAGCATCTTTGAACAAACAGCAATTAACATCATGATTACCACAGAAGGAAAGAAGCACCTGGGTGCGGCGCTTGGCTCCAGGTCAGTCCTATTTGAGCAGTTCGTCAACGGCAAAGTCGAGGAATGGGTGGGGCAGGTGAAAAAAGTAGCAAAATTTGCTTTCATCGCAGCCCCAGGCTTGTTACGCAGCGTTCACATTTGAATTAAAACACCGCTGGACTTACTTTTTGAGAACTCTACCTGATATAGAAGATCTGCTTGCACCTCTGGAGCGCGCAATAGCTGATGCCCTCATATCGTTCATTACAGGGCACAACTGTACACAAGCTGAACGTGAGCTGCTGGCGCTGCCAGTGAGAATGGGAGGCATGGGCCTAACAAACCCGAGTCAAGTAGCAGCCTTAGAGTATGTAGCATCAACTAATATCTCTGATTCATTAGCCCAGCAAATAGAATCACAGGTGCATGAGCCACCAGATGAAAATAAAATACACGCTGTGCAACGAGATGCGATGAGATGCGCCAAGTGAAGAATCAGTATCTGAAGGAAAAACGTGATGAGGTGAAGGGCTCGATTTCTGGGAAAGATTTGAGAGCCTTGGACCTCTCAGGAAAAGTAATGCTGACCTCAGCAGCGCAAAGGACACTCTTGCCCTGACCCAGTCGCATAGCTTTCGCCCTTCTTTGTAGCAACTAGCTCGGCAAGCCTACCATGGTATCGTTAACATTCCACCGCCATTCCACCTGTCGTGCTAAAAACTAATGGCGTGAATGTAGCTTGCTCTACTTCTAACACGCGGCTAGCGTATGGGCGCTTCTTCTCTGTTTCGTGTTGCCTGAATATCTGGTCTGGATCCATGTCTCCATAGGAGTCTGCATTAGGGTGGCAAACACTCACATCAACGAAAGCGGACCTCTACCTCTCTCAGAATCCCCTAGCAACTATATCCACCCGCGCATCCCGAGCGGCCTGTGTTGGCTCCCCTATTCCACTCTTCTCCTGTGATGTTGTGCAACACTGTGCCAGAAAACGGGGATCAGGAATCTTCTGACAACCACGAATTGACTCTGACCAAAGTGGGCACTGATCCTTACCAGAAATGATAACAATTTCTCGTGGCACAGAAAAAGAACTAACTTGATAGAAAAGAGTAGTTAGAGATCCCAAGATAAAGTGATATTCTCGCCGTGAAAGCTTTGACAGGTGCTTTGATGGCTTACCTCAAAACGGCTTCACGAAACGGTATTCCGCGGCCTTTATTACTATTAGTTAGAAATTTTACCGGTTTAAACTGAATGAATATAAATCGTCACTAAACATCCATCTGTTATAAGTATGACGACACCCGGATGTTTGACCTACCGTAACACGCGTCATGGCTGCATTTTCGGCGGTCGGTCTGAATTCCATGCGAGTCGGCCCCAGGACAATGCGACCGCGGCGAGAAACAGACTCGCTGACGATACTTCATACATCTGCTGTTACAGGGAGTGTATGCTGACCATTCACTCCATCCTAACTCCTGTTCATCTGTTAAAAGACGGTAGATTGTCCTATTATTGGATGAATGGAATTATCACACCTCTGACGTAGAAAATCATAGTCCCTCCCCGACCCCCGCAACTAGTACAGAGGTGTGGCTGCATACTCTCGAAGTGAATAGTATCTTCTGATTGAATTTCATAAGGAATTACCAGTTTGTTTCAGTTTCAGCTGGACGCATGGCCATAAAAAAAAACTTCGGAAAAAAGTTTATCAGCAAAGAAAATTTACTCAATAAGTAACAGTGGCACTTCCAATCCTGATTCAGAACTCACTTTTGCAATCATAAAGGGCGTTCATTTTCTTGATGTCAAGTTCACTAAAGCCACCTCCTCGCCCAAGGGACATATATGGGTTGTTCAACGCTCGGATCGTAGGCTTGCCATTCCTTGAAAATGTGACCTTTCCATAATGCATCAGACTACTATAGTCGTAATCAAAACCCATGCTATCTACTTTAGAATGTTTGTACTTGTTGAATTGTCCTTCCATTCCTGTAAATAAAAACATAGCTTATAAGCACCTGCCTAAGTAATCATCTTTTCGAGTGATATTCCCTACATGTGAAATGCTTTTAGTGCAAATTTTGAATCAGAAGGACTTGGGTATTAATTATGAATTACTCCTTTAATATGAACTCGATGCACCCAAGAAATTAAGGGCCAAAGAAAAATTTGCATTTTATTAACAGCAAGAAAAGAAGCGGAGGAGAACTCTTTGGCTGGAAAGCCTCCATAACTCAAACCCTTTTTCGCGCTGTTAACAATGAACGCTGTCCTACCTCTTTCAATGTTTTCCCAAAGGATCTCAACGTACTGATCTCTGTCCGGCCGCGACTGCTCGTGCCAGAAACCTACGGCATGCATTAGCTCATGCATGATTATTCCCCTTTTGTTACATCTCCGACCTAAAGACAGTTCCTGGGCACCCCTCCGCCAGTATAAGCGTCCTATGTATGACCAACATCTGCGAAAATACCAACAGATTTAAATCAAGGTTGCACATTATGACGGATGATTTGTGCTGAGCTGAGCAGTAGAACAGTCTGATTTGCGAACGAAGGAAAACATCAGACAACAATAGCTAAACTAATTAAATTAGCCACCTTAGCAACAAGCCATGTGGGTGAAGCTCGATGGGAATAGGTTATTCGAAGATGTCCGCCTGCACAGAAAGGTCATTCCCTTTTCTAGCAAGTTCACTTTACTCCGTGACAGCCTTAGAATTCTATGACCATCGTACGGCTGCCTCTTGTTGAGGTGTCCACTTTACGTGGGTGTCTATTACACATAGATTTGATATTAATCACTTCTTCTAGAAGACACACGCGCCTGTAGCACACGCAGGTATAAATTTAGCTATGCTCACCCTTTGCCTTTGCTAAATTTGATCCAGTACTTTTCGTTTTTTCTCTCTTTGAATCTGATACAAGTGTGTTTGTGAAATTCATCTATGGCTGCCAAGATGTTCTTTTTATGTGAAGCTGAAATGAAAACAAGAGTATTTATTACTGTTCCTAGCATATTTCTAGTTTATGCAACACCCATCATTAAACAACGATTCCATGGGTAAACTAAAGATTATGCATAATTGTCGTCATACTTCGCTTATACTTGCTTGCAGGAGGCTTGATAGCTCGGTAGGTAGAGTAGAGTGCAGTGCTATCAGGCTGAATATGTTCTTAAAGCGACTGCTTTAGTTTTTTTCTTTATGATTCACCTGAATATTATTTTCTTGTTACATAATACGTTTTCGCCGAAATGTTCAAATTCAGTCACTAAGTAAAGACGTAAAAGCAATCCCTCTTTCGATTAAACGCTTCACCGGTGTCATACGCGATAAGAGACTTCATAAATCAAATTAATAGGTTTTCATGTCTTCACAAACATCGGTTAAGGACTTCATGTGTTACAAAGTAAACACTGCGATGAAATATAACTTACCAAGTGCCTCCTCGATCTCGAAGGGCACCACTCTGTTAGGCCATAACTTCTTTCTTTGTCGGACAGCGCTCCTCCTAAAGCGTGTTTTCTCGTACACATTTCCATCCTTTTCTGTTAGAGCTATATCCCCTTCCATGCTATATGCTGGCAAACAAAGCATTGCAAAGAGTTTTAAATTAGAGGTTTGATACGGACGACACTATGAAAGCTCTAGAAGTACCAGAACTAACAAAATTCAATAATAAAAACTAAAAGACGTCACTTAGTAATAGCTTTGCTCACGTTTTAATTGACAAGGCCAGGTTTCGGGGCTTTTATAGAGTGAATTGGGATGATTTGATTGCAAATTTGGTGACAAAATTATTTTCTACTAAAAATAAAAACCGTGAATCCAAATTATGTCAATGTCTTGGTATTTATTAGTAAGGTTGCTTACGTTATTGCTAAATTTTGGTGCTCGCCGAATCTGTTTGACTCCCGACCCCAAAACAGTGAATAGCCAAGGATCTTTCGAGTTACCGGAAAAGAAAGGAAATTAATTAAAAAGTTGGTTAACACATTTATATCGAAAAACAAAGCGTGCAAAAATTACCACCCACTGGTTTAGTTAATTCTGATGCACTCCTACGCATAGCCGATGGCATCTGAATATATGCGGATATATGATGCCACATTTATTTATTGATTTTATGCTATCTTTCCGTGCAGTGTTAAATATCGAATTTTGTTTCGGCCGATTGTCGCATTTCAAATGGCCGCCATAAGAAAATTGTTCAACTTCTGCTCATTTCCAGTATCTCTCGGCCAAATTTACTTTGTATTGGTTTTGACCTTAACCAAACCGGTATCCAGAAATGGTTGTATGGCCCAAACTAATCAATTGAATTAATTATATATACTAATTGGCCACTTGAAGAAGTTACAATACAGCTCGCAATGTAAAAAACGTTTAAATGATTAGGCCTCCTCAGTCAAACTATGGGCTATAAGTTGATTACATCAAGTGGGCTAAAGCATCGCATAGGGTCCGCCAAAACATGGGTTTACGCCAGGTGTCTTTTCAGTTGGAAGAGTGGGTTCTCTAGCGTTCTCTTCAAATTTAATAATAAATGGAAAAACGTGATCATCTAGGCTTAGACGGGAGGTCTCAACCACAGTCAGCGTAATCTGGCCAGATCAGGGATAGATGGTGGTCGAAGCTGGAAACACACTTTAAGTGACACAGTGACATTCCTGCTGTTCCGTGCACTTTTGTAATTATCGGGCGGAGGACACATTCTGAGAAGAAGTTCTGCTTGAATTTTTTCAACTTCTCCTTGACAGAATTGTGCCTTATAAATCTATAGATCTATCTTCTTTCAGTCCGTTAGAGCACTGCCGGCAGTAATGGTTCGGTATCTGGACACGTTTGTTTTCCACTGATGGTACGTGTACAAAAAGAGTTCCTTTCAGTAGTGAAGGCAACAAAGCTGAACAAATGGATTAACAAGCCTTCTCTTTGTGGTCAGTTAATAGGATTATAAGTGAAGTGTTTTTTGGCCGACTGTCTCCACCTTATTAACGCATTGAATTCTTCCCAGCGTCAAATCCTGCCCTGAATAGTGGTGTAAATGCTTGCCCTCTGTTTGGTGTTAACGATAGATAAAATACAGTGTTTTAAGATGTTTTGTGTTTCCAATTGTGTGACTTTGTTTCTGCTTGTGTTGTTTTTCGTAGGTCAGAAGGCGGATCGCGTGATTCAGGCGGAATTCGACGCAGCATGGAACATGAAATATACGTGGGTTTTGTAATGATGCTGCGACTTTCAAATTTGTGTTTACTTCCTTCCGTCGCTGATCACTGCGGCGATGATCGCAATTTATTATCCCACATTCAGAGAAAAAAAATTCACTTACTTATAAAATTTGCTCACGTTAAAAAGTTGGCATCCTTTTCTTAACATCGTTTTTTCATTTATTTATTTATTTTTTTATCTTATTATTTTTTTTTAGAAGAAAGGGAAGAAGGATATCAGATACAGGAAGACCATGATCGCAGGATAGTTCTTAAAAACACTTATTACTTAGGCTCTTTGCATCTACTAAAGCTGTCTGTTTAATCGGCCTCCAGGACCGGTTTTAAAGGAGGGGTGCTTGATCACGTATTTGCCAGTTTCATCTTTTTTCTAGTAAAGATCAGATAACCAAGGGTTCAAGTTGTTTTGTCGCCGTGGTTTTGAAGTCTGCTGTGAACAAAAGAAAGGGATAATCTCGACAAGTACTTTTTAAACAAAGTTTTTAGTTGCCTCTTACGTTTGTTGGCCTCATTGATCCAATCCATCACTGTGAAGTCCTGTCCATGGTCTAAAGGTTGAAATATGACAGATGTCCCTGATAAAAAAAAAGATAACACATAAAAATATTTCTAAAACAAAATATGAAACCTCAAGTTCCTCGTGTTTAACGAAATACAAATGTGAAAATAAGACTTAAACTTCAAAACAACATTGTTCAAGCTTCATCCAGATTTTGAGTGCCAAAACAAGTACTCTTCCTAAGACCTACAAACACAAGAGGGGAGTAAAGTATTAAATCTTCATTATATATTAGTACCTGAAAGTCTGTTAACGTTTACTGGACTCGAGTAAGAGTAGAGATTTCCATTAAATAGTAGTATTGCTGCCGACAGCAAATATCTCCACACCTCCATCGCTCAACTGCCAAAAAAACCAAAATAAAAAGTAAGTATAGTACACGCTTAAAAATTCATTCAAACCCTCAATGGCCTAGAAAATACTTTAGTTACCCTGAGCCGGTGCAAAAACAAATGAAATCCACACTAGTCACTACTTCGAATGCAAAGATAGACTAACAATGTCTTGCTTAATGCGTCGTTCCCTTGAAAATACTAGCGCGGTATTCTGTTAGTTCAGAGTTGGCATCGCGTGCCTTCATTCACGTGGCTTTAAGACCCGTTGAATCCATATTTGTATATAATGGTATTGTTTGGGTGCATTGCACGTACGCGGGTACGAATACTTCCACATTAGTCACATGGGGTTAATTCGATCAAAAGGGGCACGCTTCCAATACTTGGTGACATGACAGATCTAAAATAAACTCCTGAAGCTAGGGTCACCTCTGTATCAATCAATCATTCATTTTAACAAAATACGTATGTATCCCTTCTGTATCTGTAACTGCTGTTATATTTTGATTATTTGATTTTTAAGTAAAATTGAAATAAAGCTGAAGTCTCAAGAACGAAGCCGAATATACACAATAAAGAACTGGGTTTTTGATTAGTGATTGTATTGCTATTGGATACATTTATAAGATATCTATTACGACTAGCTCGAGTTTAGGATAAGCCTGAAATATGTGTGGCTATATAAGATACTTGCTTTTTACATAAAGCTAAATACTTAAAACATTAGGGTCCATTAACTGGAAGTAATTCACGAAGCGAGGAAACATTTTTCTCAGCCACTTCGCGTACAAAATAGCTCGGTTCATGACATATGTTGCTAAATATAAGAGCAAACAGTATATAGGCGTTGACCTTACAAAATGCTAGAAAATTCCGCATTCACTTTCATCTGACATGAAGGGTTTTGATCACGTCCTAGCCCTAGGTATGGCGCCCGGACTAATGCACTTATTCCCAGCAACTGCACATTTTTTGCTTTCAAAGTATTCAAAAGTGATAATGAACTCGTTTAGATTTGTTATGGCCATTAAAAATTCCCTCCTTCGGACAATATGCTTTGTAATACAATTCTCGGTTCATCAAGAGTGGCTAATTTTGACCGCCTTATTCCTCTTTGTACTACGTTTTATAATTTTTATAACGGTATTTGAATGGTAGTTGCTGTGTATAAATGTAATATACTATTGGTTAAAACTTGACTTGTTTTAAGCAAAGCAGTGTCTTCCCTCAGGTGATGTCTATTACAATTTTCATAAAAGGACTAAAAGGGATGGGTAACTCTCGGGGCTTTGTCTTCTCTTAGACGCTCTGGGATCCTCTGGTGAAAAAGCTCATTGATTGGTTAAGCCATGACCTTGTCAATTGGAAAGAGTCAATGTCAAAAGTAATAACAAATCACGAGACTGACTGGTGTATGAAGCGCAAAAAAAAGAAGAAGTTGAGAGCAAATAACAGTGAAAAAATTATAACTCAATAGAAACGGCAATCAGTATGTGTGAGAATTAATTAAATGTGACTAGAAGCATCGATCTGTTCGAATCAAAGATTAGCAGCCGGAAATCAAGGCCGAAAAAAAATACTCTTATCAACTCAGTGACTTTTGTTCTAGGTCTTCTTGTATACAGCTTTAAATTAGCCTGATCTTCTGGATAAACAATTAAGCGAAGGAATCAATTCCTTGGGGCTCCTCCCCTTGCTCTAAGCTATACATTCAGGGTTGTAAGTTCTGTCAGGAAGTCCAGTTGTTTCTCAGTCTTGTATTAACATCGGAAAGTTTCTTATGGGATTTAGATCCCGTAGTCTTAGTGGAAGATAAATTTACATTACGTGACTGTGATTGGTGATCATGATTTCGGTACTTCGGCCACATGTTGCGTGGGAGGAGTAAACACGGTAGACAATATGTTTCCGCGGTTAAGGACTAGAACATCTGATTCCCTGATTTGGCTCATTAATTGTAAGAGACTTGAACGAGACTCAATACAATAAATATGCCACAAGTTGTTTAGTATATGCTTATTGCAACATCAAGCTCTTTTTCGCTTGACAATAATTTTTAGTTCTAACGCACTGCATGCATGAAATACTAAACAAGTACTTGAAAGTACAAAGAATTTGTGAGTAAATGTGCAAAACATTACAAAGTAATGAATAGATTACATTTCTCTTATAGGAACCATTACAACTGATTAATAACCAACTAAATTATTGAATGCTCAGGTGCTATAAAGGGCGATATACCATAATATACAATTAAAAATAAAATACAAAAAGGATTGGGAATCACAATCATCAACTGAAAACGAAATGTTCAAACTAACTCAGCCCTCTGATATTATGAAGGGGGCTATTAAAATCCGATGACCTATATTTATGGATAATTAGGTATCAAGATTTTTTATAAACGTTTTTTTGCCTTAATTAGTAAACTTAGAACCGAAGAACCGAATCATAAAATCAAACTGTATTATTTAGTAGTGACGTCTAACATCACAGACGTTCCCCTAGAAACCAACTGCTTCAATCTGCGGCTGTGGAAACGGCACCAAATTGCTGTCTAAAGGTATAAAACTATTATTATATATCTCTTCTCAGAAGAGATCATTCTAATCTATTCAGGCAGTCCAATTTACCTTTGCTCTTCGGGAAAGAGTGTAGCTGGTTTAGAATCCCCCTAGCTAAGGGTTTTCAGGGATTTTATGACCCTTATTACCGTACAATAATTTACTCCACTGTAATCGATCATTATCTAAACTTAACATAGTGTAATATTAGTTGATTAGTTGACCACAGTTATATCATTAATATTTGCCCTCTTCCTGTGTCTTATCTCCGTCAATCGGTTTAGAAAACATGATTTACAATTTTCAGTTTGTTCGGTTTCCTAAAATGCATTTTCCAAAGCTAGCCCAATGGCTGACAGACGGTGTACTTGGTCAAGGTTACGTTTCCACTAAAAAAATATGTTAGTTGTCAAGTACTTCAAAAACATTTGAGCAAAAGACACGAAAATAATTTAAGACCTTTGAAGGCTGAGAGAAATAAAATGTTTAAAGAATTCCGCTTTAACCACCATGTTTACCCAAACTTCCGCCGTCGTTCACGATTTCGCGCTAGTTCCCGCCAGAAGACGCATGATGATAAACATGACTACGTCATAGTTATACTGCTACTCTGGTAAACTCGACTGTGACGAAATGAATTAAGATGAAATATTCATTACAGTATTTTCTTGAAAAAATGTTAAATTCTAGATTCTAGAAATTATGAATCAATGCAAAGCTTTTGTCTTATTCGTTTCAGTTGAGAACAATGTTTTATTGTACAAAACAAACCGCAATTCACTGGGGAACTGATGATCGATATCAACAATCTCGGAGCGGAGCCATTCGATTAAAAATAGATATAACGTACTACACTATAGAAACATATTGAATAACTGTACTGAGTATTGAAATTATCCCAACATGGGCACGAAAGCTGTTGTGCGAAACATGAAATCACACTACAAACTATTTTAGGTTATTCTACATTTAAGTGTTATTGTTTGTTCAATATTGTAAAAAATACCAAGGATTTATTCAAGCTGCGCTTGATTGAGCGCTCTATCAAAATGAAGTAGTTTGTAAAAGCTCATATATTCTCCAAAAGGACTGTTCCACTACTATTGCAGTAGTTAAAGCAAAATCAAAAGATTTTCATGTTATTTCGGAGTAGCTGGATAAAAATTAAAGTCAAGAGAACGCTCTTCTTAAGCAGTAACAATATTAGTCCCTAAAATAAAAAACCTCCATCGGCAAGCAGTTCTTACTTCTATTCAAAACAGGAAATTTGCCCCACCTTAGGTAACCGGAAAGGTTATTATTTTCAATTTAGAGCATGAAATTTTGACGTTTTTTTTCTTCAAAGTGGCTGACTTCCGTCCACCAAATTGATTACGTGCAAGAAATTGCTAAAACAAAAACAAATCCACAAACCCACCTTGAGGAGCATTTTTTAATCTGTCAAACTGTTTTTTATCAAAAAGCCATAATTACCCGAGTTTGGCTTTGATCTTCCGTGACGGGAAATGTGTTAGTGACGACAGACATAAAAATAATAAAAAAAACACTGATTTCAAAAAAGGACAATGAAACGTAGCTTTCAGATTCAAGCGATAATGGAAATAAAGCGAGTCAAAGCACGTTAAAAATATGTAAAAAGCTAATTTGAACCCATGTGAGTTGAACACAGTAAAAGTAAAGCTTAGTTTTATGTCATGCCTTACATGCAAGTTTTTACTGAGGCCTACAACCCGGTGTCATCTGTCATTAGCGACATCAGCTACATGCACTGATAAAATAGAAAGTGCTCTGACTACTCGCTCACTTAAGGAAGATTTTTGACTTTGCAGAAAGATGTTTTGCAACATAGAGAAAGATATAAACTATCATGATTGTTCTTTTACCTGGAATTGATGGCAGTCAAAGGAAGGTGTTTTCTTCATATACCGTCAGCCGGTCGGTTGGATGCTGTCTCGTTACATGTACAACACACGACTAATGGAAGCTTCTGCAGTGCTTGAGGTTCGAAAACAACTGACTTATATAAGCACGGTGACTCAAAAGTGCGGTATTGGACTTAAGCACACTTCAATGCACTAAGCGAAAAGAAAACCGACACTTGTTTCTACTCGTTGCGTTGGCTTGAATTTTGAAGATGTCAGTGGGGTGGTGACAAACTGAAATACGTTGCCGATTAGGGCAAGTAGCCAAAACACATTCAATAGCTTGATCGATGACGAGTTAACTTTTAAAACATTTTCTATAATGATTAACACGTTACATGTGAAATCATTCAGTCGACTGGTAAAACTGAATACAGGGCAAATATTATGTGTCAATAGTGCAACCTAAATATCACCCTACCATTTTTATGAGTTATGTTATCAGTATATTACTGATATCACTAGGTTATATGAGATCCTACTTGCTCAAACAAAGCGCACAACTTTTCCGTTTTTTTGAAACAGAAGCGAACAAAAAGTCAGCACAAAGGACTCAGCGCAGAAGTCCTCGACTAATGTACCACAATCCGTTCGCAAACGAAATACTATGCAGCTGACAATGCCACCACGAGGGCGGACAAAGACTGTCGGAATAAGGACTTTGGCCCACGTCTGCAAAAGCTCTTAGGCCATTGTAGACTATTTTTAGCCATGTACGAAAGCTGGAGCGTCGGTCTATATTTAGATACCGGTAATCCAATGTACAATTTGCATCTACGGGATACAAACAACAACAGTTTGAATTTTTGGTGAAGGAAAGTGAGTCAGATTAGGTATTTGTTTTAAGCAAAGACTGCGCCGGATAAAAGATTAGTATAGTGTTG
This sequence comes from Porites divaricata, assembly GCA_038088405.1. Classification (NCBI taxonomy): domain Eukaryota; kingdom Metazoa; phylum Cnidaria; class Anthozoa; order Scleractinia; family Poritidae; genus Porites; species Porites divaricata. The sequence goes on from JBBMOI010000007.1 coordinate 12,516,789, forward strand.
AGCTTCTTATTAGCCGCCTGGTGGGGAGAGGGTGTTTTAACAAAGTTTTTCTAACGGGGAGGCTCCACCCCGACGTCCAACCTCTTTCCATTGCATTGAGAAATGGTGCACCTAATAACAGCAAGTCTTCTTTTCATTATATGTAGTGCGGTCAGTAAGCTCCTGGTAGAATTCAAATAATACAGCAGCCAAGACAAGACAAGACAATATTTCATTTGGGGTCTTTTATCAGCTTGTACATTAACTGTCAGTTCCAAATCATAAGTCAAATTTACTGACACTCTTCTATGTTAAGCTATTTATTACAATATAAATAACAAGTTATTATAATAAGAGGTAATTACATACACACAGACACATATTTTGATCTACTTTTTGTCTTCCTTCTCGTTTCATTGTCCACATGCCTTGCTGCTATCAATATTTGGGCTTTAGGCTTCTCACTAGGGGGATTTATTAAAACATGAATATTTCAGTTGGTGACATTTTGTTCACTCTATAAAATGTTCATATTTCAGGGTTGTTGAATAGAACGATTCTTTTTTCCTGGTAAGTGGGGCATACAGTTAAAAAGTGATATTCGTCCTCCTTTTAGTAGTACAAATTGGACATATTCTTACTTCAGGTGTTTTATAAGGTCTTGAACTTCTTGAGTATCGGCTCGTCTTTATGGCGAGTTTGTGGTTGCTTAATCGCAATTTTGTTTTAAAGTTATTCTGTGACGGGTACTGGTAATCTGGCGAAGGTAATCTTCACCGCATTTGTAATTTTCTATCAGTGTTTTGAATTTTCGGTGTTTTCTCATTTTTTTATTTTGATCAGCATCACTTCTAATGTTATTTTTCATTTCCCTCATTCATTGTCGCAGTTCTATATCCTTAAGCCTTTGCCTTAATTATTGTGCCTACAATTCCTGTTGAGTACATATAATGTGCTTTTATCCAAAATTCTCCTAGTCCTATCTGATCTAATGTGCTTCTGATTCTTTTGCTCCAGAAAGCTTTATTTTCAGTCCATTTTATATCATCGTATGTCATTTTCGATAATTTATTTTCTTTTTTGATCCGAGATAACCAGAACTTTAAAAAATTCCTACACAGGGCGGCTATCTCCATGGCGGCCATAAGGTGAATTGCTGGTTTTCAGTGTCACGCCATTCAAAATAGATTAAAATAAAAATCAAAACCATTCGACAGATAAAGTCCAGAATCTTGGAAATGAAAGGAGGTAAATATACAAAGACCCTCGCCAAGATTTGGGTCGAAGGAATAATTCGTATACGAGATATCCGAAGAAATGTTTTACCCAAATTTATAGAGCTTCGTATGGAGACGCCATGCTGGAGCTCATCCGGATGAGCTCCAACATGGCGGACGGAAACCAGCAGAAACATCTGTTATCTAGTTTTGCTACAAAAGCGTGAATTTATTCTTCGAGAAACTCATAAACATTAAAGTAATACTTTTTCTGATACATGAACAGTTTAGATAGCAAAATGTCCTAAAATAAGTCATTTTTTTAACTTACATGGCAGCTAGCTTGGTCGTCATGTAAATGCCGCGTCACGCAAAAGCTTAGAAATTCAAGTGTTCTCTATCACAAAACCAAGAATCCTTTTGAAGCAAAAATTTGTATGAAAATTAGTTTTCAGCTGCTCTAATGCATCGTGAAAGTAAAATCTCGGTAGGATCGATAGCTTTTTAGTTTGAATTTTAGTGACGTCGTGTGAAAACCAACAATACTGACGTAAATGACTGATTTCACTACCCTTTCATATACCGTTCAACTCGTGAAATTCTTACAGTTCATACCAAGTATAGGCCTAAAACACATGGTTTTTTGCCCTCATCCCAGCTGGTCCTCAGAGAAAACAGCCTTATAATGAACTCCGAAGAAGAAACTATGATCACAATAATCAACCATTACAATCTCTCAACCTAAGTCCTAAGTATTTAAGAGAGGGCGAGATGTTAATGAGATAAGTAATCCTTTTCCATTTTCTTTTTTCATTCTGTGTGTCACGTCATTTGCGAAATAGGGTTTTGGAATTTGAATGGTTTCAACAGGAGCATTAATTCTAGGAAGTAAACTAAAAACAGACGATTTTTTAAGCATAATTAACGAACATGACAAATAACTTATTAGCCATATATGGTTAGGATTTTTGTTGTTTGTAATTTTAATTATTCAGTTTGGAAATAGTCGATATACTATTTATTGCATAAGACTCCAAATAAAAAACATATACAGGGTGTCCCAAAAGTTCGTTCCTCTAATTTCATGCACTATGGGTGGTTTTCACATGACGTCACTAAAATTCAAGCTAAAAAACTATCGATCTTACCGAGATTTTACTTTCACGATGCATTAGAGCAGCTGAAAACTAATTTTCATACCAATTTTTGCTTCAAAAGGGTTCTTGGTTTTGTGATAGAGGACGCTTGAATTTCTAAGTTTTTGCGTGACGCGATATTTACATGACGGCCAAGAGAGCTGTCATGTAGGTTAAAAAAATGACTTACTTCAGGAAATTTTGCTATTTAAACAGTTCATGTGTTAGAAAAAGTATTACTTTAATGTTTATGAGTTTCTCGAGGAATAAATTCACGCTTTTGTAGCAAAACTCGGTAACAGATGTTTCTGTTGGTTTCCGTCCGCCATGTTGGAGCTCATCCAGGTGAGCACCAGCATGGTGTCTCCATACAAATCTCTATAAATTTGGGTAAAACATTTCTTCGGATACCTCGTATACGAAATATTCCTCTGACCTGAATCTTGGCGAGGGTCTTTGTATATGTACCTCCTTTTATTTCCCAGATACTGGACTTAATCTATTGGACGGTTTTGATTTTGATTTTAATCTATTTTGAATGGCGTGACACTGAAAACCAGCAATAACTTTTGATCAAAACTTTATTTTTAAATGAAATTTCTAGAAGATGTTTATTTCTCTATTAAGTACATGTATTCAGAATTTCAGTAACTGGCATGCCCTTTTTGTTTTTTTATAACACTCTCTAGCCGTTGTGGCATGAAGTGAGATACAGCGTGTAGACCCACAAATGATCCATTTTGCGCTTTTTTATCACCTAGTGCGCAGGATCCAGTTCAATCCCCAAACAACATTTGTTTCGTTTAGGCAGCTGAAAAAAATATATTTTGGGCATTCATCCAAAAAAGATAATAATCCTGGCCCCCTTCCACAGTAGGGCTTTTGTACTTCTTGACATATTTGAAACGAGCTGGGTGTTAATTGGCACACTAAGCAGAGGTTTTTTTGCCATCTCAGGGACCTCTAATTTTAAACATTTTAAACAGCTTTTCATGACCCTTTTATTTGGCTTGCCAACTATGTGAGACTGAGCATCCTTGTCGAGTCTCTTATTTTGTATCTAGCCTTCTGTAAAACTATTTTAGTTACTTTATTGAGGGCTTTTGGTCTTCCCCTTAGTTTCTTGCCTTCAAAACCTTCATTTCTCCATAATCATTCTACCACCCAACATTCGGATTTTTCCAGTTTTTAGCAATTTCTACAACAGATAAGCCAGTAAGTCGAAGTATACGGGCTTATGCTCTCACGCAGCTGAACGTTTTTGAGTTAAGGGGGTTTATCTTTCGTGATATTCACAAAAAAACAAGGAAGGAGTTCGAGCAATTCGGGCTATGGAATACAAAAAATATGGCTGGAACATATACTCGAGCACGCGCACCTTTAGCGCGAAAGTACACAAATCGAATATTGGAGTCAAAAGATGGCACAAAAAGTATGAAAATAGTGAATTATATTGAAAGACACAACTTTTGTTTAAAAGATTTGCTTACCAAGTCCAATCGTACTGAAATACAGACTTATGAAGTAGAGGAACGAACGTTTGGGACACCCTGTATGTATAATGTAATTATGTATGTAGGGTGTATCAACGCCCTCCGGCTACCCCGCCCCCCCGGCTTTGCGGCTAAAAGTTTTTTGTTCCCTTGAAAAAAGAGGAAAGAATAAACTATTAAACCTGGAAAACTCAGTCCTCGTTTTTCTTTCTTTTTTTTCAACAACCGAAACGTTTGGTCCTAACGATTGCTCTGTCAAAAGATGTGGTACCGGCTCCTGAATGTATCGCGAGTAAACAATTGATACACGTAAGGTAGAGACTGTCTGTACAACGATGAGCAATCTGTGAGTGGAGTTGTGGTGTCTGCCTGGGAATCCCCTTTTATTTGAAACAAAATTAAAACAAGCGGTGTACGACATTAATGATTGCGAAGCCCAAGTAAACACATATATTCGCCTCTATCTGCTCCAGGTCAAAGCTAGTATTGATTCTCTTCAAAAATCAACTGGACCTGTTTTCAAACCCAAAGATATCGGCTCGAAAAGCATCTACACTATCCATGGCTTATTGCTATCCATTTAAATTCACTATTAACTGTATATTACCTTTAATCTACACTGTGAGCCGTCAGTTACTAGTCAGGGAGCAGAGGAGGCCCGCGAGCGGCTAATCACTGAGTTACGATCTAGTTTCTCGCATGTCGCCGTCTTGCCGCTCACGTGGCTCGCGATACCCGCTTTGAGAAATCCTTTGATTCGGACGTCACCTCAACATTACTTCATGGGGTACGATAAACTTCCGACTCACTGTAGACGAATTTACAACGATTTTTTTTCGTGGTAACAACGCATATTTTAAGTGATCAAATTTACTAGCTGAGCTACTTGAGCTGGAAGATGTTTTATAAAAACTAAGTGAAATCGGTCAAAATTTTCGCGACTTCCTTGCTTCTAGTTTTCTGAAGAAGGATAATCACTCAATAATCTCCTTAGAAATACCATAATAAATCCATCAGTAGCTAGTACTAATCTCTTTATCCATAAAAGGTTTGGGTTTGACTTCTAAAAATACTCATCCGAGAGCCCTTCTCGAACAAAAGATTTTCCTTTGCTTTGCTCTAATGCCCGGTGGTTAAGAGAGCTCAATTGATAGTAGAACATGGATAGTAATTTTCTTTAATTTTGACCATTCTTAATATAACGGTTAAAAATTTTACATATATAGGCCTGTGCCAGATTATTAATTGGCCATGTTGGTCTATCGAACCCGGGATTAAATTGAATAAAATCCGGGCTCCAAGAAGGAGGACCTGACCCAGACTCACTTGTTACTAACAACCACAATGCTACAGGAAGGAAGCTGTGATGAAATCTAGAACTGTGATTATAGAACAGTCAATGTGTTTTCTGGCGTGGAGCAGATTTTAAAAAACTGGTGGATTCACTAACTAAATCTCCGAATGGATGATGCAGTTGGTTTTGGGAAGACGAACAGTACATGTCCAATGAGATGGACAGCACTGTGTACGGTTTAGATTAGTCTTGATAAGTTTCTGCAGAATAAAATGTGTGAAAGCATACTCCTGGGAATTCTTGGTGGGGGTGTGCCGCCCGGTTCTTCAAATCCTGACCCGATTTCAGACCAAAAACGGCGTAAAAAACCTACCCGATGAGGCGGCACATACCTATATCGCCTATAAAAGGGATTACCCCCCGGTGATCATCCAATCCTGCCGTTTGAGAAGAAATGTAAATGGAAACCGACTTGGTCTACGATTTCGTCTATTTAGGCGTGAAGCAGTCACTTTGTAGATATTCAGTTCTCATGAAAATCTAGTTAATGCTATCGGTGCGGTCTTCCTGTTACTCCGGCCTAGTGCGGTGCAGTTCCACACACGAAGAAGCACTTAAGTTCGTACAGAAGCTAGATTGCAAAGCAAAAGACTCCAGAGAGATTGCAAATCAGTCTACTGTCACAGTTAGACATAAGCTTTTAAGTGGAAGAGTATCTTAAATATTTCAAGTATCCGAAAGTGAAAGATCTACTCTACCAAAAAACCTTCTTGAAGATTATCTTGAAAATTCGTGAAAAAAACCTGTCGTGATTTATTGACCAGCAGCTTAGTAAACTTGAGTGTCACGCATTTTTAAAATATTTAGTTGCGATTTGACTATTCCTAGCTACTTATGACCGGCACCTGAGCAATTCAAACCAACAACTAAGACAGATTAAACTCATGAAAAAACAGAAATGTCCACAATCAAAGCGACATTTTTTTCAGTCGGTTGTGCGGGTTGGCCACGACTGAGAAGATGACGTTTCAAACGCTACTTCGTGACAATCGACAGGGGCTTTGCGAGCTGGGGCTGGAGGTCCCATGTTCTACCGATTTGGTGGAATTTTTCAGTGCTTTCTTTCTTTCTTCCACCTTCCACGTACATGCCGCTTTAAAACTCGCCCCAATCCTCCCTCAAAAATCGCAAGAAATGCAGGTGGTGGGCAACCGCAAAAACAAGCACGGTTACCCTTATTTTTCTGCCTGATTATTTTAATAATAACAATTCTTCCTTTTAATGGCAATTCTATGACCAGCGGAGAAGGAAGCTGTATCACACACTGTTACGTCTGTTACGGTATGGAAGACAAAGAGAAACGTCGAGTTAGATGAACCAAAGGCTTTTGGAAAGAGTGTGGCACCAGGGTAGGATATTTCCTGTCCCGTAGGACACTCAAAATTCCTTGAGGTATAAATAAGACTGTGTACGTCAGGCTCCAAGATAGTGGGGAAAACGGAGCGAAAAAAAGCGCGAAATTACGTATCATGGTTGACTAGTGAACATTTTCTACTGAATCAGCTACATGGACTATCATTTTAATGTCTGCTTCTTCTCCGTGCAAACAGACGTATTCTTGACCGCGTAAGTTTGATGCTGTGAATTAGTTACAGGAATTTTCTTTTTATCATTCGATCCAGTTTCGTCCTGTTGAACGCATCACGAAGAGATTTTTGCCACATAGCAAACGACTTTATAATGAAAATGGCGGCAACTTTCGAACACTTAAAAAATCATAAAAAAATCGCTTTTGGTCGGAAACAAAAAAATTGTTCGGGAAACGTCATTTCTTAGATGAGAAAACAAAAAAATTTCGTTGTGGGCACTTTAAACCTGAAAAAAGAGCAAGAAAAATAACTTCGCGCGGGGGGGGGGGGGGGGGGGAGGGGGTCTGAAAATTTCATTCGCTGCTAACTAGCGAAATGACTAGCCTGGGAATGTAAATATTTCTACTAACAAAGTTTGACGCTTGTATCAAAAATCGCATAATTTCTAGCTAAGCAGCCGGACTAAAAAGTTCATCAGTTAACGGAATTTTTTTTTAACAGAATGGGATGTTGGGTGGGTTCACGGTGCCGGACTTAAGAAAACCGGCGGTTCCCATCTTCATCTAGTCCAAGTTGATCACGACCTCTTTGCAGTTACTCTTCAAAATCGCGAATCTCTGAATCTGTTAATAACTTTTCAGTCTCAGTTCTGTAAGTGCTGAAATTCTTCTTTGAATATTCGAACAAAAACTGACTATTTAGACATCACTCTCTTGCGCCGGAAAAGAATGTTACCACTACACTCTTTCCAAGTAGAATGAATGATACCGGTCATTTGGTTTCCGGAAAGTGAAATTTCTATTTCTACTTGAAGTTACATTTTGGGAGAAATTCGGTAATCAGGGTAACCGATCTTCAAGGGCCTCTAAACGTTCTCATGCACACTGAGTAAGAAAACAATACATAGTGACTGAGATGAAAACTACAAATGACTTCAATGAAGCTGACTTTCGAACTGACCGAATTGAAGAACACTAAACTAGAGTTGACATTTTGCACCTTCATCGCAAGTGCTGTAATTAAACTGTCGAAAAGGATTAGTGCTTGCAGAATCCACTTGTGCTCAATGCTTAGTATAGGCTCACTAGCGATGTACACACAAAAGAAAGCCAAAACCGCTCCAAAGATCCACGCGAGAGGGAAATCTTTGTACGAATACAGATATTTCAATATCAAAACTCACCTGATTTGACAAAATAAGTTGATCGCCAAGAAAGTGTTCCACAGTAACGAGTCCCAATATGTGTGGTTATATTCTTCGCCTAATGCTCGATCTTCAGGATATTCACGAGTATATTACACTCATATAACAGCATACAACACGCGACGCCAAACTATTTGAATGTATACCTGTCCAAACTTGCCAACTTAATACCATGAATTCATTATAATAAATAACATGGTTGTTCCTGTTGAATACTTTGTTTAAAATACAAAACGTGCTTAAATTGTGTGTAGATAGGGGAACAAATGTCTTAATTAAGTGCAAGTGATAAACAAATATTCCGCACAATAAAAAACCAACAAAGACATTTATACTTGAAATTGATAACATAATCATCATGCTCACTCGAAATGCCTAAATCAGTAGAAAAATTTGTCCTCGCTCTTGAGGTCTTTGACTAGCAGTTAATAAGATAACCGACGTAAAACCAGGGATTGAACTGTAAATATTAGAACGCATAACCCAAAACAAAAAGCAATCCGCTAAAATCCTGGCCTCTATAATTATGACGTTTCCGCAGAATTTCTACTCAATACTAATTATTTTAATTGGTTTTTATTTCAATAGATACTTCATTACACAAGTTTGACTGGCGCCGTTTGTCTAGTTTATTTTGCTTAGCCGCTTCGGTAACTTGAATAGATAAATTGAACACTGACATTTGAAAAGACCAGGGGGGGGGGGAGGTAGCTCTATTGTTTTCCACCTAAGTTTCTTGACCCACTCCGCCTGCCAGTAACGGCAGTAACGGGCAAGATCGAGGAAAACCTAAGAAGCTAGCAAATATCGCTATATATCGCTTACTTTATCGAATGTGTGTGAGCTTTGGTGTTGCCATAATCTGCTTGTGTAAACCGTTTTGATATTTTGTGTCCGTAATTGTATAATTTTGTTAATTTGTTTTGCGAGCCGTTTTGCGGGATCGCCATCTATTTCACGGGACTGGCAAGGTCATCAAAACTTAAATCTTTTTTTTCCCTAAAATAGGCAAGGTCTAGTCTCTAGAATAGGAGGTTCCATCCACAGATCACACATGTTTATATTTTATCTATTCTTTTGCTAATTAAACGGGCCTAACTTCATATCATTCCTTTCGAGTGTGGGCCTCTGTTGATCTTCTACTTCTCCACCAAATTCAGTAAAGCTAGTTCCGGCGATCGATTATCTACTTTGAGTGGGCCCGTTGAACCCGAAATAACGCGAAATAGCTTTAAAATACGCGCTTAAACTAATTCTCCTCAAATGTATATTTGAATTCATAATAAATAGAGCTCCACCAGCTTCAAACAGCGTCTATGGCAGCGAAAAATTGTTTTGAGTTTTCGATCAGATCATGTGTGTCACTGTGGTGCAGTGGTAAAGGAGTTGCTTGCACGTGCAGATAAACCGGGTTCGACTCCCGGCGACGCTGTTTTCTGTTTCTTTGTACCGGTTCTTTTTCTCTCTTTGGTCTCTTTTTTTAAGACTATTTTTCCTAAAAGCTTAATATATATATATTGATCCAAGTGCATGACCAGCAGGTTCAGCAGTAAGAATAAAGAAAACTAAAATGGCCAAAAGGAAAATAGTGTTGACAAAAAAAAAAGGTACAAAGAAACAGAAAACTGCATCGCCGGGAGTCGAACCTGGTTTATCTGCATTTGCAAGCAATTACTTAACCACTGCACCACAGTGACACGCATGAGTTGACAAGTTAAGAGTCTGGAGTTTTATTTTGGAAAAGGGATTTCAAAAGCTCTTGATCTGCATACTGGCCAAGCTTTCGACCAGAAAAAAACCATAAGCTGTCAAGACATGTTCCTCCTCTGAAACAACTAAATTTTTTTCAACGTTTAATAGTTGACATCACTGACAAACAACATACAGTACACCAGTGACCCACTGGCGAGATTTAAACTTGCCTGTTGTTCATCTTCTTAATCATCAATATTATTACCCTAAAATCTCCACTGGGTTTGCCACAAAAAAATAACTAAACGAAACCTTTTATTGGTGTTTGGGATTTAATTACAGAATTACAGGTGTATGCCCAATAATACAGTATTAAAATGCGGTAATGCAACAAGATTTAATGCTCACAGTCTCTCACAAATACCTGTCATTTAGCTTCCTCTTTCAACGCTACAGCTAAGGGAACTTTGAGAGGAATGATATGGGGTTCCACTAGCTATGAAGAACTGAAATACGCACAGTGTAAAGTATAATACATCCTTTGATAAACCTCCTATTGCTGTGTCTAAACTCTTCAATCTTGCCGTGTACTGGCCCTCAAAAGTGTGACCGGTCGGTATGATTGCCCGTAAAATTTGCTCGACGATAGAAAGGAATCTTTAAAATTCATTGCACCACTGGACATTTCATTCCAAAAAATAAGTTTAGTTTTCTATGACAATAGAAACCTTAAAATCTCCAAATCCAAGAAATCGGAACAGTATTTCCGTGATAAAATCGAAATTTTTATCCGTCTCTTCGATGAACACTTTGTTCGCCATTTTGAAAGTCACTGACGCGAGACGTGACGTCATACTGGCAGGAAGACTGTACCACACATTTCCTTGGAGACACCTTCCCCCCCTGGAAAAGACTCAGACTGTGTAATGAAGATTGAGTTGATTTTGATGGCGCAGTCTGTGGTGCTATTTTCTTCGATGGAACTATTGATTTCGGTTGGGAAAGGAAAGAATTGGAATCTGACGCCCTCTGCTGGTCTAAAATTGAAAGCCTACACTAAGAACGTCATGTTTTGAGTGAAAGTATGAGATGATACTAGCCTGAAATTCATCCGATTGCTTGGAGTCGTTTTCTCCTAAAACCGGGTAGCGATTTTGATTGGTTGATTGTCTAAACATTCGCATAATTATGTATAATTATGAAAAATTTTAGCGGGATTGTCATTTGATATTCAGCGGATCGCATCCCTGGCATTCTTTGGACTTCTTTCGTGTAGTTCAAACATTTCGATAAGCTTAATCTTTATCTTAAACAGCAAAATTGCCCTTGTCTTCGAAATTGAAACGCTAAATTGAACTGCGAATGAAGAATCATTGCAGAGAGTTGGTAGGTTTTTCATTTAGAGCCGCTTTGTGGTTTTGGCGGCCGGTGAGATCTGAATGTTATAATTCAACCTTCTTGCTATTTTTACCGTCAAGTGTAATGATTTTGTTAGCTTTTCTTCTCCCTATTTTTTTCTTCGTTGAGGACCAAATAGCTTCTTTTCAATTTTAAAAGCAAATCATTGGGTTTTTGAACTAAGTGTTCCGTGTGTGTGTTTATTTCATTGCGTGATTGCGACCGAGTTTGATTATAGAATTCAGTACAACCGGTTCAGAGTTGTACTGCATGCAGTTGATAGTTAGAACGTTAAACATGAATTACTAAAGCAATTCTGCATCATGCAGACATTTCCAAACGATATTCTCGGTTTGCCACTTGAAAACCGTGTTTTACTTTTTGCATGAATTAAAGCAAAGGTCAAGGAGTAGTGACGTCACTGGACGGCATTAACGGCCGGTCGATTCAGACGTTACTGAGAGAGTAATAACGACTCTAAGTAATCGGATGAAATTCAGGCTAGAGATGATACCAGCAGCCGAAAAAAAAACCACGTTATTACTCTGAACATCTCCTAGGTAACATAGTGCGCTCCAACAGGGAATAATTTGTACGGACACTAACAAAAACGAAAACTTTACCTTACCTTACCTGCTGGGCAAAGTCTTAGAGCGACAATTTTTTCGTCAAGGATTTGTGAAACCACATAATGGTTTTTGCCGTGGAGTCGGAAATTAAAAATATTCCTTGCCCTAAGGGTTTATTTAAGCGTGTCCTTTCAGTTTCCGAGTTATTTAATGTTTCAGTTCTGTTCCATGAGTTTAGCCCTGATTCTTTGAGAACTTCGTTATTTTTTGGGCTGCTTATGTAGTAATGATATAAAAGAGCTGACTTTATCGTTTTTTTGTATAGACTGTGAGGTTCCTTTACTTTCTCTCTTGTCTTTGCTAAGGGGACGCTTTGGAGCTGGAAATCTCATAGGAGCTCGAAGAACATCTGCTACACATCGTATTTTATCTGCTATGCTTGCCAAGGCTCTCTCTCTTTCATTCAGCTGAAAGTCTGAGGAACAAATAAGGATTATCTTTCATTAGCCATGTTAGCATATTGCTTCAGCCGGCATTCTCATTCCAGGTTGCCTCTCTCTCTTCCCCAGAGGCCTCTATCACTGCAATCGCGCAAGATCACCGCCTACTTCGGAGAGAGCTGAACTCTGTCTATTCAGCCGACTTGCTAAACGTAGCGATCAATATGGAAACCGTACTTGAAATACTACCCTACAGAGTATGTTCGGCTCACAAATGGGCTTGAGCGGTGCAGGCTCCTGGAGGTGCCAATAACGACCAACCCCTCGTGTCTTGAATAGTCGGTGTCTATCATTTGAGGGTGTTCAGGTAGCTCTTTCCTCAGTTTCTTTGTCTCATAGGTGCCTAACATTACAGAGATTAGGTTTTGCGCGTTGTATTTTGATTTTGGGGCCGATCATCGTGCTACTTCAGTCATTTCTTCAAGGTGGGTGTCGTTACTTAAAAACTGAAACTAAGGCCTGTTCAGACTTCGAACTTCCACGAGTACTAGCTATAATGCATTGAATTGATTAAATGAAAGTTGGGCGACTAAATCATTTAGCATCATTTAGGAACGCCTATTACAATTTTCAACGGTTGAGCCGTTCTAGCTGTCCGCCTGGCTCGGCAGAGACTTTAGATTTCGATACGGAACTGATTCAGATGCCGATCTCTTGTGTGTATCTAATGCATCGTGCATTAAATTTTTATAACGAATTTTCGCGACGTGAGAGATAAACAACAATAACAACAAAACCAGGAAAGAAACTAGCGACTACACACACATTCGTATCCAACAAATCACTCTCAAATTAACCTACTTGTCTTGACCGGAATAGAAAAAGCTCCATTCACAGATCAGTTTCAAGCTCCAGGAGACCTGCTCAGACTCGGCACTGCTCCATTTCTTTCAGCAACAGAACGTGAAGGTCTGAGCCTGGCCGGGCTGATATACAGTAATCAATTCAAGGTAAAATTCCCTTTTTTCGTGCGATGAGGCATCAACAGCCGCTTGACTCAAACTATTTACCTTTTTTGTTATCTGCTACAGTTGTTCTAGCATCTGACCGCTGATTTTTGAAGGTGTGCTTCATGTTCTTGTTGATCAACAATTCTTGTTGCCCATGATGCAACCGCAAAACCTCTCGCCATTTAAATCGTTTAATCATTGCTGGAAAAGGGGAGCTCCGAATTCTAACCGTTCAGTCGATTTTGTGTTAGAAGTGTGTACGTTGAAAGTAGAAAATCGGATTATAAAATGATATTAAAACACGGCGCGGTATCGTAACTAGGTTTAGAGGCTGGAAACTGCAACATAATTGGAAACCAAAAGCACTTCTGGAAAGCGAGTATTGCTTACATGCAAAACTACAAAAATCGCCCGCGCGCCATGTAATGGAATACAAGACAGTCTTGGATTCCGAATTCCAGGCGCTAGATTCCAGTCTTTGTCAGTGGAACTTGGATTCTGGATTCCAATTCTTAGTGGAATTCCGGATTCCTTGAGTTGTATTCCGAATTCCAAAGCCAATGATTCCAGATTCAACAAGCACAATTTTCCCGGATTTCGGATTCCACAAGCAAAAATGTCTAATTCCTGGATTCCGAAATCCGGATTCCCTTTCATGGGGAGAAAATAAAATTGCGATTTCTTTTGTCCAATATGGCGCGCGGTTTTGACAATGTTTGCGAGATTATTCCGTCACCCTCGGAGACCCAGGAGCAGTCCGTTGGGTCTGAGAAATAGCTTAACTTTCGTCGCGCCTTTTCTCCCCGACCCAGCTTGATTGCCCCTGGGACTCCCGCGATTGACGGAGAGAGATGATTAAGCAAGAGAGAGGTTAAGAGAAGGCCTCGAAAAAACTTTTAGCAGGAGCTGTTTTAATTTAATATAAGTAAGAAAAACGGAGAAACCAAAACAGAAAGAGTTTTTGACGATTTGAAAATGCCTAAACTGGAAGAAGTCTCAGTCGCATGAGTCACCATTGAAAGAAACTCCGGGTCTGAAAATGTTTTCGCGATTATTCGACTTTGACTTCGTCATCAAGGCCTTAATAAAAAAAAAGAAAAGAATTAAGAAGCAGAGACGAAAAGTAGCGTTTGTGACTTGGAAAATGACCACTCTGGTACAATCAAGCGGTACGAGGCAAGTTTGTCGTTTCTTTTTTTCTGTTCATTGCATAAAACGAAAGGATTCCATGTTGCCGTGGGTCTGTTCAGTTGTAGGTCATAGAAAAAAAAAATGGTGACTGAGTGAGTGAAACTAAAACCTTTATATTCCGACGGTAGTTTTATCCCTAAAACGCCTTGTTTAATGAATTGAACTAGAGATACATATCACAAAAATCTCGCGAAGCTGTAAAGAGTCAGCAGTGAGAATAAAGTGAAACAAGCCGAAGGTAGCGGACTATTCACAGTCCCCTATTTTTTCGTGAGATCGTCGAGATATAGCGCGTCTTACCGTTAATGACGGCCATCTCGATTTTCAAATGTATCGAGGGGGCGGGCGTCGGGGATTATAGCGCTAGGGGGAGGGAGGCGGGCGAAAAAGATAGAGGGACTGTAATAACATCACTGCAGCTCGCGTTCGCGGAGCGCGTTGCACCAGCAACGCAGGCGTTTGATTGGTCATTAGAAAATAGATGTCAATTTGCGTTGATAACGGGTTTAGTTTAAGTTGCCTCCATTTTTCTCGCTTCTTTCCAAACCGTCCCCGCCCCACTAAGTAGTTTAATTTGACACCCATGCAAGATTGCAGCCCTTAACGCAAAGCGCTCGATCTCGACGATCTCAGGGAAAAATAAAGGACTGCCAAAGAAAAAAAATAAAAATAAAACAAAAAAACGGACAAGTGATGTACGATTAAGAAGGAAAGTGAATGAAATCGCCGGGATTGGAACCTTTGCACCATTAGACCGCTAGACCTTTCCCGATTGTGCCAGTCGGCAAATTTTGAGCAACCTTTGGCGTTTGGAGCCTTGAACTTTTTGCGGTTCTAGCAACCTCGAATTTTGCCTTTCTGAGCAACTTTTGAGCAAAATATAGGTTTAGAGCACATATCAAGCACGAAAAAGTCAAAGAGTTCATAGAAAACTTTAATATTTTTTTAGTTCTTTTTAAAATTTTTTTTTCTTGATCGATATTAGTAATTATTGTGAAGAACGAAAAATAAAGCTTTTAATTAACGTTTATATAAAATATCACGAAATTTAGGAGGCCACTTTTGAAATTAGGCAGCAACTTTTTCGCATCCCAGTGAGCAACTTTCCAGCATTTTACGGTAAATCGGGAAAGGCCTACAGAACGCCCCCTGCACGTGCACCGACATTTAACAAGCTTAGACCACCACGCTACGCTGCCACAGATATATGAAATTATCATATTTCAAGCATTTTTCTGTGACACTGGCAGACTCTGTTTGAAGCGGGCGACTGTAAAACCAGGAAAAGGCCCAGAACACCCCGGAACACCACTTACGACAATCCGGAACACCCCCTGACGGGCCGGACCCCCGAAACACCTTTAATTACAAAAATTAGGCAAAAAAATTACAAAACCGAAAAATCCCCTAAAATATCATTAGTGAATCAATAAATGTATTTATCATGGGTTATGTAACCTTTTCTTTGGGGTGTTACATGGTATGCTGTTCTGCAGCAGTAGGGCTATATATATTTGAGTTGTTCTCATTTATATTCATTCGCGTCTTACGACCGTCCCTACGCCCTCAAAATTATGTCTGATGTTGAAGGCGTTACCCCAGCGAACACAGATATTCCTAGCAGCGACGTTTGGCTGCCTTCGCTTCCTAACCTTTGTCTCAATCTCTCGAAGCTTCAGTACCAATCCAGTCTTCAGAATCCAGTGATATAGCGTCCTCGTTCTCTCTATTTAAGAATTATTTCGACAAGAAGTTGGGCGCCTTGAAGCGCGATATTCAAGACGAGTCGTGCAGTAATACCGATTCTGTGGCCAAAAAGCTTAAAGAAGAATCCAAGATCACGTTTAGATTCGAAGGTAATAAAAAACAGTTTCAATTCAACTCCGACCTTGCAGAGAAGGTGAGGTCGGCGTCAGTTGCTCTCGGGAAGAGAAAATTAGACCTTGTTAAAACTCACCTGGAAGAACTAGACTCTGACATCAAGAAGCGCAACAAACTTATCAGACTGGTAGACAAGTCCGCCGCCGGTTGGGATTTGGTGAACGAGTATTTATCTGACGAGCTGGCTAGCGGGTCAGAGGACGAAAAGCGTATCCGCCGTGCCGAGCAGAGGGCCCTTCGTAAACGCAACCAACGCCAACAGAAAGCGAAGCCATCCAAGCAAGGTTACTCACAACTCCAATCATCTACCGCAACCACCGCGTTTGCTGGCCAACATTCATCATCCTCCAGACCTATTTCTCGTACTTTTGGCGCTTTCAGCAAACTAAGACCAAGTGATATTTGTTTCGCCTGCGGCCAGCAAGGTCATTGGAGATCTCAGTGTCAACTTAGTCCTCAAGCCAGATCTTCAAGCTCGGGGCCGTCCTTTCCTAGTTCTTCTGGTCTTTCGGGCATTGGAGGTAAATAGGACCACAGAATTGAAAACTTGTTCTCCAAGGTTAGATATTAGCTTTACTCAATTTATTAGACATGTATCCTTCCTATTTGGAGTATTTCAGGGAAAGAGACTCTAGTTCATTAGTCGATTTCGATTATGATCGCAATCTATTTGAATTTGAACAGAAAAATTCTGCATTACCAGTACTTAAGGGTAGACCTAGGTCCTGTTTAAGTTACTGGCACACTATTGGTGCCAATAGTTTTGTTATCTATACTATTAAATTACGTTATCGGATCCCATTCATTAGCACACCTTGTCAGGCGCGTTTTTCTAACAATCAGTCAGCTCTTAATGATGCGTCTTTCGTGGAGTCGGCTATCGCTGAATTAGTCCACACTCATGCCGTCGTTGAGGTGCCCTTTATTCCACATGCCGTTAATCCGCTCTCTGTCTCGATACAGTCTTCAGGCAAGAAGAGGCTTATTCTGGACTTAGTCATGTCAATCATTTCATTTGGAAACAGAAGTTTAGGTGTGAAGATTGGAGAGTTTTATTATCATATGTTAATAAGGGCGATTACCTTTTCAGTTTTGATCTCAAGTCTGGATATCACCATATCGATATTTTTCCGGATCACCAAACTTTTCTGGGTTTCTCCTAGGTTTTTTCTGGTACCGTTCGGTATTTTTGTTTTGCATCACTTCCGTTCGGTCTAAGCTCAGCCCCATACGTCTTCACCACGTGTCTCAGACCACTCGTTAAGTTTTGGAGGTCTAACGGGATTAAAATTGTTGTGTTCCTCGACGATGGGTGCGGGAAAGGGGATTCACTGCCTATGGCCAAGGAAAATTCATTGTTTGTGCAATCATCCTTAAGCAGTGCGGGGTTTGTTGCCAACTCCGCCAAATCATTATGGAACCCCACTCAGGTGCTTGTTTGGTTGGGTTTAAACTGGGACTTAGTTAACGGTACCATTTCTATTACCGATAGATGTATTTGCAAATTTATCGCTCTGATTGAAAAATTTCTTCTATCCGCTCCTTATGTTACGGCTCGGGATTGTGCCGTTATCGCAGGTCATGTTATGTCCATGTCGCCACTGAGTTTTGGGTAACCTGACTCGTCTCAAAACCCGTTTTCTTTACAAGGTCATAGAATCCCGCCGTAGTTGGGATTCCCGTTTTAAGAGCCAGTCTCTGTAAGATCCTCATATCGAGTTTCGCCCACAAAATGGATTTCGCTCATATTTTTTCTGTAGACTTCTTTTAATAAGTATATCACAAATATGAAACTAGATTGGAGAAATTCGCTTCTGTAAATTTTTTTTAACGAATTTTCTTTCGGCACCACATGAAGACCTGAGATGCTTGTGAAATATGCAAATTTTGTCAAAATTCAACCGATTGTTCCGGATAAAAGAGTGCGACCCAAAGCTTCCAATTTACTAGTTACTTTAATTGAGCCTTTATCTTTAAAATAATACAGGTCAGAATCATCGACACCTTTTCGTTTAGAAAATCTGAGGAAACACACTTAGCCCCTTTGACCCATTTAGCGAAACATGCGATTTTAGCCAAATTCAGTGGATTAAACCTCAAAAGTGGCTCACAGTTACTGGCTCTCCTGCATATCACTGTGTAGTTCAATCCTTCAGCTACTGAATCGTGTTAAAAGTTTTGGCGGCCATTCAGTTTCGGTCGAGGGGTGAGTGACGAAACTTGCCTTACTTGGCCATTTCGCTGACGTTTCTTCATCGCGAAGTCCAGAAGGATTGTCAGAACAGAAAGCGAGAAATCGGGTATATGCCACTCGAAAATTGTCCATTCCTAAAGACTGCATACTTGAAATCACTGTTTTCCATGTGGCTATGGTTCTAACCCAACGAAGAAGGGGGAGAAGGCGGTGAACGTGAACTTTGTAATTACTGTCCGCCATGTTTTTGTAGTGTTTGGGAACGTTAGGAATCCGGAATGCGGAATGCGGAATTCGCAACCCTTTTCCTTTCGTTATTTGTGGAAAATCATTTCATTTCACATTTACAATATTTTTTGTATCTCTTTTTTTAAATCATCAAATATTAAGCAGGAAGTCTCAGAAGTCTCCTTAGCCTGCTCTAGGCACTAGGGGAATTCCCTATCCAAACTGTCGCTTCTGTTGAAAGATGTCTCGATTTAAATATTTTACTTCTTATTAAAGAACAGCTGAACAGTGCAGATGTGAAGTGTCAATACGTCATTTTAAACTTATATCTCGCTATTTTTCCTCGTCGTCTTTTCCTTTCTAAGTACATGATTTTCGGGATCAGTGAGAAACGAACCTTCTTAATAATAATATTACCTGTAAGTTGTTACTTCTTTGCACTCCAAGAAATGTGAATGTTTTTAAATAGCCTGAGAATGACTTTTCTGGAGTTTAGAACAAATCGCTGTTGAGATTAATTCAGGCTCACAAAGTTAACGGATATGACTGTAAACAAGCTCTAGCATGTGATAGGGAACGCCCTCTTTCCCTCGTGCCGCTGCGCCCTTACTCCCGCTGATGTCTCAGCTCTTATATAAAGTGGGTTTTTAGCAACTTTCTTTGCTGTGGAAAACATTTCAACAAACTGAATTGAAACATTAAGCCTCTCACATGAGGTCGCCTTCAAAAGGCAAGTAGGTGATTAGGCAAACATGCTTAGTGGCCTGGCTATTCTCGCATGAAGTTCATTCGATGATCGATACGACTCTGAACTCTTCAATTTTCGAACACTGGAAAATTTTGCAAGAGGGCTGGGTAAATGCCCTTGACACCCTTTATACTTGAGTAATCTTCTTTGTAAGGGTGAGAGCATAAATAAATACAACACGTTTTCACAGCTACGATAAATAGAATCTATACCACATGGTTCAAATAAAGAGGGTTTCTTTAACTGAGCAGTTTATGATCTGCTTAATAAATAAGTGCAGATGTCTATTTCTCACACAAAGCAAACAAAACGGAATTTTCACAATTGCAATGAAATCACGTAGTAAAATACAATTTAGATGTTCTAACATAACATAAAATGTTATATTATGTCATGTTAGAACATTAAGCCTGGCAGATAGTCAGGCTCTTCATTTGCTTTTAATGCATTCACAGAATGTTAATTGAATTACTACAGCACAAATAAACCTTAGACATGAAAAAATGAAAATAAGCTTTTACATCAACCAGTTCCATTTATGAAATAATTCTATGTTCTTAGAAACAGTCTTTTTTTTTATTCTGTACACTTTTCTTCACTTGGTTTTTTTTATTTGCATATATTTATTTTAGGAATGTCAGGTAAATTGTTTTAAAGCCTGTGGAATAGTCACTTTGTAGTAAACATCGGGTGACACGCGACTCCTCTAGCTACTATACGTAGAAAACGAAGCAAAATTTGAATCTTCCTTACACATAATTTATCCTTTTTCCCCATATAGTTATGCCCAACAACTTCTTTAATAAAAAAAGGACAGGGGTAAAAACAGAACAATTGCAGATACTTGCGTGACTACACATGAACAAGGGTAACAAAAATCTCGCGGATTTCTTGAATGCGCTATTTGCCAGTTAATTGTTTTTTTTACAGTGAGGGGCAATCTTTTTTCCTTCATGGCCAGGATAAGGATACGGACAGTTTTACCTGGCCGCCAGTATAACTATACCGAGACTGTGCTTACAGACAAGGCAAACCACCATCTTTTCTACTTATTCATGCGAACAATTAAACTTTCCCGCCCTTGCAAAAATTAGGTCATATTCGATGACCTTCGTAGGTGAAAGGTTACAGCTTCTTAGAGGGTTCTTTACTTGGACAACGCACTTATTTATAGAGGAAAAACAATTGTCTTAACCGCGCGAGGAAGCACAAGCAATATTTGCCATTCCGGCAAAGGAACACTTCGCAGGTGCATGTGCCATTTTGGTTGTTTGCCAGTAGCGTTAACTGTGATTTAGGTGGTCAGTGGGCTATGGACCACTTTGAAGAAGTTTAAGTCTAAGTTTGTAATCTAAGCGGGGCAGCTGTGAGGTGCCAAGTATCGCAACTTTCAACCCTCGGTTTCAGGCGAAACTGTCGAAACTGGATGACCGCTAAATGTCTGAGAAT
>JBBMOI010000007.1:12542500-12545000 GCA_038088405.1 Porites divaricata
CATATATATAAAAAATAGTGTAATGTTTGTTTATTTTTCTTTCGAGCGGTAGATTATATAATTATTGCATGGAGAATTCTCTGTTCTGTATAGTTGTTTCCCGGAAGGGGGCACTTCCTTATTTGGTTTTGAGCAGGGCATGGTTTTCAGGGTCTTGGAACGGAATCCTTTACAGGAATGTGACGGTTGGATGTAAGCAGTATACATTTGTGGTACCAACAATTTTTTTTACCAAAAAATCCAATTTCACGATGTTAGTTTGAAAAATTACTTAGTTCTGTATGCGAAACGAAACGAATCAGGGTCCTAACATATGGTCTCTTTTCTTATATTATGTGTAAGCAGGGTCTGCAGGGTTAACGTTTGAAGGCCTCGGCGGCGAAACGTCACCCAGACTTTCCTTGATAAATACCTTTGTTTTAGTTGCCGTAATACAACTCACTTTGACTCTGAAGATGACTACCGCACAGGTTGTCGAAACGTCAGTCACTGTCAACAACAACAGACGATCATACTCAACCTCCTCATGAAATGACTCCTGGGTTCAAACCTTTCACAATAACAGTCTATGCGACTGCTTTGATGGTTGTTGACGCAGCTTCCCCGGAAAACTGCACCCTGTCTGTCTCGTTCGGCCATGATATATGTCTGAACTACTGAAGCTGTCACTTGGGTAAGATCCATATCTGTCTCACTTTGAAAATAAAAAACGCCATTTGAGAAATCCAAGCGCAATAAATTTTAGAAATCAAAGATAAGCCGTAAATTCAAAATGAAACACTAAACGAAAAAAATATTTGTCTTTTTATTCAAAGACAAAATATCAAAATCAAAGAAAACAAGACAAGAATTAAAAGTGATACTGGCTTGGCTTGGCTTGGCTTCGCGAACAAAGATCAGGAAGGTTGTTGTCCACGCCGACCGATGCGAGACAGGCAAGTCCTCGTGCAGTGTCGGCACATGTAGGTCTGCTCTGGGTTTTCGGTGGTGGAAGCAGCTTGAGCTTTCCTCCTCTGTCGTTTGTCTTTGAGGGAGTCTCTCCGGTTCCTTTCAAACTGCGAAGCAGCCTTGCGGACTGTGTAGCGCCAGGCGTCTCTGCAGGCAGTCTATGTGACACACATTGAGACACATCCTGAGGCAGTCTTTGTGGCACTTCTTAGGTGCCCCTTTGTCACGATGGCCAGTGGAGAGTTCGCCATACAAGACCATCTTAGGCAGGCGGTGGTCCTCCAGTCTGGATACCTGACCTGAGCCCATCGGAGTGCGAAGGCAGCGCTGGTGGAAACGTTCAAGGAGTCGGACATGACTGCGGTATGTGACCCAGGCCTCGGAGCCATAGAGAAGGGTGGTGAGTAGTACCGCCCGGTATACACTAATCTTGGTTTGGATCTTCAGGTTCTTGTTGTTCCAGACCCTTTCATATAGTCTGCCGAAGGCACTACTTGCTTTGGCTAGCCTATTGTCGACTTCCTTGTTACTCCTGGCATCAGATGAGATAGTGCAACCAAGGTAAAAGAACTGGTGCACTGACTTCAGCTCGATTTCGCCGATAGTGATGTGAGGCGGGTGGTATACTTCCCGGGGGGCAGGCTGGTAAAGGACCTCCGTCTTAAGTGATACTACTCGAATACGATAGACATCAAATTGTGTAGAAGATATTTAGTGAAAACTGTATTGTAAATCCCTCATGGGCCGTCTGCTTAGGACTAATCTAACTCTTTTCTTTTTTTTGGTTTATTTTTTTTGACTTCATTCAATAAGGGCTCTTGGACCTAAATGTCAGACAATTAGCTGGTAAGTACTCGTGTAAAGGCAACGGACTACTTTCTTAAAATCTTCAGAGGTCGTTAAATAAGCGTGAATTCGTCAATATGACCCAATGTCCGTTTTCCAGTTGCAGATAAAAGATATTTATTGATTCATTGATGATATTTTAGGTTTTTTAGGCGTGGCAATTTTTTTGCCTAATTTTTGTGTTCGAGGGAGGGGGTGGCGTACGGGCCCTCAGGGGGTGTTCTGGGGGTGTTCCAGGCCTGTTCCTGGTGTTACAGACACCAGTTTGAAGCTGGTGGCAATGTATCTATCATAAATTCAAAAATACATTTAAGGGAAATTAGCTTCAATGCGTATTTCAAAGCCATTTTCCGTCTTAATTCACTCTCGGGTTCAACGGCCGGTAGATGTATGGAGCTGAAACCACTACCAGTTTTGATCCATCGGTCATATCGATCGGCGGGAATTGGAAAGGACCAATAGTGAGGTAGTGAAGTGTGACGTCACGTTACCATGATAGCAAAAGTTTTGGATCATAACAAAAGGGAGCTTAGGCAGCAACGACGGTGACGGCAAAGAGAACGGCAAAAAAAAAAAAAACAACTTTGCACGTGCATCACGCTTTTTTGCACAGTTTTTAGTCATCGTTGCACGACTGCGACTTCAAACTTCCTAATTTCACGTGCCCGCTTTGCGGAGCAGGTGAACACAACACAAAGTCTCTTTT
>JBBMOI010000007.1:12550000-12555000 GCA_038088405.1 Porites divaricata
GTCTGGAAATTTGCCAGAAAATGGAATAAAAATCGATGAAACTTACCAGGTCGCAAGTTGTTGTTGTCCTTAATATGCACACGAAGTTTCGGGGAAAGTAGTCTCCTTCCTTTTTTTCCCGAAACGTCGTGTGCATATTGAGGACAACAACAACTCGCGACATGGTAAGTTTCCTCGACTTTTATTTCCATTTTCAAGCAAATTTCCAGACCTAAACTTCGCCCCCTATGTTCTCTATATTTACTCATGTTATATGAAACCCGTATGTGGCATATAGTGGGCCTCGGTTGCCTGTGCTTTTTACCGTCAAAACCTTGCTTTTCCCTTAATCTGTACCTTTGAATTCACATTACACCGAGGCAAACCAACAATGAATTGGTTACATCCCCGCCGATCGAAGTGACCGATAATGATCAAATCAAAGACTGGTTTCAGCTCCGTGCATCCATCGCCGTTGAACCCGAGAGTGAATTAAGACCGAAATAATGCAAAATGGCTTTGAAATACGCCTTTAAGCTAATTTTCCACAAATGTATCTTTGAATTCATAAATAACTACAGTGGTGAAGGATCTAACTACACCTACGAGAGATTCGATTCGGAGAGAGCAAGTTCGAATTCGGAGCAAAATGATACGTTTACAATTTGTACATCTATTTTATCTTTTTAGTTTTTTGATCATTTTTTCCCTTTGGCTTGTTTCCCTTTATTCTCTCTGCTGACTCTTTGAAGCTTCGCGAGGATGTTGCGATAAAGTATTTCTAGTATAATATTTAGGAAGTGTTCCTTTCGGGGAATCCAAAAACGGATTTCTTATCTGGTGAATCCTTTTTGAAAAAGGATTCACTGGATTTGAAATCCGAAGAATCCAAATCCAGATTAACAGATTAGTGATCTATGCTGTTCTATTCACAGTGGATGCGAAATTAGTCAGATGATCCAGGGGTATTTCCAGTTGAAGTATTCCCATAGAGTTTCCTAGTTGCTGCCATTTGCCGTAAAACATCTGAAACTACTTGAAGATTGTTTCTGGTACAGTAAAATATCCACGTAATAACCACTTGTCGCTAAAGATTGCTTAAAAACACAAATAAGTAAAAGGACAAATGAACTGCTATCCAACTACAAACTCGCTTGCAGACGCGATAGGTACTCGATCGTGTTACATAAAAAATCCTAGCTACGAAACTGGATCAAACTGAGCCGACAACGTAACTTTTACAATAATTTTTGAACTTTAACGCGCTCCTTTCCAGATCTGTATGTTCCATCGTCGCTATTCGCACTGCCGACCACAAAACGCTGTACGGTATAATCGCTTAATTTGTCTAACAGTAGAAAACACGTCATTTGTTGAGAGGCTGTCATGCATATTGCTCGCGTTTGCGAAAGGTTATGCACCTGCCACTAGACCCCCCCCCCCCCCCCCCCCACCTCGGGGAGATGTGGGGCATTAGCCACGAGGCAAAAAAACTCCCATACAGCCCCATGTTAAGGCACACTTTTCTGTGAAAATCCCAACGACCAAATGAGGATAAACTTCCCCACCCAGGGGGCAAACTCTGTCTCATTAAGCCCCATGGTTAGTTACCTAGAAAAGTCAAGCGCATGGTGTGGAGAGTGGATCCTACAGGAATCAGGGCGAGAGACAGTGTTCGAGACAGACAGCGGCTGTGTACGCTTCGCAAAACCACTCCCTTTGATTCACCGAACTCAACAAGAATCCGTGAAAAGCATTGAAAACATTTAAGACAACAAAACAAGTATAAGGATTGTTGGAATTCAGTACGAAAACATTTGCAATGATCGGAGTTGAAACAAAACTAATTTTAAAAAAAGCCTGGAAGAAATTTAGATAATTTGACATCAAGCACAGTTTTGGATTTTCCAACGTGCAAGCCAATTGTATTCAAAACAGGCGCAGAAATCAAGAATTCACAGGTACTTGAAAGACATTTTACTTAAAACAGTCAAAAATAAGTAAATTAAATTATAAGGATTTGGGCAAAACGCGCAATTTCACGAGTATACTATTTGATTACCTATTAATATCATGGGTGACGAATTACGCTAGCAATCTTAGATTTTTGACATGATTGTTTATCCTGGATCGCTTTGATCGAGAACTCCCCTCTCTCGAACGCTTAGAGCTTAAATTTGGCTTAAGTTCAGAATTTTTCGACAAAATACCTGTTAGAATTCTGGTTGATGTGCTCTTTCGTGTGTTCAGGTTTTCTAAAGCGTCTTTTAATGCCCTGGCAATTTTAAAACTCCGTCGCCATCTTAACACTGAGGCGTTAGGAAGGTTGCCATGGCAATTTTGTACTTTCACAATGTGAATTACAAATTATCGCTGAAATTTCGCGCCAAAATTAAGGAGTAATTCGTCACCTATGATATTAATGAGGATATCGCGAAGAAATACCGGAACAACTGAGATAATTTAAGCTGAACTATATAAAAGATAACTCAACCACAGGACGCAAATCAATGCAAACGTAATAAAAAGTGACGTACAGGTGACGTATAACACAGATGGGCTCTCCTTTTTAAGCAGATATTTTGCAAATTATCTGGAAATCACCTTTGTTGTCCGCCCATCTTGACCTCGTTTGTCCAAAAATGGCGGGATAAAAAAAAAATGATTTGCTCGGCCTTGAGCCTGGGAACCATTCTCTCGCTCCAGACACCTCTCATACCTGGATAGAAAAATTGTTTAATTCCCCAACCCTAGGGCAAAGGAAAGAACTAAAATGAACTAATCTCTCACCCCTACAAGCAAGGCAATATACTAAAATGGGTTAATTCCCCATCCCCTGCCCCATATCTCCCTAGGGTGGGGGTTTCCAGTGACAGGTGTATTGCCAAGGTTACAAATCCAATTTCAGATTTCACATTCCCCTCGACCGCGAAATCAGGCAAATCTAGGATCAAAAATCCGTTTTTGGATTCGCCGAAAGGAACACAGCCTTAATGAAAAAATGCATATTACATTGTTAATGCCAGTAGTTTGATTCCAACTAGCAGCTCACCTTCAAGTTGGTTCTGCGGATCAATTGCTTTTGTTCTCCCACCATCCTGATGAGAACAGTTGCCATTGTTATGTAACTTGTTGCTTTCATTTGATCCTGCAGCCTGGGTTGGACCTGCAGGACCTGGAAACTCCATGCGTCGCCTTTCTGCTTTATCTATGATACCAGCTTCTTCATCATCTTGGCTATTTACACTGGCTTGGCAGTCATTATTCAGGTCTGCTCCGCTTGGAATTTCAACTGCACCCATATTACAAATTTCAACAGCTGGAATTATTGTCTTCTCAAATATTTCTTCATCTGAATCATATGCATCTAAACAAAATGAGACTAATTATTAATCATACTGTCATGTTCAGACTAAGAGGAGTTACACTTAAATTGCTGTTGACTAGGTGCAGGCCTCAACATGTTTTTACATAAAGGGGTTAACTGCGGCAGGATAAAATCAGACGGCAGAACGCTTGACTGCAGAGTGGCTGCAGGTCACGAGTTTGATGCCCAGGGCCAAACCAATACTCAGGGTCTTAAAATAACTGCAAAATGAAGGTACAGTGCCTTTGCACTGCAAGCGGCTAGACCTTCATGTGCTTCAGATGACCACATTAAGTGACGGTCCCATCTCCAGTTGGAGACATACATTTAAAAAGTGTCCCCTAGTTAGGAATTTTGTACTACACACATTGACAATCAAATAAAGTGCTTAGTTATTTCATTTATTTTTTGTTATAAATTGTAACTTCCAGGAAAATAGGTCTGGATAGTGAAAAAATATAATAAACCAAAAGCAGTATCAATTAAAGCAAACAATAATGTCTTTTTAATGAGTAAAGGTCAGAAGAATAATAAAATTGTCAAGTTAAAAAAGCTTAATAAAAATAGTCCGCTTAAATAATCCAATATAATTATTGTCCAGAAACTGCTTAATGAATAAATTGTGTCGTTATTTAAGCATGGTGAACATCATTTTTGGAAAGATCATTTCTGGGTTTAACAGTACAGGAAGGGGTGGGGGAAGGGGGTTGAGCACTTTTTTTACCAGCCTTTGAAAACTTTACTTATTTACATATTGCGAAGCCTCAGCTGTATATATACAGCTATGGATGGATTGACTCAGAAAGAGACTTGCTTTACCCATCTCTCTCGCTAGAGGCTGACCATTTGACTTTTTAGGAGAGGGGGTGGGTCACTTCTGTTAGAAAATATTGCAAACAGACTTGGAGCAAGTTGTTGTTAACAACGGTCCTATGTATACAATTTAGGACTACGCTAAACTTGAAATCATATACAGTAGAAGCCTGTCAATACCTGCACCACCTTCGGGCCATGAAAATTTGGTTGTATAAGTTTTTAATAGGGTGGTCATTAATTATCGAGGTTATGGGGTCACATTGAGGTGTAACATGCTTTAAACATGTACCACACATGAATATCTTTAATTCTCCTATACATCAATCTTTTTACAGTTATTTTTCAACCTTACAACTGCAATACATTGCAACTGAATGATGTAACTGTAACTATAAAAAACCGATCAGTACATGGGAAATGGGAAATGTCCCGACGAGCCATTCTCTATGTTGTAGCTTACTTGCAACACATTAAACAAAAATAGCAATTTCAAACAGTTTTGAAAAAGTCTGTCTTCACTAAGCTTCCTCACCAGGCAATTGAACAGGCTGTATTAATAGTGTAATTTTATAAAGAAAATAAGGACTAAGAACTCCAAAACGTGGTCGTTGGTCGTAATAATGGCAGTGGTTGGATTAAGCGAGTTTCCAAATAAGAGAATGTGTGGATTTTTGTCCAGACCACAAAAAAGGTCGTAGTACAGAGGTGGTTGTATGGCGGGGTTCCACTGAAACTTCAAATGACTATTATTATCAGGGCTTCTGATATTTCGCGTGGTCGCGGACCCGCGAAATTCAGGTTTTTCCACGAAATACCACGAAATCCGCCAGAAATATTT
>JBBMOI010000007.1:12560000-12585000 GCA_038088405.1 Porites divaricata
TGGGTGGTTTTGTCTGCCCTGTTCTCCAAAGAAATTTGAAAAAATGGCACGAGAGGCCACGGACGTATGTTCGCGAGCTGTAAACACCAGTGAAATACCAAACCATTTCACTTTAATAGTTTTTTGGTGTGAAATGTGCGATTTGTTACATGATTTATTATGTAGCCATAGCAACTGGTGATATTTTCACACGTCAAGATATCAAGTTTTCGCGCGAAAGCTCACCTGGTATTTCAATGGTGTTTAGACAATAAAAAGTATTTCCTCATGACTAATTTTCCGTATAAATTATACTGTGGTTTTCTTAATTCTGGTACTTTACACGAGTTTTAGTATAATTTTTGGTAAATTGGAAGGTTTATTTCGGGTATTTTGGTACAATGAAACCTGTATTAAGAGGACACCTTCGGGGAATGCTGTGGTGTCCGCTTAATACAGGGTGGCCGCCTAATACAGGTTTCCATAGATAACGTCATACGAGGTGTCAAATACCATTCAAATGAACAGTGGGAACGTTTAGAATACTCCCAGGGAACTCATAGAGACTATGATGATGTACGTTTGTATTAATTTCTTTATTAAAGTGAACCAATTGATTATAGTACCATAAATATTGCTGGTTTTCAGTGTCATGCCATTCAAAATAGATCAAAATAAAAATCAAAACCGTCCAATAGATAAAGTCCAGAATCTGGGAAATAAAAGGAGGTACATATAAAAAGACCCTCGCCAAGATTCAGGTCAGAGGAATATTTCGTATACGAGACATCCGAAGAAATGTTTTACCCAAATTTATAGAAATTTGTAATGGAGACGCCATGCTGGTGCTCACCTGGATGAGCTCCAACATGGCGGACGGAAACCAACAGATACATCTGTTACCGAGTTTTGCTACAAAAGCGTGAATTTATTCCCCGAGAAACTCATAAACATTAAAGTAATACTTTTTCTAATGCATGAACTGTTTAAATAGCAAAATGTCCTGAAATAAGCCATTTTTTAAACCTACATGACAGCTCTCTTGGCCGTCATGTAAATATCGCGTCACGCAAAAACTTAGAAATTCAAGCGTCCTCTATCACAAAACCAAGAACCCTTTTGAAGCGAAAATTTGTATGAAAATTAGTTTTCAGCTGCTCTAATGCATCGTGAAAGTAAAATCTCGATAGGGTTGATAGGTTTTTAGTTTGAATGTTAGTGACGTCATTTGAAAACTAACAATAGATTGCAACTCAAATTTGAAGAAATCCGGATGACTGAAACAAGCTCTATACAAACAAAACGGAATAGAAACAATACTATACTGTGAAAGCAATCAAATAAGTTATTCAAGTCACGTTTTTTAATAATTTAATGTAAAAATCGGAAAAATGCGGGGCAATAACTTTCGCATTTCCGGTGTCTGGCATGTTGAGTGGTGAAATTTAATTACAACTGTCCTTTAATACAGGTTGGCAACAATAGAAATGACCATTTCAGGACGTATTTTTTAGGTGTCCGCTTAATAAACGTTTCATTTAAAGTAAATGAGGGAAATAAATTTGGAGACTTCGGCTACTGTCCGCTTAATAGAGGGTGTCCGCTTAATACGGTGTCTGCTCAATACAGGTTTCACTGTATTCCAATCCCCCCTGACCGACCCTGGTTATTGACTGACAGAGTGTGATATCATTTTCAACAATGACTTGTTTTATCGACAGTGTATTTTCTTCCAGATTAACTTGTTAAATCATGCAAAATGGTCATGATTTAGCATTTTCCCATCGTTTTTGACTACGAATTTCACCTTCAACTCCATTTCGAGATATACACTCGTCAAAACGGGTAAAACTACGGGTTGTGTTCCGCTGCTGTTTTGCGTGATCTCATGATACGTATACTCTTCGTTTTTGGTTTCGTACAGGTTCTTTAAATTCTGGATGTGGAAATGACAAAACATTTATGTGGTGATTGCGTATGCCATTGTAACTGCGTTTCATGTGGGACAAAGCTCAGTCAAATGTTGGACTGGATCGTCGACAAACGGCCTCAGAAACCTCCAAAGGACCCTGAAACTAAGATCTGGTACGAACGAGGCAATTGCACTCGATTCGACCTGCTATTTCCATTTTTAACTGCTCTGGTGTCTTTGCTAGACCTAGCATTGGACTTAAGAGTTGCTGAGGCACACTACAGCCGCGGTGACGTCGCCTGGGCTTTCCTTACCGTTACGTTTGCTTTCGTTTCGCTCGTTTCCATCGAAATTGTATCCGCAAATTGGTTTCTGGAAGATCAGAGGAGTTTCAAGAAAGAAATATTGAAGAAAAATGGACTAGAGATCAAGAAATGGTTCTACGCCTGTCATTTTTTTTTCGGCGGGACCCTGTTGAGGTAACCTTTCAGTTGTGAAATAGTTCATTTCTGAAAACATAACATAACATAACGCGGGTGAGATTACAGTCTCGAAAAGAAAAATAAGGGAATATCGTGTACTTATTTAAAATTGCACGATATACACAATTTCTGTAGAGGCTTGTTTTCATTGTACTTTAACCTGTTATTAACTCGACGATGATTTCAGGTTTTCGTTTCACAATTTGTAAATCGTTTATCATTGTATCGAATAACAGGTCATCATTTCCTTAACTCCTAATATATTGTAAACCTTTTAACAATTCTCGTCTTTCAAAATTCTTACGCCAGTCTGCAACTTTCTTGATCGCCAAAATGAACATGAACTCGTCTTCGATCTAGGGCAGAAAATATCTTCCCTGCTTGCGGTGTCACACAATTTGGCAATTTTACTCTCGGACCTACCTCGGACGTAGTATTAAAATATACGGCACAGGGGATTCCGTTTACCCAACACAAACCAACCGCAAGGGAAGTACAGTGTGTAATGGCTGTGTGGATTAGCCACGTTTGGTTTCCTACACTTATCGTTAAGATACATTAAACACCGACTTTTTTTGAGGAATCCGTAATTTTTAAATATAAAATATAAATATGAGATACATGTATATCAAAATATAAAGTTACCAGGGAAGTTATTCCCTATAATTGCATACTGCGTGTAGGCTCCTCACAAAAGGGTTTCCTGCCAAGTTCAGGGTTCAGGCAGATCATAGGTTTAAAAGGGTTGGGATGACATGCAGTTGTAGTGTATAAAAGGGTAAAGAAATCTACAATTCTGGGCTGTTATAGGGACTAAAAGGGCTAACGGGGGCATTTAGGGCTGTGAAAAAACCTGCTGACTAGAAATTTACCTGGCGTATAGAGATAAAATTATGGTGCACTATTTACTGCAGTCACAGAGGGATGCAGTTCTTTAAACTTGGATATGTGAAATGTGTACCGATTTATCAAATAGAAAGCTTTGAAGAGCATCTTTGAAACACTGCAGTACAATGAGCTAGAATGAGTATTTTGTTGAGACAGAGTTCCATTCATTTGTGGTCAAGGTAAACTTAAGTACGCATTCTTTTCTGACTATTTTAGTATTAGTGAACACTAAATACTAAATAAGTATTCCTAAGT
Organism: Porites divaricata; assembly: GCA_038088405.1. Classification (NCBI taxonomy): domain Eukaryota; kingdom Metazoa; phylum Cnidaria; class Anthozoa; order Scleractinia; family Poritidae; genus Porites; species Porites divaricata. Next base: position 12,563,517 of record JBBMOI010000007.1, read on the forward strand.
ACTAAAACTTGAATACCAAGTACTTCTCCTTTTTTTTCTATCCACGAGATTTTGACCGCTCAGTTTGAACATAAGTGTTAATCTGTTCTTCTTTCTTCTTGTTTCTGAAGTATCCCATTCTTGCTCTTCAAACGCGCCTAGAACGGCTTAAAACACTGGCTGTTCAGTTGTAATATTGGGGTAAAACACGTGCTGCCTTGCTTTGGACTCTCTCAGGGGAAGGGATTTTTTTGGGGGCGGGGGGGGGCATGTCTTTTTTATAGTGCGAAGAACAATGGAAGCATATGCAGTTTCGTTCATTTTAGTAAACAAAAGTTTTAAGACTCTGCAGATATACAGCACTTGATTGTTATGTAGTAAGGTTAGTTTATAAATGACCCACATGCAGACTCGCTGTATTTCAGTACTTAACTAGTGACCAGGAATTTGGTTAAAAAAATAAATTTAAATTAAATTAGATGTTCTAAAAATATCTTTTCTCCAGATGCTGTCAGGTTTTCAGGACTGTACGTCTTATACGAAGTAGAAAAGACGAATCACCGGGAGATAAAGAACGATATCGCCTTTATATTGCTCAGCTTCAGGACACAAGCACTCTAGGAGTGTTAGAAGCATTCATGGAGGAGGCTCCACAGGTTTGCTTTAGGGAATCTATTGCTGTTTAATAAGAGGTGAACTTAGTTTTGTAAATAAAATTCTGGTCTCATTTAGCGTTTTTATTTAATGCTATTGGTTGGCAGTTCACACACGACTCATATTAATTTCGCAAGAGCAAATAAGTTATTATTATTATATAAGGAATCTTGAAATCTAATATGCTGTGACTGAACTTAGTTACTATAGTCAAAAGGTCAGTGCGTAGTCAATGAAGTACAACCACTCATTGATCCTTCATGCTTTGCAATTAACTGGGTGTAAGATAGAGAATCTAGAAGAGAGTCTGTTTTCGTGCTATTTATAAGGTTTCTCTTGGTTTATTTTTGGTCGACCAGAAAGTCAATATCGTTATCAGTTCTACTAAACTTTTTTTTTAAACCAGTGTACCCCAGACCTTTCAACGGTTTTTTAAAACTTTTGACATGGACGAGTTAGAGAAAATCCGTTGACACCGCTGGAAAAAGCGCCTTAAAATTAGTGAAATTGCCAAGTTTGAAATTGATTTGTCGAAAACTAACGAAGATATAGCTCCTAAAAGTCGCGAAATTTTTCAGACGTTTTTACGGTGGTAGGCACAACCTTGCACCCCACCATAAAAACGTCTGTAAAATTTTCGTAACTTTGCCGAGCTATATCTTCACTCACCTAACACGTATCACTTTTAAATTTTAGCAGTTTTACCGTAATTTTAAGGCGCTCTTTCTAGTGGCGTCGACGGATTTTCCCTAACTGTTCCATGCAAAAAGTTCCCGAAAAACCTTGGAAGGGTCTGTTGAGACTTCCCGAGTATAAAGAAATGGAAAATAATACTGTTTCTCGCCTCCCCGTAATGACCATTGTGTATTTGGACGTCCACATTTTTAGTACTCCTAGGGCCTATCCAAAAACAACATTTTTTTCCTTTCCAGGTCGCTTTACAACTCTACATTCTGCTTTGTCGTGGGACGCTAGATCTGACATCATTTGAAGACTTCATTGTGGCTATCAGTATTCCCAAGTCCCTAGCTCTGTTTGCCTTCCACTTGCTCATCTACGCAAGGTATATTCGTCTTGCCGATGAGGAGAGTCAACAGTTGAACTGGTGTAGTTTAGGATCTCTGTTCTGTTTTATATGGCGTCTTTTCATGCTTACGTCCAGGATACTAGCACTCGCCTTGTTTGCTTCTTACTTCACTCGCTTTGTGTTTGTAGTGGTTGCAATTCATTTTGTAGCTTCGTATGCTCTGCTTTGGAGACAGGAATGTGAATACTTTGAGGGTGAAGTGGTAAAACAGACATTTTTTAGATGTGCTATTGCATACGTCCATGTTTTTTGCTTCTTTCCATTAGAAGGCAAGAACACTCGAAAGTGGGGATATCCTTATTATCTATTAATTCTAATTGAAAATGCGATTATGGTTATCTGGTGGACGTTTGTAACAGATTACGGACCGAAGTTCCGTGTAGTAATGTTGTTAACAGAATGGGGTACGTTCGTTATTGGATTGATTGCCCTGATTTTATTTTACCGATTCTTTCATCCTGCATTAAACTCAACCGAATTAGAAACCTCCGGCGACAAAACAGATGGCGCAGTTAGGCCAGACTCCAGGCTTAAGATTATTTATAAAAGAGTGCAATGGGAAAGGACAGATAAGGATAACAATGAGCCAAATATGAGAAAAAACAATATTACGTTTAATATGGCTATTGATCTACAGGAGGAGACACAACACTGAGCAGCTGAACTACTTCGGTAGATAGGCAAAGCAGCGCTGAGATGTTAAATAACTGCCTTCAGCACGATTACTCACTGAGTGAGTAAAATAAATAAATGGCGATTGATCGACAATGGTGATCGAAAGGAGTTCAACTAAGTATTAAGATATTTGTTATTATATTTGCCTTTATATATCAGTACCATTATGTTCAGGAATTTGATTTCAATTATAATTATATAGCTGTTACTTAATCCGATATTGCCAGCAAAGCTATTATGCTTTGATAGTTTCAGATAGGGCTTTCCTTTACAAATAGGCAAAAAATTCCTCTGACAGCCAAATTGGACTCGGCCGTTTTGGCTGTCCTCGAAATTTTTTTCATCCAATTATTTCCAAATTGGACAGCATGTAGTCCTATTACATACATACTAATTTCGTATTTAAAATGCAGCAGCAGTGCAATTGTCTGCCATGTAAATAAAGTTACTAGAAATTCATATCATGTTTGGTGTATTACTAAGAAACGCGCAGTTTAGGCCTGGATACAAAAATCCAGATTTTTTAAAGGATTTTTAGAATCAAATGAGATTTTTAGAAGATAGTGTTTAGATAAATACAGTTGTCATGTTTTTGGCCTCGGTAATACCACATGAAATGTTAAACTCTACTCAGTGCTTATTATCGTTATCGTTTGTTTGAAAGAGAAGTACGAAAACGAGACGAACCACTAGTCTGAAATGTCATACGTCTCCACCCCCTAACCTCTAGTGGGAAGCATGGGTTAGGGGTGGAGACGTATGAAATTTCAGACTAACGAACCACTTACATTGTCTAGATAATGAATAACCATTTTGAATCACTTTGAAGGTGCAATTTTACCACGGGACCTGCGGTCAAATTGCACAGGTCACAAAAATCCCGCATTTTATGTATATTATGTGATAACTGGAGAAAAAAAAAACTGGGGAAAATCGGGATTTTTAGAATAAATTTCGAGTTTTTTAGCGATAAAATTGGGATTTAAAAACATTTTTTGGGAAAATTTCAGGATAGATGTTTAGGCCATTTTTCGGGATTTTGGTATCTAGGCATAGCGCAGTTCGAGGAACAGTTTGTTTTCCGGGATAAATATAACATCATTTACCAGGATCTGGTCAGGATTACTTCTCCTCCCCACCCTCCTGGAAATTAGTTACTTGATTCTCGCGTTAATGTAGTAACCTTTTCAGCCGTTCAGGTAGACTTTCGCTGAGCTCGTTTCCGGTTTCTGCTGATTAGCTCAAGCAGTCGACTTGTGGTAAGTCTAGCGTTCAGATAGCGGATTGCGGGTCAAACATAGATCGAGCAAAAATAAGGGGGGGGGGGAGGAGGGCGAAACTGAGAGCTGCGCTCCCCTGTTTTTTTCCTCTTTTTCCTGTCTCACTTTATTTTTCACCTGCGCTCCACTACTGAACATATGGAACAGGTTAGTTGTAAAAAAAATCTATGCGAGGAATTACCATTTCAAATACACAATTTTCTGCTTGGTGTGTATTACTCTTTCTTTCTCAGTATTCATTTAGTTCCCTCGAAAACCATTTCTGATGCCAGACCAAAATGGGCAAAATGTATTCTCGCGGAGCAACAATCAAACTAGCCTCCCACACAGACGTTCTTAGGGATTCGTCACGCGTTCCTGCCCCACAAGCAGGGAAGGAACGCGTAACGAGCCCCTAAGAACGTCTGCTTGGGAGGCTAGCTAGGGTCATTTACGATTTTTACTTCCAGTTCGGCCATCGTTTGTAATCACAATATTATTTTATACTACTTTCCGCAACAAGACTTCGCAAAATGACTGGGTATGTCTTTCAATTGCACCTGAGGTACAGAAATAACATTTGAAATAAAGAAACAGAAATAAAATATTGTTCATGCACGAAAATGTTTTTACGTTACCAGTGAGTTTTACTGGTTCTTACTGAGGATAAGCCAAATTTTTCTCGGCAAAATAATCTAATTTTACAGAAAAAAAAGGTGTCTGGTGTAGACAAGGTTGTGAGTTCAAGGAGTTTTCAAGACCTAATAAAGAAATCAAGTACGTTTCAAGTACCTAGTAAACCGAATTAAAGACCTTTTCAAGACGACTAGTAAAATTCAAGACCTTTTCAAGATTGTACGAACCATGTGGATTAGCGCAGTCAAAGGCGCTCACCCCTCTAATTAAGGCATCTGTCAACATTTGTGTTATCATGTGGCAGATTGGCGGCTAATCGAAATGCATTTTATTACCTACTTTCCTGGCAAGTGATACGGCAGTCGTTAGCGAAAACTGCCACATAGCAGCTGCACAGCACGTGCAACACCGCTCACCTCTTTTCCCTACTATCGGTTAACAAATTCAAAAGTTTTCTCTTAAATTTACTTTATAAAACACATAGTTAACGCTTCTGATCGTGTGCTGTTGAGTTATGGATGCACTTGGGAGTCGTCTTCATGGTCTCATGATGAGGATTGCTAAACTCACAAGAACTCGAGGTATAGTTTAGTGACGTCATCAGCTTGCTCAATGGGAATATGCATGAAGCACGCTCGCACTATTGAATTTGGCGAATATTCTAGTGGTCTTCTACTGTTATAATAATCAGGGGCACCCAACGGCAATTTTCGGAAAATATCTGTTCGGAAGACGATTTGAGATCTAGAATTTTCGGAACAGTTGTTGTAAAAGTTTTTGCTTGCCTGCCTCTCCTAGGATTTTCGAACATCTAAAAACTGGTATAATTACCCATTTTCAACGTATTTTTACCCTAAAAAAGGCCACCTAGAACTTTCGGGAGCCTTTTTCTGGCTGAAATTTTCGAAAAGGTAAGCTTTGATCCCTATAATTTTCGGATCACTAGACTTTCAGCTAGGAAATCCGAACAGATGAAAAGTTTTTAGGGGATAAACATATGCCTATATCTACCATTTAAATACTAAAATACCTTCAACAATGCTATGTTAAGTGGTTTTGAACTATATCCTCGTTGGGTGCCCCTGAATAATGTAAACTGAAAATTAAGATAGTGGCCACAGTTTGCTCGATTTTTCTGTGCATTCGCTCCTAATATAACCGGACTTCACCCACACAGGCAAGGGCCGCGAAAAAAATCATGCAAGCTGAGAAAGTCGCCCCCCCCCCCCCCCCCCCCAACCATCCTCCATCATCACTTTCAGCAATTGTCCGTCCCTAATCGGTGAGGGGCTCCAAAGACCTCCAGAGGCTCTTTCGTTTTTCGACCAATTAGCCAAAATTCGAGATTCTGGATTACGGGCAGACGACGAGTAAAGCAAATGTATCAAGCGTCCTTTCCCCTCGCCTCCAAAACAGAAGGAAAGAAGGGCCGCCTGCCATCGCAGGTTACAAGCGTGGCAAACAAATGAGGGAGAAGTGAAAGGGAAGCGACTTTGTCATGACCTTGTGAGGCTCGATAACAAGCCGGCCGCTGCTCGGGAAAGGAGCCCCGAGGAGGAAGGAGAGAGGTAAAAATCAAACCTAGTTTGGTGGTCGGAGACTGTCAGCAACATGTTACAAAAGAAATTGCAGGTCGTCCTTCTTCTTACTTGACCTATTATATTTCTAAAAAGGTAAATTAAAGTACCCGTAAATGGCAAGAGGAGTCAGATTTCAAACTAAAGCATCTTAACTTTTTCAGTTTTTTTTTTTTCAGGAACAGCACGTGTTACTCGTGTTCAACACCGTATTTACTCGATACCAAATTGGAAGAATGCGGCGTTTATTCGAGGTATATACCCCATCAATTATATAATAATAATAATAATCAATAGCTTATATTGCACCTTTTCTGACATGCAATGATCAAAGGCGCATTACATCATGAATTCTAAAAATCTTACGAAACTTAAAAAAAATTCTAAGAATTAAAAGCTATTTTAAAAAGATTTGTTCAGTTTGTCTCCGAAAGACGTCAACATCTTCCCACGAGGAAAATCTAGTAGTAATCCATCATTTGATCGCACTCAGCTGATAGGGAGATTCATTTGATTGCTTGCTGAAATTAAATTACTAAAAAATATAAAAATACTGAGATGAATGAGCAAGCAATGATTTAAAACGATTAAAAGCATCTTTAAAAGAAATACGAAATCTCACTGGCATCCAGTGAAGTTCATAGAGTACAGAGGTAAAGACGGCTGAACTTGGATGAAAAGGTAACAAGCATAGCTGTAGCGTTCTGGACTCTTTGCAAATTTGAGATCTCAGTGTTTGGAATTCCGTACAGAAGACTGTTACAATAACGCAATAACCCAGTCGGCTTGTAATAAAAGTATGCATCAAAGTATAGGACTGACTTTTCTGGTCTAAATACTTCCTGATGCGTCGGATATTATGCCGGAACGAAGGCGGTACTGCGTCGACATTGACAAGTTCGAGTCAAACCAGAAGCCTAGGTTTCTCACCGGTGTCTCTCATAGGGAAAACATCTGTGCTGCCGACCAGTATTGAACATTTGTTGAGCTTGGAAAGATGTTATTTGGAACCAATGGTTATAAACTCGATCTTGTCATCATTTGTCTTCAATTTGTCTTGAAGCATCCATGTTCTAAGAACACGTATATAATTTTCCATAGCTGCAACGGCTTCGTCTCTTGTTTCGGCATCACCAGGTTTAAATTATAAATATAACTGAGCGTCATCAACAGAACAGTGAACCTCAGGTTAATGTAACTCAGTAATATCGGACAACCGCCTGGATGCGTAGACGACAAAGAGTAAGGGCTCCAAACAGAAACCCGGTGGAACGCCAAAACTGAAGCTAAACTTTCCTGAGGTAGCACCATTCACAGTGAAACGCATTGGCTCTCATAATCTACAGTATCGAAGGCAGCGCTAACATCTAATACATAATACTGATAGGGTAACATGCTGTGAATTCATGTTCAGTAGCTATATAGTATGCCATTTGCTACCTTCAACAGGGCTCTCTCACTACTGTGGTGTCGGCGATATGCAGATTGATTGCGCGTTCCGTTAGCTTAGTCAAGTAAGACAGATTGCTAATTGGACGAAGATTTTTAAACCCAGAGTTGAGACCAGGTTTCTTGATTAGTGGTGTTACAATTGCCTCTTTCCATTTATCGGGAAACGTGCCCAGCTCCAGAGGACAATTTTACACTCTGAGACAACTGGAAGCAAAACATCGAGGCATTCCTGAACAACGAGCTTCATCAGCATAGGATCGAGGCTGCAAGTCTTCTTGGCAGAGATGGAACTTAACTTTAACACATCTGAATCAGAGAGTAAATCAAAAGAATCAAAGAGAAGCTCGCAGCCACAATCAGCAGGAGCGGATCTAGGGGGAGGGTGCAAGGAGTGCGCACCTCATCCCCCCTGAGATGCCCTGCAGCTTTCTAATACAACTGGTATTCTGCAAAAAATAAAATATTTGTGGTTTATTGGTGTTGAAGTAAAACATGAGACGAGATTGATATGGTTGGTATGCTGATATGTATTCTCAGCAGCTTACATTATGTTATTGCCTCACGCTCAAGAGCCTTCTAGCCTGCATAACAGGCACTTTATCTGCTTTGTTTGCTTTATCCGCTTTATCTCCCAAGCGTGGCGGCTTTTTGCGCGAAGCGTGTTATGCAGGATAAAAGCCTTCGCAGCTTCTTCTTCGTATTCGTAAAACTTGTTTACGTCACCAGGCAGCCCAAGCGCACTATGTGTGGTTTCGGGCTTCAGAATTTGGTCGGAATATACTAGAATTATTAGGGTATTATCTGATGCCAAATAAATGCAAAAATCTTTAAAATCTTCTTGTTTGTCTGTTTGTACTAATAGCCTTTAAGATAACAAAGGTCGATATTTCTTGCATTATTACATGTGATTCGGGCCCTTACTGTTCGAGTCTTATCACATGTATTCGAATCTACAACGCTAAGAAAAAAAAAATCATGATCATGCGAAATATTGATTCAAAAAGCTCCTTTACCTTTAGTTCATAGCCACTCTGTGTCCCACAGGCGGTTTAAATGCCGTTTCGTTGACTTTAAATCTCGTAGGATAACAGTCAGATTGCGCATCATGGCGAAGCGAAGCCGGCCAGAATCGATGCGAAATGCAGCGCTCCTTGGGCTCATGCAGCCAAATTTAGAAACTAGCGCTCGTCGAACGGGTAGATATACGCTCTTCGGTCTGGCTGGTGGGAATTATAGGGAGATCGATCGCTTTGTTTGGACTTTATTGGCCTTCGCGTGGCGAGTGTCGGCTGGAAAAGGTCTCTAGCCTTCCCATCTTTTATAGTGTTCAGTACTCGATGGAAAGAAAGTAGACGAAACGGCGTTTAAACCGCCTGCGGGACACAGAGTGGCTATGAACTAAAGGTAAAGGAGCTTTTTGGATCAATATTTCGCGTGATCATGATTTTTTTTTTCTTAGCGTTGTAGATTCGAATACATGTGATAAGACTCGAACAGTAAGGGCCCGAATCACATGTAATAATGCAAGAAATATCGACCTTTGTTATCTTGAAGGCTATTAGTACAAACAGACAAACAAGAAGACTTCATATCTTTAAGATTTTTGCATTTACTTGGCATCAAGATAATGCCCTAATAATTCTAGTATATTCCGACCAAACCTCTGAAGCCCGAACCCACACATAGTGCACTTGGGCTGCCTGTGACGTCACCAGATCCGCCCCTGATCAGCATCCAAATCTTGTCTAGGCCAGCGGAGGCCGAACTAGGTATTTTCTGGATGAAGAAATTATTTATATTATAACTAGGACAGCTCATTTTTTTGTACTAGCAACTTTTTAACTTCACGAAAAAGTTTGCCTTGATTTGAATTGTTTTCTTTAATAACGGCAACGTTCCTTTAGTGAAGACATAGCTTGATCACCCATGACATGAGTTGCCCGATTCCGGCCTTAGAGCTTTAAAGTAACGTAGGTCAGAGTCTTTGTTAGTTTGTCGCCATTTCCTTTCAGCTTTCCTTCTCAGCTGTCTTGCCAGTCGTTAAACCATGGCACGGTAGGTCTTTTTGTAATTTTCCGCGACTTTAGCGGAGCATGGTGCTCAAGAATGAGGCTGTCAATGGGGTATAGCTGTAGTCAGTAAACACCTAAAAAGAACTACTCAGTCAGTTAACAGCTAAAAAAAACGCTAGTTAGTCTGTATAAAGCAGCAAAAAAAAAAAAACACAAAAAAAAACCACGTGTAGTCAGTTAGTTGGCATTGCTGTGAGTCCTGCAGACGTTAAAATCATTTATAGGGTGGTGTTTCCAAATCAATCACTTCCCCTTCGAAAATCCTAGAAGAGGCAGGCAAGCAAGGAATTTTACAACAAATGTTCCGAAAATTCTAGATCTCAAATCGTCTTCCGAACAGATATTTTTCGAAAATTGTCGTTGGGTGCCCCTGATAAGAGCAATTGTCAACTCCAGCCTCGTTCCCATCTAATTTGAATTGAGAGACACAACCGCAGGCAGTTCGAACGCAGGCTCGAACAGGTAGAGAACGTCGCAGCCAAGAGAAAGTCACCTATACGTCTGAAAGCTAACAGACTAAAGTGGTGGGAATATTGACAAAATACATTTCTATCATTCTATCTCACCATATCGTCTTTTTATTTTAGAAAGTCTTCATCTTTTTTAATCAATTTCTAACTTTTTGGGTCTCCTTCGCTCCGTATACGCTTAAAAAATCATCTGTTTTTATACGCTTGTCAGTTAATATTTTGAAATTTATACGCTTACGATAGTGAAAAAAGGCCTTTATACGTTTATCAAAAATAATCAGTTTAAAACCTCATTGACACCCTCAAGAATCAGACAGTGTGATATTATAGCAGTGAGCCAAATCATCAAGCTGAACGGGGAAGCAGACAAAACATCTTTAAGTGACCGGACATCTGAACCTGGCGAGTGTTGACATTTAATCAGACATTTACGATTCCATTTCAGCAAAAAAGGAAGGTAATGGAACTTTAACACCGGAAATGCGGCGTTTAATCAAGTAAATACGGTAATAATATTCAGTGATATTCGTTCTGGGCAGTGTTGTGTGACATATAAAACAGCCTCGTGACATTTGTGAAACTGACAGGGCGGAAGTGTTACGAACTTTTTAAATCCCTCGTCGAAACCGAAAGGAAGTTAAATAGAAGACGCATTCACTGTTTTCATCCTGTTTCCGTAATTATCAACCAAATTGACAGTCTATCCTTCACAGAAATACGCCTCAAGATTTCTAATGGAATTAGCCAAGAATCATCGTGAAACTGGTAACGCGAGGTAAGTCTCGAAAAGGTGAAAAATGTGTGTTGTCTAGTTAAATTGATACCATTGCGTTGCCTTTGAACCGAAGATATCAGAGACAGCCTTTCTCTGTCTAAGCGATCGTCAGCACGAGGCAAGTAATAAAGGAAAGACTATATTTCGATCGGAATTTGTAGGGTACACTTGTCTGTTAGGCCTGTTGTAAGTCCATGCAGATGAGCTGGCTCGACTGTAGCACGACTGTAAGTTGGTCAGTGACTTGGTTTCTGACGTCGAATTTAATTTAGTCGAATTAAGCAGCTGTTGTCGAAAACAAAGCAATATGCTTATTCTAATGCATTTACTATATATGAATTGAGTTCGGCACGTTAGTAGTACAAAGTTTGAAACCCCCCCTTATATAAGGGAGTACCCCCACGGGGAAACCCACTCCTGCCGTGTAGAACAACTTGGCTTCAAATTGTGCTAAGTCGAATTCAGTTCGATCATTGAGTTCGGTACAGTAGTAGCCCGACGTTTGAAGCGGGCCTTAGGTTTTCAAAATATGAAATATGAATTAGTTTCTTTTATAGACGAAGGACGCTGTTCTGGAGAGGGAACCATCCGAGGGTGGGAATATTTTAAACCTTCCGTTCCTCGGATGGTAGCCTTAACTTGGCGGGCCGTAACTGCAGGACGAAGGCAGGAAGTTCTTCTAAGATCATGAGACTATACAGTTTAATGGGCAAAGTGCCTTGGTGGATTTTCAGATCCAACAATTTCAGTTTCCTGCCCTCACTTTTATTTTTTTGGCGAGCCTGACTTCAGTCAGCTTTCGCCGCCTTCAGCAATGACCACCGGAAGTATTAACAGTAATGTTTCTTAGACACCGGAAGTGACGGAACAGTGATAGATTTTAGTGTCGTCACCAGGCCTGTGTCGTCATCAAGAACGGTCTGTGTACCCGGGGGTCCGGGACTGTGCAGCAGACTAGTAATTCCCTAATTCCATAAGAAGTAGTCTCCGAATGTAGTTAGTCTTATTTATCGGCTAGTACTACTTACTTTAAGATATAGATCAGCTGATAGATACTGTTTACTGTTTATTAATTATCACAAATTTTACAGAAAGCAATATCCACTGCCCGCAGTTAGCAGGTTAGCTAGTCGAGGCGAGCAGTGGTTACACGTATGTAATATATATACAGATAGATCACAAGAAAGACTAGAGAAAAAGAGTAGTTAAATAAATAAACAAATAAATAAACAATAAATTCAATTTCATTAAGTTTACAATCATGGACATTGCAAATATAAGAAGCCGTGATAGACTTGGCAAAGTCGATTTATAATGTGCATATGCTTGCGACTGAGGGTTTCAATGAGGTCTCAATGACGGCCAGCCGTCAGAAATGCAGATTAATATTCACGGTCAAAAAGTAATGTCAACGTATTTCAAATATCAATATATCAGCTGTTCTTCACGGACTTCTGGCTCCAAAAGAATCTCTAAACTGGAATGAAATTCGTTCATGTGTCACTCCCACAGTCGAAAAAACACTCTCTCTAGACATGACAGACATTGCAAGACCTTACAACTTGCTTATATCTGAGAATATTATTTTCGAAATTTCATAAGTCAAGAGACGTTTTCGGGGCGACGGCGACCGGAGTGGCAGAGCAAGCCTGGAACAGAGGCAGCCGTCGCTTCCCTCCAAAATTCGAACATTAAGATCGCAGTAAACTCAGGAGGACGGCGCGTTGGAAAACAACCGAAGAGGAAAATATGTCTTCACATGAAGAATTAAGAGAATTAATGCCTATTTGCTTGCATGCAACAAAAACAACAACTTTATTTCAGTATTCCCACTTTAGTACGTGGACCGGTATTACCTACTATTCTAAACAATTTTTAATAAGTTTCATTTACACGATACTCTAACGAAAAAAGTGAGCTAAAAGCACACAATTAAAATATCGGAGTTCATATTTTTTTATCTTGATACTTTCATGTGGCTCGTAGAACAATTTTGTCCATGTAAAGCTCACTTACGGTTTGCTGTTTGCCATATTGGATCTTGACTCTGTGATATAAAACATACAAACATTTTAAAGATGTAAGTTTAGATAACAGGGCTTGGAAATCGACCTTGAAATGTGACTCAAAGAAAACAAGGACAATGTAAGAACGATAACCTGCAAAATTCCGCTTGCTAAACGCAACAAACCTGATTAAAATAAAAGTTAAATACTCACGTTCTCGCCACAACGCCAAACAGACCAGTTTCACGTCGCCGACGGGAGCACGACGGCTTATCTGGTGGGCAAGAGCATGTGCAATAGCGCACAAATCATGACGTCACGTCCGGTTGAAGTTGCCGTCGCCCCGAAAACGTCTCCATCTTAAGTTCCCTGCTGTCTAAAACACAACGGTTAATCAGGTTAATAATTTGAACAGAATATTTATTTTTAAATAAATGAGATAATACCCGTCAAACGTCAAAAGCTCTAAAATAGTTTAACCTTCAACTGTTAAAAATGAAAAAAGTAAGAGTCAAAGAAAGCTACCACTCCATTGAGACCCACTTGACTATAGTTGTTACAATAGGTGTGGTTCCAATGCTCCAATTTTGTAAGTAACCATTTGAATCTATTCGAGGACAAATTTCTTTTAAAAATATGATTCAATGCGTTAACAAGCAAACCGTTGTACTCTTGTTGCACCCCGTGTTTTAGCGTGGAGGGCGGGCGTATTTTGGCGCGAGCCGCGAGCGCTGACTTCGCCATCTTGGATAAATAGGCGCGCGGAAGTCTGGAACGAGTCTATAATGTACCCGAGGGAGATGGAGACGGGCTCAAAAGAAAGGGACGGGGGAAGAGAAAGAAAATCGTTAGCTTATGAGCGTGGTTCTGTGCGGGGTGTCTGTTTTTGTGAGAGATTTTGCGTCATAGTTTTAGGGCGAATTCTAGAACGGGGCATAAATAATTGGCCCATTTTAAGAACGGGGTGCCAATTTGGTGTCCCGGGCTGCACATTCCCACCCAAAAAATACCCAACTTCCCCCCAGGGCTATTTATTAGTATCTGTTTCACGGTTCAAGTAAAATCACTCTACCAATACCAATAGATTCGGCTTTTGCATCATCTGCAGAATTATGGAGATCTCGGAGGGTGTTGTCCTCCTCGGCCAGCGATCTCTATAATTCTTCACACGATACGAAAGTCGAATTCAATAATTGTTTTATTATTCATTCAAAATAATCCCTAAAACATGCTTACCTCTCTCGATGTTAAGTTCATCTTCGATAGTGCGTGTTTATCAGCAAGTTTCAGTGGCGAATCCAGACCTTCAGATAAGGCGGGGGGGGGGGGGGGAGCGGTCTCCAAAAATTGTTTTTGGTCCTTCGGGCCTCAGTTTGGTCTAAAAATAAGGGGGGCCGGGCCCCACCCCTGGATCCAAGTTTGGTCGACAGTAGCTGGATATGATGAATTACGCGTGAGATTTTTCTACTACTGACACTACCACTACCACTACTACTACTACTACTACTACCACCACCACCACCACCACCACTAGGAGTTTTCGAACAGGGGATCAACATCATTAATGTATGTTAATGTATGTCTCAGTATCTCGTGAGCAAAATTCCGAGAAATCTGAGGTTTGAGAACAAAAACGACAACAACTGAAAATAGAAACATCGAAGTGAAACCGGTCCTGAATTTTAAAATGAACCGATTGACATTATATTATTTGCGTGACCTTTATTAGAGAGCTTGTGGGCAGGACGGTGGGAAATTGTGGTAGAGTACTCACCAATTACGAAAATAGTCTAACTGCTTTCTTTGTGCCAATCCCATGGTTTAATTCTAAAACCTCTTGACCCATATTTTTCTTTACCATAGCTCTGTGGTTTTCAGTCACAAAGCAGGCACAGACGCGCCTGCCCAAGATACCAAAGAAGTAAATGAGCCGTTTTGTAGCAAATCCAGCAGCTGTTTTCATGAAATTTGGAAAAATATTTGTGACAAAAGACCACCATTAACAGGTGAAGAAGATGAAGAGGAACTATTCTGGAGAAATCGTGGAGAATGTGGTCGACAACAGCTTCTTACCCCTTTATGCGCTCTTTTTTTTATTCTGTTTGATGTTGGTATGGACTTTAAAGTAGCTGTAACTCATTTTATGCAAGGGCATTACAATTGGGGCGCATACACAGTGGGCGTGGTGATTTTCTCCCTTGTTATAATTGAAGCCCTCTCAGCAAGCTTTTACATATCCGATCAAAGAGATCTTAACAAAACATACTGGCTAGCTCAAAACTCATTGCAAGTAAAGAATTGGTTCTATGGATTGCATTTTGTATTTTGCGGACGTATTTTGAGGTAAGCGTTCTTTTGATTGACAACTGAAATAAAGTTGAACTCTTCTCTACGGACACCCGCTTATACGGACAGTTTCGTTTGTCCGAACGAAGAAAAAGCTCATAAATTAAATTTTTCTTGAAACTTAACCTACTTAATACGGACACCCGGTGAATACCGACTCTTTGGCCGCATGTCCCGTCGGTGTCCATATTAACCAGATTTCACTGACTATCCACCTTATGTAAGAAAGCGCATATTTATTAAATTTTTTGGCTTAGTTTATCGCCTTAAGTATTTTTCCTCGTCACTTCAGAACCCCAGCGCGTACGTCACCGAAATCACTTGTCGTAGCGGCGTCAGAGAAAGACTGAAATTAAGATTTTAAACTTTAAATCTGGGTGTGTGGAGCGTCTACAGAGGTTTTAACGTAGTTGGCTTCACCCTTGTAAACCTCAGGGAGTCAAGAAACAAAAAGTTAGTTGCAGACTACTATTTCCTACTATCTATAACTGGAATTTCCATGTGACGGTTTAGTACAAAGTCTTGTAGACATCATTTCTTTTTATTGATTTTCTTTGGTTTTTATCAGATGCTCTCTGATCTTCAGAACTGTTCGTCGTATACGAAGAATCCAAGGTCATCAGTCTGATAATCAGATTCAGCTCTATCGTTTGTACATCTCTCAGCAGCGGCAGTTGAGTATACTGGGTGTCGTAGAGGCTTTTACTGAACAGGCCCCTCAGGTAATGAAAAAGGTGATACAGTTGCAGGATCTTTAAGTTTTACTGGATCTTACTAGAGGTTCTGTAGATATTTTACAATAATAACTTTTCTTTTTCTTTTTAAATCTAGATTGCTCTACAACTACATATCCTTTTAGCAAAACACAATTTTGACTGGACTTCAGACGATATCATGGTGGCAGTGAACATGGCCAAGTCTTTAGCTCTTTTTTCTTTCAGCCTACTGAATTTCATAAGATATCTCCGCCTTGGAAACGAAGAAAGCAAATTATTGGAGCTGTTTAGTTTGGCATCTTTATTACATTTCTTCTGGCGCCTGTTTATGCTCGTTGCTAGGATACTGGCTTTAGTACTTTTTGGTTCGAGTTTCAAACACATGGTGTTTGTAATCGTTGCAATTCATTTTCTGTTTTCGTTTTTCCTGTTAGTTACACAGCCGGATAAGTATTTCGCTGAAGGTTCAGCTCGAGATAAACTCCTAAGGTGCGCTTTCACCTGCATTAATACATTCTGCTTTTTTCCTTTGGCCGGTAAGAATACTTGGAAATGGGCTATTCCTTACTATCTTGTAACCTTTATCGAAAATTCCATAATGGTTATTATCTGGAACTTTCATAGCGATTTCGGTCAAGGCTTCAAGACAATTATGTTGGTAACAGAGTGGAGCGCGTTTCTGCTTGGTTTAGTATCAGTTTTACTCTATTACAAAATTTTCCATCCTTCTAAACAAAACCAGGACAACTCTGAATGCTGCCGGCCAGTGGCCTGCAGGACAGTGGATGAAGAACACAATGATATTGTGACCTCTACCTTACATTTTACAAGTACAGTGTAGCAGCTGAAAAACGAACTTATCCCACAATGAGTTAGCAAGCAGTGCAACAAACATTAGATGTAGAAAACGAGGAATTAATGAACAAGCCTGCATGAACTACTGGTATAAAATATTGTTGAAAAGAAACAAAATTATTGTTTATCATAGTCTTATGTTGTTATTTATTTAAACTGTATACTACCTTTTACAAAAGTGTTTCTCCACGATACTTCGATATACGCTCCCCAAACTATATATTTCTTGCTAGACATCTTCCTCCAACCCTTAACAATCTCCATGGAAAACACGTCAAATTCACGAAAATATTATCATTTTTGAAAATATTATCACTGTGTACAGAAAATACCTAATATTGTTCAATGATTAAAACTGGATAACTCCATTCAAACCAGTTTCAAGTTTACTGGTCACGAATGACGGAGCAAGGCTGTCCCGGGTTATAGGCGGGTGAGGCGGGTTTTCCCTATATTTTAGTAGGGCGTTTACAAGGGCTTAACCCCCCTACCAAAGGGCCCTTAGCTTGAACAGGATTTCGGCCTTCCCGTGCCCAAACAAAAGATTGGATAGCGTCCGAGCCTGAAAGACTAGTTTTATTTCATTTCATCATCATTGTTGTGGTTGTCGTTATTATTCGAGCTTGCTATAAGGTGATGTTACACGGCACGATTCGCAACGATGATTTTTAGCGCAATACAGCGTTGCAATGCTGGAACAATGTTGTAACAATGTTCGAAACAATGTCGCAACAATGTTGCAACGCTGTGTTGCGCTAAAATCGTCGTTGCGAATCGTCTCATGTAACATCACCTTAAGCAGAGCGAGACTCTCAAAATGCTAGCCTGTTCACAGACCCTCTATTTTCTCTTCAAAGTCCGTCGGGTGATAAAATATAAGCCGCGCAAGATATAGGGCCCAATAACTCCACGCAATAATTTTGCGTTCGTTTCAAATAGACTTGCAGGTCTGTTCGCCAGACGACCTGAAATGACCCGTCCCCCAACTCACAAAAATCGCCCCCGAATGGGACACGCAAAGCCTTATGCGAGTTTCGTCCGCCATTTTGTCTTTTTTCGACATAGATGGGAGGTAAATCTCGATTGAGCGAAGAAATAAAGGAAGTGGAACTGAGATCTCGTCATACGCAATTTATTTATGACAGAAATTACAATCGAATTGGGTTACAGCCACGCAGTCATACACCTAGCAGACTTCTGGTGAAGAAGTCAAGACATCTGTTACACAAAAGGAGAAAAGCAAGGGTATTTGTGTGGAAGGGTATCCACCACCCCAACGCCGAAGTGTACGCTCTTATAGCGTCTTGCTTTCTTTTAAAATGGCGATGTTGAAAAACGACTTTCAGTCAGGCCTTTTTTAAAGATGGTTTTCACAGTGACGTCACTAAATTGTGAACTGGTCAAAACAGCGAGGTTTTATGGATTATTATTTACACTAGGTTGACGATAAACAAAAAATAAATCTTTGTACAAGTTCTGAATTTCCGAGTTTTCACAGTGCGTGACACAAAAAAGGAATGCTGTCTCATTAAAAAAGGTTTCTCCTCTTGATTTTCAGCAGTATAACCATTTCAAGTATTACAAGACATGTTACGCACGTATGCTAGTTCTCGAATGAAAAGAAAGAGCTTTTTATAGAAAAAGTGAACTCCAGATGTTTTTATTGATTTCCGGCGGCCATATTGGTGCGATCAAAACCGTACACCAATATGACGTCTCCATACAAAGCTCTACAAAGGTGCTTGAAACGTTTCGGCAAATAAATCAGAAACTGTGGGCCACAAAGATCTGAGAGGTGGACAAATTGTTTACATATTAGTCTTTTATAACGTTTCAGTTTTTTGTCCTCTTCCACTGGACGATTTCCAATTTATTTTGTTCAACTTGTTGTTTAGTAACCAGTATCTACAGCTTGCAAGAAAGCTGGTATGCTGGGTGAGCGTCCTAATGAGAATGCGCAACATGATTTCAATGAAAGTAAAATTAAACAATACAAGGCCGCCATTTTGCCATATCTGACATACTGCAGCCTCGTTTGGCACTTTTGTAGAGGCTCAGACGGATCGGGAGAAAGCTTGAGAGGGTCAATCAACGGGGTCTGCGAGCTGTATTTTGCGACTGGAGATCATCATATGATGAGTTACTTACGCGTGCACGGATGTCTAGTCTTTACAATAGGTGCCTGCAGGATATCGCAATCCTCATGTACAAAGTGAAATTTAAGTTAATAGCTGCGAATATTATCGATCTTTTCAGCATATCATTGTCTAGTCATAACCTATGAAATTCAGACTTCTTTATTCCTAGGTTCAATACCGTATGATAGACAGTTTATTGACTCTATTAGATACCTTGGACCATTTTAATGGTCCAAATTGTCGAAAATGGACAGGGACTTAGCCACATTATCGGCTTTCAAAACAAGTATACGTATTCGGAAGAAAGACCTTTCAAGTCTCACAGCTGAGAACAGATGTTCAAATTATAGCCTGGGACCAGACTCCAAAGTGGGGGACTTGAAAAAAAGCAAAAAACGGGATCAAATAGGAAAAATGTCGCTCGCCAATTTGTTTTTCGCCAACGTCGATGTTTTCTCCTTTTTCCCACAATGCGGAGCCCGGTAGATTCCTGGTCCCCGGCTATTCAAATTGTAACTTGTTTAATACTTGAGACCCTAATTATTAATTTACCTTTAGATTAATTAGGTTGTAGACTATTTTATTGTTATTATTTATTTATTTATTCATTTTTATATATAATATTTTAACGTTATTAATATAATTATAAGTGAATATTTATTGTAAAGGTTATCAAGCTAGAAGATTTTGACACATTAATAGCCTGTAGTTCATTCACTCATTGTTGCGTGACAGTGAAAACGATCTTTGGATTCGATTTCATCAGTATTTATGTTAAAAAAGTAGGTTGAGTTTGATCGTCCGGTTGAACGTAGTCCTGAATAGGACTGCTGTTGCTGTCAGTGACTGACGTTTCGACAACCTGTGCGGTAGTCATCTTCAGAGTCAAAGTGAGTTGAATCACGTCAGTTGATGGTATTATACTCTGGTTATTGATCTGATTGGTCAATTACGTCACGATGTTATTGGTTTTCTGTCAGTTAAGCCGTGATGTTATTGGCTATGAAGCCTCGTAATCAGTAATTGGTGCGTTTCGATCCGTCTATTGTCACAGTTAAACAGTCGTCTATTGTTAGTCAAATTGTCAGTTCTCCGGTCGTTCTCTCGTAGTTGCTTTATCTCGTCAATAAGTCGTTTGTACGGCGCTGGTAACTGTTGGCTATGATTCAGTGGCGTTTGTTCTAAGTTAGTAAACCAGCTTTCTAAAGTAAGACGTTGATAGTAGTCTGTAGAATACGTTATACATGTCGCAGAGTCCCAGTCGATTTGATGTTTCGTCTGTAAATGATGCTCAGCAATGTGATTGTTGACGTCACCATTCCTCGTCGCTCGTTTGTGTTCGGTCAGTCCGACGTGCTAAGGTTTTTGCGGTTTCACCAATGTAAGAAGCCTGGCAGTCGCAGCATTTAATCTTGTATACTGTTCCCTGTCTGTCCTCCGGTTTCTCTTTGTCCTTGACATTAGTAAGCAGACAGTATTTATGTTGTCATATAAAACTTATAGACCACGTTTTGTTTTTTTATTAGTTGTTTTCATAGTAAGTATCGGTTATTGTCATATTATATATGATATTAGTATATACACACTCAGTGATCTTGGTGATTTAAGCAATCTGATTGCTTCGCTATCTCGGACTATTTAACAATATTAACCTCCAAGCGAGTGGATAATGCGTGAGCTCGGTATTTTTCCCAATTTTTTAGAGAGTGATCTTTTAAAAGTCGACAAAATCCTAAGGTTGACTTTTTTAAGGCGAGAAAAGACTTCAAAGGATTCAAAACGGCGTTTTTCCATTTACTGTAGCAGAAAACAACAAAGCCCTACTTTTCTTCTCAGGTAAGGAAACAATTCAAACTTTTAACGGTTTCATTTAAGGCATTACATATACGCTGTTGTTTGGGAAGTGATAAACTTTTGAATGTTGCATTTTTGAAAATTTTGCAAAGATCTATTTAAAACTTACGCGTGATTTGATCCGTCAATCAAATCGTACTTTTTAATGGTTTCCTTTCTGATTTTGTTGAGATTACTTCGTGTGTATATACTAAAACAATTGTTCTTTTCAATCTCGGTGAATAGGGGCTTTAGGAATATTTACGTAGCCGCTTTCGCGGCTCGGTAAAGCTTAGTTCCCACTAGCGACATAAGGATCATAAGCATAAGCATAATCATAAACATAAACATAAGCTTCTTATGTTCTAGTGGGAACGCCCGCACTAAGAACTCGCGTGTCTCTGTTGTTTACAGGTCTTGGACGCCATCTTGAAATGAACCGACCGACTCGAAAGTACTGGACCTAGAATTTCATTGGCCAAAACACAATGATCTAGTGCGTCATTATGTTTCTGATTATGTCGTTATGATTTTCGCGTTCCCACTATAAAGAAAAGCAACATAGTCGTAGTCATAGACATAATCATAATCATAAGAAAATGGTCGATCATTTTGTTATGATTATGATTATGTTGATCATAAGGGCGCTTATGATTATGTTTCTGGACGTTCCCACTAAGACATAAGCGACATAACAGCGTTATGTTTGAGCTTGTGATTATGATTATGATCGTTATGTCGCTAGTGGGAACTAGGCTTAAATATGCAGCCACTATTCACCTCGATTTCAAAGAACAATCATATCAAACTTACGGTTAACATCTGCCTCTACAAATTTTCGTGACATGTCACGCAGTCTGGGGTCAGTCAAAAAAACGCTAATTTTCGAACATTTTCTTATTTTTCGTGTATTCCATTTGAATTGCTATCTTTCTTACCTTCAGTTTATAAAAC
>JBBMOI010000007.1:12587500-12595000 GCA_038088405.1 Porites divaricata
TGGATGGGGTCGCATTTTCACGACTGGACTGACTATAACGGGTTGCATTTTCAAAAGAGTTATTAGAGTGGGGTCGCACATTTTCGGATTTTTGGGGTAGAGAGTTGTTCATATTAACGGTTAGCAAACGTACCAGAATATTTATACAGTAGGTGAAAAGTAAAATGTTCTTCATTCAATTTATTAAAAAATGAGTCAATTCATTTTTTGACTGGACCTATTTAAAGGATTGACATTTTTGCCCAAGAGTGACTAATATGGGGTCTACAATTGGCCAGAGAATAGACTATAATGGGGTAGGGGCTCTGAGAGGCCAGCGGCACATACCCAGCAAAAATTAACCCAAGTAACCCCCTCGGGGGCGCCGCGGTTTCGTTGAAATCATAACAGTTTTCCTGAAAAGCTCCACGGGATCTCAGTCAATCTTAATAAGCGAATTTTCTTTTCAACCTAAATCAAAATGATTATTTGTAAAAAGAATAGTGCCCTTCTTTTTGACCCCCAATTTTTTTTTTTAAAAAAAATACATAAACAGACCAGAATCTTACTTTTCCATTTAAAAAACATGAAATATTCGGCGGCGCTGCCCATGTTTCTCATTTGGCGCAAAAACTTACTTTCATATGACAACATGCGGGTTTTTTTTTCGCACGCTCAGGAGGTCAAAGGGATTTTTCACGAAAAAAAAATATTCACAAAATTGTGTTTGACTTGTTAAGAAAATAGTTTCTTTAACTTTCAATAATGAACTAACAGCTCATTGATTTATTAATTTGGGTGACCAACTTGGAGGTCCGGGCACCCCAGCTAAAAATGCTTAGGGAGCCCGAAAGGCTCCCTGAAATGTTCCCTGGAGCACAGCCTTGCAGCCCTGTAGTTATCGGAAGTATGATACTTGACATGCTATTGTTGAGTGTGGAAGAGCATATTTTGAGGACATAAGTAAAGGAACGCAAATTTTAGTGAACTACGCCATACTCCTAACATATATGGTGGTAATATTGATGTAAGTTTTGTTTTGAGTAGCAAAGGAACCATTGTGAGTAACTCATCTTCATCTCCACCTCTCCTGCACACATTTGTTGCAGACACTACTCAACTTTCCATTGCCATTCAACATACCGGTAATTCTTTCTTACACCAACACATCCCGCGTAAAACGCCTTCCGGCGTCTTCTTGTTTTAGTAAATAGCACTAGCTAGTTAGAGATGCAGGCGAAGAGCCACAGTGGATGTATTGCAGTCATTATTTATATTAACAGCAAGTGGTAACGTTTGCGCATGCGTCAGGTTTGCTGGGAAGCACTTGTTGACGGGAAATCGTAATGGCCGAAAGCTGTTCTGAAGCACTTTCAAGGGAGATTTTTTTGCATACCCAATCAACAGCAGACATATCTTATAGATTGGATACTTTGGTTAAGCCATGTTGAAGTGTCATGTATGAGAGAAGGACCATTTAGCCGGTTAATTTTCATCCATTTGGCTCCTCTGATGAAACAGATTCAGCGTTCACGAGGTCGTTTGTTGTGATATGTTGATTTGTTGACATTCAAGCGGTCACGGATTTCTGGGTTATCGTCCATGATCTGCATACCTGCGTAGCATTTAGGTAAGATATACCCCTTGATTTACTTTGTGAAACGTGGAGCAGCATCATCGCATGTTCTGTGTTAAAATTATAGCAGCCTGAATTCAACGTAATTTATGTGACCCCCGTATTTCTGTAGTATTTGACCCTGTCCGTATGGCGAGATCCAGTGATATATCCCCCACAAGCGACTAAACAGGTAAAACTTCTCTTTCGGTCACTCCGTATTTTCACCTTTCATGGTTAATTCAAAGGGGGGAAGTTCGAGTATTTTGATATTATTTAGCGGCATGAAATCAACAAGGAAATTTCTTACTCTTACAAGTAAGGTGTACAGTACCGCAAGTGATCCCCGACCGCAAATGATCCCGAGACCGCAAGTGATCCCCAAAATGGACCGCAAGTGATCCCCAAAGTCGACCGGAAATGATCCCGAAAGAAAAATGGGAATGGCTTGGACTCAAGTTTGCGGATTATTGTCTCAATTTTATTATTATACAGAAAGTCACAATAAAAGCGAATAATTACATAAAAACTAAATGAAAAAATTTCTTTCAAGACTTTGTTAAATCAAATAAAAGCAAACAAAAAATAAACTTTCAACATACCATTATTAAAACTTGAATTTCATTAAGTCAAAGAAACACAGCTGCAACTCATCGCAGTGTCTATTTAGTTACGATTTCAAAATTAAGCTTAAAACAGTAGACTTTAACGTACTGTAGTTAACTTCCAAATAGATAAGTACGGTGGCCGATAGTAAGAACTTTCTCATAATCAATTAATCGGCTAAACTTACTATCATCTTTTGAAAATGATAACTTTTATCACAGTAAAGGGGATCGTTAATTTCTTGGCATTCCTTGTCATAGGTTCGAACTGCGAACGTCTGTATATGATTAAGAAAAACTCTTTCGGGCTAAACACTAACAAAATGAAATTATATATTAAAAGGTTCGTTGAGGTAATACAATGTCTGTTATGGACTGCAGTTATGAATTAGCGTGTCCTTCTTCATTGCATAAAATCAAAGTCCTCTAACATCTGGCAATTATCGCAAAAGATGCTGTCGTCAGAGTATACCTGCAACATTTAACCTTAAAGCTTAATCTTGAGGTGACATGGGAAAGATCTGCGATCGCCGAGGGCGAACGATAGCGCGAGTAGAGAGTCTGGGAGCAGAAAATCTAGAGGCTCAGGAACACTATTCCCGTTATAACAATACCAATTTTTTTGTGTATTACTATGGTCCTGTCAGTCTCCAAATACCAAGAGAGGTATCCTCTCTTGCAAATACTTGTTAAATGGAATACCCAGCCACGTGCTTACCGTAATCCGAATGTTGGCATTCTTTCTGGCTGGGTTAGTAAAAATAAAAATAACTACCGCTTACCTCACTTTTGTGTTTTTGTTACCAGGTTTAGATTCCTGGTAACTGCCTCCAGCAAAGGCACAACAAATGAATATACATATAAGCGTCAATATAACTATTCGCAACATGTTCATAAGCTGTAACGAAGTTGCTATTTTGAAATAAACCAAATTCTGTGAACGTCGATAAGTTCGGGGGCATTTTGACGTTTGTTTATTTTAAATCATGTCTTGTTTCGTAACAAGCACTTGGGTTACAAACAAATGTCTTGCTGTTTATCACGTAGAATTAACACTTCAGAGATTAATCACAAATTGTCCCGAGATCTGGTGTCCTCCATGCCTTTTTGTTTAGAAGGCAAAAGAAAAAGTTTCCTTTTTATAATCAGTCCTTTTTTGTAATCAGTCCCGAAGATCCAATCCATTCCTCAATTTTTCACGGGATCATTTGCGGTTGACTTTGGGGATCACTTGCGGTCGAGGATCATTTGCGGTCCATTTTGGGGATCACTTGCGGCCTCGGGATCATTTGCGGTCGGGGATCACTTGCAGTACTGTACAAAGGCCGTAGTCAGATGTTTCCTTCCATTTTCGAAAATTTGCTTTTTTGGTTTACATTGGTGCTCTATGTCGATTACTTAGTCTCAGAGATTAAGAGATAGAGGCGGTGGATTGTGAAATATTATTTGCTAGAACGTTGTTAAAGATAGACAAATTTTTCTTGTCCTTTTCAACCTTATTTTTGGTTTTTTCGTGAACATGTAAAAGTGTATTCCAACAAAACCTTTTTGTGAGAGCATTGTTTTGGAACGTTCTTTCATTCTTGAATGTTTGATTTTGCATCCAAGGGGGGGAACACTGATGAATTTGCATTTTAATAATCATGCACTGTAAGCTCTCAGATTCATTGACAAGAACCCTCACCATTTGGAAGATGATTTTATTCTGATAATTATTCTTTGATGATTTGTTTATACATGCAAAAATTGGCACCAAAAAGAATGTTAATGTTATGCTTAAAATGTTTACATAATGTCTTGAAACATAACTGAAATCAATATAAAATATGAAAATACAAATATGTGCATTCTTTTCCCTGCCCTACTGATGATAATTGTGATTTACTGGTAATGCATTTTCATATGAGCATTACGATATTACTCCCACTTTGACACTAGCACAAGTTTAAGCACAAAACAATTCTTGCCCTTGTTCAGCTTTGCACTTGCTGGACTGCCATCCCTTTTTGAAGTGCAGACAACACTGGACGTAAAATCCCTGAATTTGATTCCTTGCATTGGCATCCACATAAGAATGAGGTCAAGAAATAGCTTCGTCAAATACAATGTATTTGTTTGCTTACAAAAGTCATAAATGTTATTATTTTTTTCCTATCCAAAAGATGTCTTTCCTTCTTGAATATAAATTCGTATCCACGACACTTTAGAAATCCTGAATATCTTAAGGGTATTGCTAGTTGTGGGCAACAACAAAATGCCATAGGGGTAACTTTTCACTCTCCGATAGAAATAATTCTTTTGATACTCTGGGTCTCATATATTCAATGTTTAGTTGTGCACATGAATTTAGGAGCACTTGGCTTGCCAGTGTCAGTTTAGCTGTCTATACACAGTAGTAGTGTATATAGTCATCTTTCATAGGCTGCACTTTAGTTGCAATTTATATAAAATTGCCCCTGAAACAAGCTCATTGATGCTTCTAGTGTTGCAAGATGACAAGTTATGAAAAATTTCATTTGCCTTTTGCCTGTTGCAGGAGCTCCCTATGAGATGCTCAGTACTAAACCTTGCTGATTCAGGTGATAGTCCTTGAGGACGACTGCATTGTCACATTCAAACCAGTTGCACTTTTCACTCAAGCCATAGCAGAGCTGGTACAAAATGGCGACTATCTGTTTATTTAACCCTATACTGTCTGCAGAATGTGAAGGGTCTGCCACTCCAGCCTAAACTGCATCAAATAGCTTTGGTACCCCAGAAGACACAAAGACAAGCTTTAATTTTATTGAGTCATACATTGGCTCACTTGAAGCTACCATAAACTCAGATTTTATAAATATCAGTCTTTAAGATTCTTAAGTTCTCCTCATGTTGAAATTGACTGAAAAGGCAAAGTTAGAGCTCATTTTCAATTTTTTTAATCTTTAAATCATAAGAACTTGGCCCCAAATAGATATATGGGGCAAGTCAAGGGAGCTAAGCCTTATTAGCAATAATTATATAAATAATTAACACATGTGCGGTAGCAAATACCAACAACAAAATTTATGAAAGCAAAAATGGGTACCAGAAGCAGAAAATTCACTTCAATATCTCAGAGAGAAAATGCAGTTTTAGGTATGACTGTGATCTTTAATATTTTAAGTATTTTCACTGTTGTGTGCATATTTGCAATTTTCTAGTATGTAGAAGTGTGGGGAGTAAAGGGAAGGGTTTTTCTTGGTTAGGGTTACCTCAATAAAACACATCTGTAATATGAAACATCTTGTACCACACTCCTGTCTTGGATCATCTAATTCTTTATTTTAGAAGTATATAAAGGGGCATCTTGGAGTCAAAAGCCTCCATATTACAAAATTCTGCCTACACCCCTGAAAAAGTTAAGGCATCACATACTTTTAATAGATGTTATTTCCAGAGTTTGGGTCTTCAGTTTTATATCATCTAGTCAAAAATGGAAACACAATTTCATAGCCCTGGCATGGGTGGGATATCTTTGAAATTTTATCAGTCGCAGAATTTGGGCACTGTACCTGGTCTGGACACTGGTGGTTAGGTTGGGGTATCTCTGAAAAGTAATCACTGGCAGAATCACTGCACTAAGGTTGCACATCTCTGAGCAACAGGGCGTTCCTAAACCATAACTGACGTGAAATCGTATTATTGCAAGGACATTGTCGCAAGAACTGCAACTATGACTAAGTATATAAACAGACTAGCATTTAGAATTGTTTTTCACAACGTTTTATTTAAATCTTAAGCGTCGGACGTTTTGTACTCGGTCACAACTTACATGAAGAGATTTTTACCCAGTTATCCAGTGTTTTAATAGAGGAGGTTTGTTACACAGAACCCCATCGAAGCTTGACGTGTCCGCGCGCAAGCCAAAACACGAAACAATAATCACTCATGGACCACAAACCGCGCAAGATTGTTAATGATCTGGGACTTATTAGCCTTGAAACCAATCTCGCATATTACACAGAAGACTTTGTCTTATCTGCACTCCACAAAGATAGAACAGATGACTAAGACGATGGTAATTTTTAAAACAGGCGCCATTTTTCTTTGCTGCATTCGCTGCGATCCAATACCACCACAAACTTCCGTCCAGCGGCTCGTGCAAACTCGCAACGTTACCACTTGCTGTTATTTATATTATTAGTGATTATTTGGAAAACGTGGTTGATGGAAGGCCTCCCTCAGTTTTCATGCTTTTCCTGGCACGGATTTCGGATAATCCGCCATGACGGTGCAGCTGAAATTTCAGAGGGACAGAAAAAGTTTACTCTAATCTTTTGGGGCAAAGCGTTGTCGCACGCCTAGTTCTCAAGGAGAGTGGGGCGTGCAGGCAAACATGCTTTAAAATAGTCAGGAATCTTCTCAGGGATACCGAGAGGAAATCAGAGGCGCGCGTTTCCCGGTCTTTCCTAGTGACATAAAGACACATACAGACTTTCTTATTTTACCTGCCATGAGATTTTACTTTTAGCGTGATTTTTTCCGACATACCCATTTACCCATAGTTCCTTACATTCGTCCCCAGTTCCTGTGTGGCTTATTTCAGGGACGTGCGGACGTGCAGCGTGGCACGAGAAGGGATTTAGTATCCACGAAACTAACATCTTTGGAATTGCTGTTGTCTTTTCTACTTCCAAAAACCATGGTAAGTTATAATTAACAAGACTTGTTAGGTCATATGTTTTGTTGCTCAGCCGACAGCGTAGTTAGCAAGTTTCACTGCATTGTAAAGTTTGGCCGAGAAAAGTTAACTCGGTCGTGAAAGTGGCTAGATCAACTCTTTCGAATTTAAGCTTACAGCTCAACTAAAGCCTTTGCTTTCGTATGTAAAAGAGCAGTGACATGTTTCGTTATTTGGAGTTAGAAAATCGTTCTTTGTATAATTCGTTAAATAAAAGAAGACATGCAAACGTAGAGAAATGAACTGTGCTGCCATGCACGAAGTAGTCACGGTAGTAGACGGGGAGTGGAGTGGAAGGGTGTTCACCCCGCGACTCTTTTTTTTTTTTTAACAAAAAAGCTCTGCTTTTGTTGTAAACAGTTTTTTCTTGGTGTTCAAGTTTGTCAAAACAAATACAATTATTGAGCTGTAATTGCAAAGAGTGCTTTCTCTGTTGAGGGTCTATTATAAGGGGGAAACTTTCCACAAAGTGCCTTATTTTATTCTTCCTTCACAGGAAACTGCTTTTGTTTTCTGCTAAAAGCCAAAACAGCTTTTATGGCAGTACAAATATCACAAATCACCGATCTTTTAACAATAATTCGCCCGT
Organism: Porites divaricata; assembly: GCA_038088405.1. NCBI lineage: Eukaryota > Metazoa > Cnidaria > Anthozoa > Scleractinia > Poritidae > Porites > Porites divaricata. The sequence goes on from JBBMOI010000007.1 coordinate 12,594,991, forward strand.
TCCTTACTAC
>JBBMOI010000007.1:12600000-12677500 GCA_038088405.1 Porites divaricata
TTGTACATATTGGATTGAAATTGCTTTCACGATAACGTCTGCTCATGTCAAAGTTTACCATTTGGAAGGTAAATGGGTGCTGACTCAGCCTACTCTTTACCAACAGTGTCTGGGTCCTTTAACTTCCTGCATTTTATATGATCAAGGACTGTGAGACGGGGCTTACAGGTTTCTTTTATTCCAAGAAGACTAGAAAGTCTAACAGTTTGCAGATGACATTAAAAAGGCAGCACTTCTCATCAAGTATTTTAAAGATCCTGATCAACAATTGGTCCGGCTGGGGTTTGAAACTGTTGTTTACCAAATACAGCTAGGTTTTCACTCAAGAAACCAAACAAAATTCTTTGTGGAAATACTAACTATTACTGCCATTCCTAAAACCAGGATAATTGTCGTCTGTCTCGATGCACATTGCAGTAGAGTGACTGATCTTATCTGCAGCTTTGCAGCCCCATCACAAATCATGTGCAAACTCTACTTGATTTATCATGCTCCATTTTAAGTTCCTTGTCTCATTGCTAAAATTTAATGTTATACTCAAAATTTCGCCATTACATCGATCTGAACAGAAGAGTTAAAATGAAATAAATGCAAATAAATGCAATCTTCGGTGATTCACCTTTTGAGCAATTTCATTTGTTTTGCCGAAAATCAAAAATCAAAAAGTACATATTACATTCATTGGGGCAAATAAAGGCTTGCATGACATCTAAACAATAAACTTTTGAAAACAATGTTACATATCATTTTGACAGAAAAACTGTTTTACAATATGAAAAAACAACCTGTATTTGCGTGTTCAGAAGAAAAAAGGTAGTATAACATGCAGCTTTCAACACTGGTAATTGGATCTTGTATAAATCCTCCATTCAAAATCCCCATCCTTCTGAACCTTTGATTGGTTCTTACTCCAACGATGCCATGTTGAGGCAGATATTGGAGGGTGTTTGGATAGATCAAGTACCAGAAGGCTCGTTGATGAACTCTAAGAACAAATGGAATTATTTCCGTGTTCTATGTGCGGAAGTCACACGTGACCACATAAAACAGTATACACCATGTTGGCTTACATGACACTGGCAAGCACGCAGACTATTTTAGTGCATCTTGCATGTTTATTGACTGACAAGGCTCGAAGAGCGAAATATAAATTATTTCGAGGATTTTAAAACTTCTAGCACATTTTTATTTTTGCATTTTACATTTCTTATACATGTGTCGCAAGCCCTAGGATTTCATGGTAACGATAGTTTCCGGTACCGTGTCGTTACCGTGATCTTAAAATAATGGAACCGAAAAATAGTTTCCCAGTGAAATGTCCTGATATATTCAAACTGAGGGATCAAAATACACAAATATAGTATTTTTCCACTCAGATTCTTAACTAGTATAACAGTAATTCTTTATGACTCGGCTTGTGTATAAAAGAAATTTAAATGGACATTTTACTTGTAAAATAGAGTTAACTAATTAGAGCGTACTTCAGCTGTTGTTTTCATTATGAACTACTTTGCCCTGGTGGCAAATATGTTGCTATTGCACATAAAAGAACATTGCGTGACTCAGCTCAGGTTTGGAGCTCCTTGTTTATCTTAGATTACATCAATAACTGACATTCAGTTGTTTCTACAAACTTCTGTGCTAACAAGTTCCCATTGTGAGTAGCTGTAATCAATACTATGTTATGCTTATATCCATCAGTGCTAGCTGAGTGCTCCTTTGTTTTTGTTCACTTTGCGTGCACGCATTGTATTTTTCTCAGAAGTTTACTACGCATTAGTTTCTTATTTTTTCCTCGATTATGCCTCCTCGTTCAGCGAATTGCCACAATTGAGCTGTCACTATGGGTCCGTAATCACTCATGCTAGCCCAACTCAATGCTCTGCCAAGGAATTCGTTGATCCTTTTAGCTTCGGCACGAAATCTCGTGACCACAGGTACGAGGTCTCGCTTGGCCCAACACATCTTCAAGAACCAACATGCCAACAATCCCGCACCTCAGGCCATTGCTCCTCACTTGCTGGCCCCAACCGGGAATTCTGGTGTTTCCGTGGATCCTGAACCCCCCTTCTTGTTCTGCCGGTCGCCAACAACCTTCCCCCTCTCCAGGCTCTCAATTCTCGCCTGACCAACTTAGCCAGCTTCGCGAGTTAATAGCTGAAACAGTTGGCTCCCAATGTTCTGCCCCTGGTGAAGCTCCTGGTCTACTAGCGGACGTGCCTCTTCTGTCCCTGGCTAGCCCTCTGAACGTCGCGGCGATCCCCGCAACGGAACAGAACCTGAACGGTGTAAACCTTCCAAATGTCATCCAAGATGGCGGCCTATCTCTAAGCCAGTTTGTCACCAGTCTTCCACAGGCGTCCCAGGGTCCCGGTCAACAAATTGTTCCCAATGAACACGATCCTACTCTGCCACCGCCCCCGGAGAAACTCCGCTCGAAGATATCCAAATGCTGTCTTACTTTACACCTGAAAGCATCCAAGACGGACCCATACCTGCAGGGCTGTTCACTATTGTTTGCCCCATCTCATTGTTCTGTCTGCGCCGTGCGAGCCCTGAGGAAGTACCTTGCTCTGCGTCCAACCAGCAGGACATCTCCACTGTACGTCTTCCAATCTGGCAATTATCTCACCAGGTTAAGTCACCACTATCATCCGCACCCTCCTTCAACGGCTTGGTATTTCGTCTGAGCTCTATGCATCCCACAGTTTCAGGACCGGCGCCGCTACATCAGCAGCTGAAGCTGGTCTTCCCCCCTTGGCTTATCCAAACGCTAGGAAGGTGGTCCAGCAACTGCTACACTCTCTATATCAGAACTCTGCCTTCTGTCCTCCAGAAGGTTCCTGGTCTGTTGGCTGCCACAAACACCTCAGGACAAGGGATGTGGAACCCGCTACTACCACGTTTCACTCCTGGTCTTCCATAATTGTATAGTATAATATGCAGGCAGTATTTGGGATGTATTTTGGGTGCAAACCTGCTACTTTTACCTCCGCGTAGCAGGCTGGGTGGGCCCCCCACCCCACCTTAGTTTATTCACTCCTGGGTGGGGATGCGCTCCACTCGTTACCTCGTCCGATACCGTCCAGGGTGTGTCGCTGCCACCCTCACTGCACTGCTCATTGCTAGGGTGTGTTGCCGCCACCCTCATTCCATTATGTATATTACTAGGGTGTGTCGCTGCCACCCTCATTCCATTATTACTAGGGTGTGTCGCTGCCACCCTCATTCCATTATTACCAGGGTGTGTCGCTGCCACCCTTATTGCTCTACTCAGTTTTGGGTGTGTTGCTGCCACCCTTATTGCATGCACTTTATGGGGTGTGTTGCTGCCACCCTTGTTTTACCCCAGGGTGCACCCAACAACCTTTAGTCCCATTTACTGCCAAAGTCTGTGTATTCTATCTTGGTCTACATAGTTAAGCGATTAAGTTGTTAATGGACATTTTACTCATAAAATAGAGTTAACTAATTAGAGCGTACTTCAGCTGTTGTTTTCATTATGAACTTCTTTGCCCTGGGTGGCAAATATGTTGCTATTGCACATAAAAGAACATTGCGTGACTCAGCTCAGGTTTGGAGCTCCTTGTTTATCTTAGATTACATCAATAACTGACATTCAGTTGTTTCTACAAACTTCTGTGCTAACAAGTTCCCATTGTGAGTAGCTGTAATCAATACTATGTTATGCTTATATCCATCAGTGCTAGCTGAGTGCTCCTTTGTTTTTGTTCACTTTGCGTGCACGCGTCGTATTTTTCACAGAAGTTTACTACGCATTAGTTTCTTATTTTTCCCTGCCACACCCGCCCTTATTCAATAAAGCTGGACTACTGGCTTGGGTGCACACCTGCTACTTTTACCTCCGCGTAGCAGGCCGGGTGGGGCCCCCACCCCACCTTAGTTTATTCACTCCTGGGTGGGAATGCACTCCTCTCATTGCCTCGTCCGATACCGTCCAGGGTGTGTCGCTGCCACCCTCACTGCACTGCTCATTGCTAGGGTGTGTTGCTGCCACCCTCATTCCATTATGTATATTACTAGGGTGTGTCGCTGCCACCCTCATTCCATTATTACTAGGGTGTATCGCTGCCACCCTTATTGCACTGCTCATTGCTAGGGTGTGTTGCTGCCACCCTCATTCCATTATGTATATTACTAGGGTGTGTCGCTGCCACCCTCATTCCATTATTACTAGGGTGTATCGCTGCCACCCTTATTGCACTGCTCATTGCTAGGGTGTGTTGCTGCCACCCTCATTCCATTATGTATATTACTAGGGTGTGTTGCTGCCACCCTCATTCCATTATTACTAGGGTGTGTCGCTGCCACCCTTATTGCATGCACTTTATGGAGTGTGTTGCTGCCACCCTCATTCCATTATGTATATTACTAGGGTGTGTCGCTGCCACCCTTATTGCATGCACTTTATGGGGTGTGTTGCTGCCACCCTTGTTTTACCCCAGGGTGCACCCAACAACCTTGAGTCCCATTTACTGCCAAAGTCTGTGTATTCTATCTTGGTCTACATAGTTAAGCGATTAAGGTGTTAACAAAAATGTTGCTGTTTTTCTTTCGTTCACCATCTTGAGTTGTTCTCATGCATGAAAGATGTTTTACAGTTACCAGGAGCGATTGTTATGGCTTCCAGTACCAATAAGAAAATAATTATATGACTCCAAAAGTTTAAAAACAATTACGTAAGAATGTAGCCTTTTACTGACAATTTCACTGTGAAACTGATGATGAAGCCCGAATCTCTTTATGAAAAGACAAGATCTAAAGCAAACCCTTTCAAGTGAGTTGGATTGAAGAGGAGTCTGGAGTTTTTGACACTTAAGTGCACACACATTTTAACACTTAAATTTACCTTCTTATATTTTAATAATAGACATTGAAGTTTTTTGTAAATAATGGTACGCACTGATGTTCTTTAATTTCAAAGTACATTTAACAACATATTTCCACAACACTGTTTCTGTACAGTAAAAGAAATAAAAGTGGGTTCCCAGGAATTTTCACGGAACCAAAAAATTGTTACCGATAGTTTCCCATGATCTCTGGGCACGGAACCAAAAAATTGTTATCCATGGGATTTGAAATCCTGGGGCTTGCTTTGGATGTGGACGTCATGTTTTATTTTGCAAGTAGTTCAAGTCCTTTGATTGGCGTCCAACAAGAAAAAGAGCTTCAGAAGTTAACTGCAGTTCATCTTAGCTATGGAACCTTGCCTCTTCCTTGACACCATCATTCCTATCACTTTCATCTGAGTCAAATTCAATATCATCATCTTCATCTTTACTTTCACCACTGTCTTCATAGTTTGATTGGACGGCTGAGGGGAGTGTCCGGTTCTTCGTGGATACCACCTCGTCGTAGCATCACCCTATTGAACTGGCCAGCTGGTTTTGTAACAAGCAGATGGTAAAGTTCCTGCCTTTGCCATGGTTGTTTCTTGGCTCATGGGCCTCAGCCTGAGTGCTCTCCCATAAACTCTCATGAATTCTGTCAGCTTCGACTGGCAGTTGTCTAAGCTCAGGTCAAGAGCAGAAAGGGATTTCATCTAATATGGGCATTTCTTGAAACTGGAGCGTGCCTTCTGGTAGCAGATACCAGCTCTTAGTGGGTAAAGAAGAATGAACAACATGTTGACAATCTCTTCATACTCTTTTCCATGCAGTCTCAAAATGAACAACATGTTGCAGCATGGACAAACCGCCACCAAACATGCAAAATCAAAAAACCGTATCATAAAGTCTGTAACTGTGTGATGACAGTTTTGTAACCCGCACTGAGGCTTTACAGGGGGGGGGGGGGGGGGGGGGGGTTAACAAATTAGCCTAACAGACCATGCATGAAAACAAGGTTGGGAAATAAAATGTCTTAAAACTTTACAGCTAGCTAATGGGACACTTCACTTTAAGTCACATGACGAAGCTAGCTTGAAAACGAGGCTGAGAATTAAAACTTCTTATACCTTTATTAACTGTGGATAAAAGAAAACCAGAATAATGGGAGACATACAACTCAATGTTCCCAGTGTTAGCCTAAGCCAATGGGATATGACACCAGTCACATGACGAATCTAACATGAAAATAACGCTGCAAAATAAAGCTGCTTTTATAGCTCTTTTAACTGTCAATAAACTAAAACCAAAATATATAACGGGGATATAAAATGCAATGTTGTGAGTTTTTGCCTGAGCCAGTGGGACGCTACCACTAGTCACGCCACAAAGCTAGCATGAAAGCGAGGCTGAGCAATAAAAGTATTATAACGCTATCAACTGTGGATAAAACGAAACCAGAATGACAAGAAATATGAACCTCAATGACGTCCGTTTTGGCCTTAGGCAAACACTCACTCACTTAAGTGGCTGAATTAGGTATTCTTTGGGATATTACGTGTATAATCATGTGGCCAAATTAAAGTAACACAGAAATGTGCTGGTCTGTAAAATTTTTGACTGGTCCTTTAATGTTGATTAAGATACCGTGTTTATATCCAGCATCAAAATTAATGTTTTACAGATAAGTGATCTATGTTTCAGCTGTGGTGTACAAGAAATTTTATGACCAGACCAGGATATGTGATGCTCTCATTTTAACCTATGTTTGAGAGTGACAAAAAGTTAATAGCTTAACTCCTATCACTGTGAAATGGTCAGCTAAGTAAAATGCTCATACAGAAATGTTTCAGTGTGTCCAACATGAATTTGTTTTATTTTCACTGTCTTCCCATGAAACCTAGTCATAAAAATCTTCTTAAACACAAATAATAATATCAGCTGTTTCTATGTTTTAGGCAGAACCTTTGCGTGTGTGTATCACTGGAGCTGCTGGCCAGATTGCTTACTCTCTTCTTACATCTGTTTGTAAAGGAGATGTATTTGGACTTGATCAGGTAATTAGCAGGGCTCAAAAAGAAAAAAAAAATCCTCAGGTCACATTTTGGCAACTAGTCGGAGAAATCTAGTTGCCAGATGCAAATTTTTAGTCACCAGTTTCCATAGGTGAATCTTTGCTGATGTCATGATGTTTACATTGGGTTATTCCACAAAACATCAACACCCCTTTCCTCCACTCAGGATTATTATTTGCAAGTTCAAAAACCCCCCACCCATCTGGATTTCCATAAAATTGTTAGATACTGTAATTTTATATTCCAACAATGTAGAAGTTTCTTTTGGCATTTAGATGATCTTTCTGTGTTTGCTGTGAAAGTTAAGATTATATTTTCATATCGAATTTGAACGTGCTTACACATTTTACAAATAAGCTCACATTTCAGTGAACCTCTCTTTTTTTCTAGACTAGGCAAAATATACAGTAGTATTATACTACATACTCAAATGAAAGGTTCTTCTTTGTCAAGAAAAATGACTGTGAAAGAAGGAAAAAAGACACTTGGGGAATATTACTTAATGAGCTGTACTGCTGACCATTTGCCTTTCAAAATGGCCACCGAACGATTGTGAACAACCAAAATCGAAGGTTTCAGCTGTCGTATAAGGCTTGTTTAGTGGTAAATCAACCTGAAATGTGACCCTCCAAGGGAAAAGGGGGCTTAACTCAAAGTGTTTCAAGGGCGTTTATGTTTGAAACGCGTTTGAAACCCGTTTCAAACAGTTTGAAATGGGTTAAATGAGTTTCCAACTGTTTGAAACAGCGTAAGAACTGCGAGAAACACATTTCCCAGATTAGTCATGAGATTACTTCTATGTGTTGATGCAGACTTAGACAACATATGCACAAGCTGAAATACATTTGTGACCTTAATTATATTGTATACTTATCTCACCTTTTTGTTCCAAAAGAGCTCAAGAAATTATGTTTCTGTGAAGGTTGAATCCAACTGTAAATGATCCATGTTGGCATATGAGTTGCAATTGTTATCTTTATTCTTACATTGTGTTTTCGTTTTTAGTTTGTGTGGGTTTTCTATATTAAAAACAAATGGGTTTACTGGCTTCAGTACACTCACACAATCAAACTTTGCAATCTGCTCTGTGCAATTTTTATCAAACTACCAAAAAAATGGTCACCATTTTAACACAACACCTCTCTCTTCCTCACCCCAGTTATCAGTTCTCTTAAAAGCAAAGTTGGACCTCTAGTTTCTTGTCATCGTGTGAACTGTAAGAGCTTATTCACATCAATGTCTGTAAACAATAAAGTCACTATTCGCTGGTTGACAGAAGATGGTTGGAAAGGCATCGAACAGTCGTTTAAACGACAGTGTTTGTTGCCCACTTTTCAGTATTAGTCTGCAATTCTTCATGCCCATATATGGACATAAAATGTAAAACCACAAATTACGTAACTAACTTAACCAGGGTACGCGTGACTAAAGAAACAAAGTCGCGACAGCAGTGCAAAAATTCAAAAATTCATGACAAATACTTGGTGGAGATTCATTTTCAAAGGCGTTTTTTTTTTAAATGTGTAAAAATATCAACCAATAGCAAAGGCAAGAACAAGCTCCCGGGGAAGCCAGGGACGATCCGTGTTTGGTTATGAGGCTTTGGGAAACATATCTATTCATCTGCAAAGAGAATTGCTTGCATAAAGTAATAATAATGGGACACTGTACTGTAAGGTTTCACACTGTACGTTAGCACTACCGAGACTTTTAGCGACGTTTACTGTGTAAAATAGAACAATACTAAGTGAAACAAATGCACTTAAACTCATCAAAGTAGTTTCTGTTTGATATTACGGAGATATTGGCATGTATTTGCGATATTAAATTCGAGTTGATATAAAGTTTATTTTATTGCATTGCATCACATGCATTCTGCAAACACACTGAATGAATTCATAAAACGAGAACCCGTGTGGACCTCGAATTCAGTAATCATACGCATGTAAATCCAGCGTTTCAAACGCCATAAAAGTGTTTGCCCCATTTGAAACCCTGTTAAGTCAAAAGCGTTTCAAAATGTTTGAAACCCATTTATTTTTGTTTTAAACAATTGTGTTTAAGGCATTTATTCAAAATTATGTTAAGCCCCCTTTTCCTTTGGAGGGTCACAAATAAAAGAGCATTGACCTTGGGAAAATATTTAATTAAAGGTAGAAATCATTGTTTACTTTACTTGAATTGAGCAATTCTTTTTTTATGATTTATGTGATTTTTCTCAGTCTTTCATGATATCCTCAATATATTGCACATTGCTGCAACAAAAGGAAGGAAACTTAGAATAAAATTTAATGTTTAAGAAGTCTGTAGTTTAAAATTTTGAAAACACAAAGCAGTTTGTCAAAACATATCTATTGAAACGATGAAAACATGAACGAAAGTAACTCTCTAAAGTTTATTTTTAGGTTTAGAACCCCCCTCCCTTCAGGATTTCCAGAGCCTTTAATCCCCTCTCCAACATGCCCTCCGCAGGAGGATCGAGTGTGGATTTTTTCTGGAATAATCCATTTTCTCTCATTAGCATGTGACTCAACTCATAGAAGCCCTGGTCGTATAAATAAACTTAAAACTTAAACTTGACCAATTTGTTCAATTTTCGGCTCTCTGCAAGCAATATTGAGGGAATATGAGGTGTCAAAAACTGTGAAATTACTGGGTGGCAAAAAGTCAATGAGCCATACATTTTTTAAAATGAAGATGTGGTTGTTGCAGTGGTAATAATTGCAATTTGAGCAATTGCAAATTGACCCCCCCCCCCCCCCCCCCAAAAAAAAAAAAAAAAAAAAGAAAAAAAAAAGGTAAAGAAAATTTAGGGACTTCAACGGAATTCAAACCCATGGCCTCTGTGTTAGCACTGCTATGCTAAGGCAGAGGCCATGGGTTCAAATGTTCAAATCCTGTTGAAGTCCCGAAATGTTTTTTTTTCTGTTATTACCACTGCAACGATCATATCTTCATTTAAAATTTGTATGTCTGCATGAGTTCACATCATCTTCACCGAGCAATACATTCTTTGTAAACTTTGGAGTTTTTAAAAGACAATTTCTGTGAAACCATTTGGTATACCGGGCTTAAATTTTCAGAGTTAACTGAACTGTTATGATCTTTCAATATTCTGAGATTTTATTGTATTAGCTATGTCTAATAACAACAAGCGTAAGTTAATGAGGCAAAAAATGTAAACAAAGATTCACCTATAATAACCAAAAGAACAACTTTTTGGGGTTGGTTGAAAGTGTTAAAAATATTGTTTGATTATCCAGTATCTGCATGGTCGAGTGGGACACATTCACACTACACGTAGTGAATACGAAAATACAAAACTGGCTAATTTGTTTATGTGATTTGGTATTTTTTATTATGAATGCAAAGCAAGGTAAGATGAAATGTTTGTTTTAACTTTACTGTTTTAATTTAAATCTTAATAATAGAGAAATCTGGTTGCCAAAGTGGCAACTAAACCAGAATTTTTAGTCGCCATTAGGAGAAAAATGTTGGTTGCACCGGGAACCATACCAGTTGCAATTTCAAGCCCTGATTAGTCTTTCTTTTTGAAAAATCAGGAATCTTGTCAAGTCTTTGTTTAGGACAGACAATAATATTGTTAAGTATATTACGCACTGTAAATTATTCTTAGCCACTGGTCCTGACATTGTTGGATATTGAACCAATGATGACTGCCCTGGATGGTGTGGTTATGGAGCTGCAGGATTGTGCCTTTCCTTTGTTACAAGGTAGTGTATTGTGTTACTTACCTGTTGTCAAAGAACCAATCAGAATTTAAACAAAATACAATAATGGAACTTGTACCATGCTTTGAAAATTCATTCATTTTGTGCCAGTCTTCTATCCTTTCTCACTATCACTATACTCAGCCGAATAGAAAAAATTCTCTTATGAGTATCAACATGCAGACAAAACAACACAATAAAATTATTATACATTGAGGGTAATGTAGTTTATTAATTATAGAGTTAAAGTTACAACAAAAGCACCAAAGTAATTTTAGGATATATATAAAGAAAGGTACAGTAGCACTAAGAAAGGCTAGATGTAAGTACATAAGAGGTAAGAAAATTTTCTAAACAAACAATTTACTAACTGAATGGAGTAAGACAGCTAAGAGCATTTATGCAATAGTAAAAGGAGAAACTTAGGTATAACCAGAAACTCATAAGGGGTTGAATTCAACCCCTTATGGGTTTCTGGTGTAACATTTATTTAACAATTAGTCACCGAAGGCGACGTGAATATCGGCGAATAGTCACTGAGACGAAGTCGAGGTGACTATTCGCCAATATTCACGTCGCCTGAGGCGACTAATTGTTTTAGTATAATTACATTGATGATTATTCGAGAAAATAAAATTATTGATCAATTTCCGACCCCAAAACATCAAAAAATCTGGCTGCCATTTTGAAAACTGCTAGCCTTCAGTGCCATAATCACCGCGCGGTGATTATAGCGGGATAGTGCGAAACTCCTAGCCAATCACAGTGCTCTATTTTCGATAGTCATCGATGTAATTATACTAAAAGCCTTTATTATAAATGAAACCAAAAAAGCAGCCTCAAGTAAACTGGTCAGCGTGAATTTCAGGTGTGGTGCATGGCTTATTAATTAAGCGTCTTTGGTCCCAATGGGAACTTATATAACTAAACAATTAATCAACAACTAAAAGAAATCCATTAGTTTGCTCGATCGTGTTGGGGTTGTTTGACAGAAGAGATGTTTACATGATTGATCTGGTAAACATGGTGTTCCAGATATAAATTTGTTCAAGTTTCTCGTAGTCTATTATCATAAAATTTTGGGTGAGGATAGAACATTGACGTGGCATCCATTGACCCCCTTGGTCACTTGTTTTGGTCTCCCTACCCCAAAAAGAAATTAATGAAGGAGAAATGAACGATGAACATTATGTAAATAAACAGTATCAAACAATAGTGATAAGCTGTATGTAATAACATGTAGTTTGGCCAGTCATATTGACCACTTAAGTGCACGGTTGTCAAATAAATAACTATTACTATAAGTGAGGCGCTTTCGGAAACCACAAGGCATTTAAGAGGCAGTATCTGTAAAAGCGGTCCGGTGCATTCGGGGTCGAAAAATAGTTTGCCCTCAAACTTTACCCAGTAAATCATCTTAGTTCATAAGTAAATGAAACAACTTTCGTTTTGGGAAATATTTCAAAATACAGATTTTAGAGCGCTCAACTGTCAAACTGCCAAATGCCCTAAATTTGCATCTGGCGAAAGCCAAAAATTGGACAAATTACTAAGCTCGCTTCTCCAAATCCACAAAAAGTGAGAAAAAAATGATTATTATTTCTAGGTTACGGTGTTTATCAACAGTGTGAATAGCATGTGAATTTTGAATTTTGTTGAACTGTGTCTACAGAAAAATTAGTTCATTAGCACCTACGAGAGAACATTTTCAAACCGCTGCAAAGTACCTTCTCTTTGCTGGCGATTATTTCGTAAGTCCAGACCTGCCTGCTCTGATGTTCTACTTAAATGAACTAACAAGATGCTAGGAAGTATAGAAATCTAAAAATACTTTGCACTTTTGATCTTCCTTTAACGCAGAGACTTTGAACTTTTGGTGTTTTTGAAGACACGACAGCCAATTATGCAAATTAGCTTGATCAAGAAATTCCATTAGAAAATGTTGTACCCTTGTAATTTTTTGGCTCAATTGTCGGCAATATTTCTAAACTAAGCGGTTTAATAAAATAAAGTATATTTCAGTGTAGAATTACGCTATAACTATAATGAGGTTTCAGAAAAGTACATTATTAATTATGTTTAATAGTACCCGCTTGAGGCCGTTCTGAAGCATGCCGAAAAACTTTGCTGGCAAATGTTTTGATATTTCAGACCTAAATGCTCTAATTGTTGGGTTAAAAGCAGCTAAGGAGACACTTGTAAGTATAGAAATATAGAAATATTCCATTTTTTTATTCTTCCTCAAACACTTTTGTTCTTTTGCAAACGTGACCAGCACGTCTTGTTACCAACAAACTAAACAGACAAAAAACCTCTCTTTGCTCATGCGTTTCACACAAATGCTACACAGATAAAAAAACTTACTTTTTAAACCTCAAAAAGTGCTAAAAAAAAAAAAAGCGATGCATATTTTTTAGTTTGGGTAGTCTTCAGATGCTATTTAAAACAACAAGACATTCGGGAGAGTCTTTATGTCACGCAACTATCGTCTTCTCAGTGGTAAAAACTAATTGTCAGTCAGGTATTTCCCATTTCTGTTTTCATTATTTAGCTTCAAGGAGTTTGCTTACATGCCTGTAATGGATAATGGAGTTTTGATTCTTAGTTTGTCAAGCATTGTAATATTAAAGATCAAGCAGATCATGCCAAGAAGGTTTTAATTTGTCATGTTGTTTTTGCAAACAGTTCTCAACTATCATGAGGATTTTATGTATCCAAATATTTGTTACTTTTAAAGACTGCTGCGACGTTTGCATCATTGAAATTGTCCCTACTCACTCGAAGTGGTAACAGGAGCAAAGATCCTGACCAGAGGGGTGTGGTCCGGACAGAATTTGCAAATGTACTGAAACTGGATTTTACGGCACATAGCGGAGTACATTCTATCCTTTTATGTTCCTGTATCCGTCTCATTCTGTGTTCATTTCATGTCTGTTCCCACATTTAATTGTGGGAAAAAAATTGGCCCCTATGAAATGTTCAGTTGTGAAATAAGTGTAATCACAGGACCTAAGTCACTGCTGTGATTACATGTTGAGGGTTTGAACAATAAAGAAGGAAGATGTGAACGAACTGCTTAGACAATTTTGCACCACCAGTTTGCTATTTTTCATGGAGGGGCGTTGATGTTGAATGAAATTTATCATCTTGGAATGGTCAGGTTTTACATAATAGTTTTGTAAGCTTATGCACCGTTTACCGGGAATAAAGAAAAACTGGAAGGAACTAAAAGACAATCAGTAATTCGACTGAGGTTAACTTGTTTATTAGGTTCTCTATTCTCGCATTCACTTAATTACAATGGGGTTGCAAAAGAGGTTACTTTGCCAACTTGTACCAAAAACCTTATTTTTGTACCAAAATTCTGGGCTATGATTGGTTCAATTAACAAAGCTCGGTCATCCAAGGTCTAGTCAGTCCCTTGTCCTTCATCACAGTATCAGGCATACCGTAAAATTACGAAAATAAGCCCCGGGGCTTATATTTTTCAAAGGCCCTTTTCGAGGGGCTTTTCTACAGAGGGAAATATGTGTTTCAAAATCGATTGGGCTAGCCTTATAGTTGGAAGTAAATTTACCGTTTTTGCTTTGTTTTACTTTGTATTTGAGGGCAATTTTCCAAGTACAAGCACCCGGAGGGCTTATATTTGGAGGGGTGATTTAATGGAGGGTTTTTTGCATTACGAGTTTGGGGGCTTATATTTGGAGGGGCTTATACATGGAGGGGCTTATTTTCGGAATTCTACAGTATCTCAAAAATCAAATGGAAATTGTCTTCATCAGTAATTATGTTTACAGCAACGAAGCAATAACAAAGACTCCGACAATATAAGAACCAGAGGGGGGACTCCCATATAAAAGTGACTGGGATGCTTCTTGGAAAATTAAGATTAAACCTCTGAGGGAGACCAATGTGGGTGTGGCTCAAGCTTAAACTGATCCTTGAAGGAGACCATACTAAAACAGGCATCACGGTATTTTCTTTTTGTAAATTTCTTTATTCACAGCCCTAAGTGACACCTGCATGGACAAATATGGTGTCTTTCCATCCCAAACACCCCGAGTGACACCAAAATCTGCAATTTACTCCCTAAGTGAGATGACGAGCATCCCTGTCACATTAATATGGCAGAGACACCCATCTTTACTACTGAAATTGATAGGAGTATCTTTGGGACTCACTTTCGCCAATAGCTCATTCTCTGTCTTGCTTTCGCTCTTTTCCGCATTTGGTGAAAGCGGCATTGGACGTCGCCTTCTTGTTCAAAATCTCATTTTATTGCAGGGAATATATGTTTGTACACAACTCAGTGTACATCATATGTCTTTTGGGACAAAAACAACTGAACCCACCGGCCAAATCGAAAGCAGTTCTTGTTGTTGTTGTTGTTAATGTTTTGTTTGCTTTTTACCTTGTAGGGTTTAGAGTAGCTTGTATGGATGTAAGCAATGAAACTTATTTCAAACTACAGGAACTTGTGCGAAAAAAATTAATATATGAAATTTATAATTTATTTCCAAAACCAAGGTTAACCTCATGACCTTGAAGAAGTCACGATGCTTCGATGGACATGACAACTTCCCATTTATGGTATCTCTCAGCATATATCCATGTTGGACGAATGCTTTACATCATGTATTAAATTTAACTCATCATATCCTCATTAACTTAGCGACAAGCCAAAAGGTGAAGGTCTAAACAGACAATCCGTTTTCTTATTGTGTGACTGGGTGCGTTTGTGGTATACCCTAGAAATTACAAGCGATCGCGCTTCAAAAACTGTAGATGTCACCATTAAACAATGCAACAACGAAATTTCTGTTTTACTTGGCAATATTATTAAACCGCTTAGTCTAGAAATATTGCCGACAATTGAGCCAAAAAATTACAAGGGTACAACATTTTCTAATGGAATTTCTTGATCAAGCTAATTTGCATAATTGGCTGTCGTGTCTTCAAAAACACCAAAAGTTCAAAGTCTCTGCATTAAAGGAAGATCAAAAGCGCAAAGTATTTTTAGATTTCTATACTTCCTAGCATCTCCATAGTTCATTTAAGTAGAAAATCAGAGCAGGCAGGTCTGGACTTACGAAATAATCGCCAGCAAAGAGAGGGTACTTTGCAGCGATTTGAAAATGGCCTCTCATAGGTGCTTAATAAGTAAACTAATTTTTCTGTAGACACAGTTCAACAAAATTCAAAATTCACATGCTATTCACACTGTTGATAAACACCGTAACCTAGAAATAATGATCATTTTTTCTCGCTTTTTGTGGATTTGGAGAAGCGAGCTTAGTAATTTGTCCAATTTTTGGCATTCGCCAGATGCAAATTTAGGGCATTCGGCAGTTTGACAGTTGAGCGTTCTAAAATCTGTATTTTGAAATGTTTCCCAAAGCGAAAGTCGTTTCATTTACTTATGAACTAAGATGATTTACTGGGCGAAGTTTGAGGGCAAACTATTTTTCGAACCCGAATGCACCGGACCACTTTTACAGACACTGCCTCTTAATAGGAGCCTTCCAGGGACCAAATGGAAGTAATATATAAATTGATAAATGAGAAAAATGGGTAAAAAGGAGGTAACTAATGGACACAATTAAGAAGGGAATTTATTGATCGGTTTATTAAGAAATTAATCTGCATAAATTGACCAGTCAGGTTTTCTCAAAATAATTTTAACAAGTTTTCAGTAAAAGGCCTAATGGTACTAAGGCACTCATCTGTCTAGATGAAGAGCTGTTATGGTCCAAAGGAGTGCTTGGAAGCCATTCTCCACATTCACTGATAATACAGACCATGTGGTTCTTGCTCACCCAGCAGTTTTGTTTGAGGGACTTTTAAGAGAACCATGACATGTATGTTGAAGATTTTGTCCTCAGCACATGACTTATGAGGAAAAACCCACGAATAACGAGGAGTTGTTCAAGCCAAGGTGTTTGCTACCAGTTGACAGAGGTGCCCTGTTAAATTAAACTGTTCAAAACATTTCTGGAACTAAGACCTGAAGAAATGCAAAACAGTGGTCCATTTTATCTTGCTATGAAAGAGCGTCCCAAGACCCTAGGGTGGTATAAGTGACAAGGAATGGGCATCAACAACATTAATTCCTTTATGAAGAATATGGAACAGGTGTCGCTATAATTTGTAGTGAAATTTACCTTAAGTAGTCATAAAAAGCGGTACTTACTCATGATCACTTACTATTAGTAATTGGGGCAAATTAAAGCAAATGGAACCCCATAGCTGAAACATTTTAGTAGTGATGTAGATAGTCATGTGATCATATGCCTGTCCATCCGCACCACAGGCATACCAATGTATTAAAAATAACTATGGCAACCCAAATGCACGTCTTGTTTTTTTTGGAGGGAAATTGCTGAAGCTGCTGAGACAATTAAAGAGAAATATAAAGACACAACAGAAAGAGGAGATTACTTCTGTATCCATCTAAAGTATTAAGCTTAGATTAATAATTATTGTCCACAAATTTGGAATGTATAGAGAAAGAGAAAGACATGTACAGAGAAAACGAGAAAGTAGGTGACAGGCTAGCAAAGCTCAACAACAAAAAGAGCAGCAGATAGCTAGAGAAAGAGGTAAAAAGCAAAGTAGACGAATTTTGTTGGAAGAATAATATGAACATTTTGTGTGCTGCATGTGCAAAGTTGTTTTTTGCTATAATTAGACCTTTTTTGCTGTTCTTGTTGCAATCACCGTTTAGCATTACACTATTTTATTTTTTGAGTAAATTGTAAGTGTATTGATCATGAAATTTACAATTATTAACTATGTTTGGCAGGCTTTGTAGTTCCCAAGGTTGTTAATTTCTCTGGAAAAGCTAACTAAAAAACTAACAGCCACCATCACAGAAAAGAAAACAAACTCAAACTCTTCTTTTCAAAGGGCTTGTTTTCACAAAAGTACATTGCAGAAAACTTTTTGAGAGATCAAAGTTTCAATTCACCTTCATTTTTGACCGGGTTTTTTGTCTACGACAGCTGGTTTCTTTTGCTCTTCATGTAGGCCACTGCATAGGTATCACTGGAAGTTGGAATCAAACATTCAGGGGTTTCAATAAGCTACTTTGCTCAGAGCAGTCAGCTCCTTTTTTCCCAAAAGAAACAACTAGTTTGAATAATGTCGTAAACAACAAAAATCATAAAATCTGAATGAAAACGTAAGCTTAATAATGATGTGTTTTCAAGGACCTCTAGTTTTATGTTGTGCTTCGTTTACACAAACGCTGTATTTCAGTTTATTTTTCTCACGTTTCTTCATAGGTTTACTCAAAATTGTTTATGTGCAAATTTACTGAAGGTCAAATATTGACATTTGTTCTCTGCTTGTAAGAATAAAATTATTGATTGTGTGGCTCTGAAACCTGAATGAAAGCTATAAAATTATTTTCTTGAATGAAAAACACACTCTTTTTTACTCAATTTAGTCCCCAGAAAACTGACAATCACATTTTAGGGCTTTGAAATTGCAAAATTGTTTGGTGGAGCATGCCCCCAGACCCCCCTAGAAGGCGGTGACCAATAGCTACAGATTCAGTTACAGGCAGTTATTCTGTTCAAACCTGCTGGCTTACTTCAGTATAGTTATTGAAACCCCTGATGATTTTAAATTTCACAAATTTACAAGGGCTGATTTGTGTGAAATGGGTGTTAAAATGAGGAAAGTATGTTTCAGAGAACTCAGCACCTAAAACGTTCCTAGCGAGAGCAGGGCCCTGTCCCTCACCCCACCCCACCCCCCCCCCCCACTCCCTTCAGGAGAGTGTGCCTCTGGCACATGTTTTTGCCACCTGTCAGGAATGGTCCCTTACCTGCTGAGCTAAAATTTAGGGATTGATCATGCCTATAGGCACGATGGATAATAAATGAGTTTGTGTACTTGTTGGTATTGTATCAATTAGGTCCATGACATTTCTTTTTCGACCTGGTGCTATAATTATTAGAACTTGTATTGAAGGGCTTGTGTTCCCCCTCACTCCATACTATATCTGATTAAAATTATTAATAAATCATTATTAACAGAGCTGTTCCCGCCTGTCGAAAAAAGTTTGTCAGGCGTGATAAAGCTAGCACCTTTGTATAATTTTATTATGTGTTCTCAGATTAAATAATTCTCAATGATCTATTTTGGATCCACTCTATTTGATCCAATAAATATGCAGGTAAACTATAATGAAATGATTGATGGCATACTGGAGGACTGATCTAATACAGGCACAGAAAAATTGAATCAATGAAAGACTCTCAATGCATCCACTCACTTGAGTTGCTTTAAAAGATAAACTCACTGAGATGCTTTGACCATATATCCATATGATCGTTTCATTAATTATTTTTAAGAGCTGTGTTAAATTCTTCAATATATAGTAGACCCCTTTGGTACGGGCAGGACATGTGGGAAAACTTTACGAAGCAACGGGGAGAGATGGTTGCTATAGCAGCAGGCCACCTCACTGTTATTGGGTTTGCTGGGTAACCGTGCTATATACATAAAGGTCTATGAAAAAGGACATGTTATCATTTTGACAAATTCTAAAATTCTTTTTTTACAGGATACAAAAATTATTGGCCGAATCGCAATTAACTTAATTTCGAAGTTTTGTTGGTGGCTGTCTTAAGCTATTGTCTGGCAGTTTTTTTTCCTGTTCTATCAGTTGTTTTATTTTTCTTTTAGAGGTAATTCCAACTGCTGACCCAGAAGTAGCTTTTGATAACATTGATGCTGCAATCTTGGTTGGGGCCATGCCACGAAAACAAGGTATGGAGAGAAAGGACCTACTTAAAGCCAATGCCAAGATTTTTGTTGTTCAAGGAAAAGCTCTGGACAAGAAGGCTAAAAAGACTGTTAAGGTATGTTTAAATTAATATACATGTTTTTACTTGGTCTCAACTCCCAAACAGGAAGTTATATCCATATGATCATTTCATTAATTAATTACTGAAGTAATGACTATTTTCCTGCTATGTAGTTATAATTATTTCAAATCATATTATTTTTTGCTCTGCAAAATCTGAAATAATTATTATAAATTATTCTTCAAGACTCAAAATTATTGGGTCAAATTATTGTAATATTCTCGATTTTTGCAGAACAAAATATTTTGAGGTCATCTCAGCTTCCTCAGCTTGTGAGAATTGTAAGGGTGTTAAGGTCAAGCCAATAGATTCTATTATTGTCATGATTATTTGAGAATTAAATAGTTTCACTTGTTGTCACTGCTGGTGTTAATAGGGACCTCAGTTTTACTCTCAGTCTGTATTAAGCAGCCAGTTTTCAAAGAACGGTCAGAGACTGTTGGAACTCTGCTGCTACCATGGCCTCTGCATCACCAACAGCTACTTCAAGGCAAGGAGCTGCACAAAGTGTCTTGGAGACATCCTCGGTCCCGCCACTGGCACCAGCTAGACCTCGTCATCACTAGGAGAGCGGACCTCAGCAGCGTCCTTCACACGCAAAGCTTCCACAGCGCAGACTGTGACTCGGATCACTCCCTCGTTGGCAGCAAAATCAGGCTGAAGCCGCGTAAGATCCATCATGCCAAGTCTAAGGGTCGTCCTCGCATTAACACCTGCGCTACTGCCGAACCAGCTAAGGCTAAGAGCTTCGCCGAGACCCTTCAGAAGAAGCTTGCTGACCAGCCCACAACCGAAGACACGGACACCAAATGGTCTCACCTCCGCGACGCTATTTACGACTCGGCCATATCGGCTTTCGGGAGAAAAGAGCACAAGAATGCTGACTGGTTCGAGGCGCATTGGGATGAAATGCAGCCAGTCACAGAAGCCAAAAGGATAGCCCTGCTGGCATACAAGCAGAACTCTTGCCATAGCACACGCGACGCCCTCAGTTTAGCTAAGAGCAGAGCCCAGCACACTGCCCGCCGCTGTGCTAATGTGTACTCGCAGAACCTGTGCGCAAAGATCCAGACAGCCGCCGACTGTGGCTACACCAAAGGGATGTATGAGGGGATCAAGACGGCTACCGGCCCCACAAGCGTCAAAACAGCACCGCTCAAAGCGAAGTCTGGCGAAGTCATCACCGGCCAAAGCAAGCAGCTGCAGCATTGGTTCGAGCACTATCTCGAGCTCTACTCGACCCAAAACATAGTGACAGACGCTGCCCTTGATGCCTTGCCCGGACTTCCAGCCATGGAGGAGCTAGACGAGATGCCCACTCTGGAAGAGCTCAGCAAAGCCATTGACAACCTCACCTGTGGCAAGGCACCAGGGTTGGACAGCATATCAGCAGAAGTCCTAAAGCATGGCAAACCTACCATCCTCCAGCCGCTTCACGAGCTCCTCTGCCATTGCTGGGAGAAAGGGCACATCCCACAAGACATGAGAGATGCTAGTATAGTCACCCTTTACAAAAACAAGGGTGACCGAAGCGATTGTAATAACTATCGCGGCATTTCACTCCTCAGCATTGTGGGCAAAGTCTTTGCACGTGTTGCACTGGGTCGCCTGCAGAGTCTTGCTTCACGGGTTTATCCAGAGTCCCAGTGTGGCTTCAGAGCCAGCAGATCCACAGTAGATATGATCTTCTCCCTCCGCCAGCTGCAGGAGAAGTGTCATGAGCAGCAGCAGCCATTGTTCCTCACTTTTGTGGACCTGACGAAAGCCTTCGACTTGGTCAGTTGTGGTGGGCTCTTCCAAATCCTTCAGAAGATCGGCTGCCCACCAAAACTCCTCACCCTCATCACTGCCTTCCACAAAGACATGCAGAGCACCGTCTGCTTTGATGGAGCCACCTCGGATGCCTTCCCAGTCAGCAGTGGAGTAAAGCAGGGCTGCGTTTTGGCGCCAACCCTGTTCGGGATTTTCTTTTCGATGTTACTCCACTACGCCTTTGCCGATTGCTCTGAGGGTGTATACATTCGGACGAGGTCAGACGGCAAGCTTTTCAACATTGCCAGGCTCCGCGCCAAAACCAAGACTCTTAAAGTGCTAATACACGAGCTGTTGTTCGCGGATGATGCTGCCCTGGCATCCCACAGTGAGGCAGGCCTTCAACGCTTGGTTGATAAGCTGTCTCGTGCCTGCAAGGAGTTTGGCCTTACCATAAGTCTAAAGAAGCCAAACATCCTAGCCCAAGATGCAGAGACACCTCCCGTCATTACCATCAACAACACTGTACTGGAGGTCGTGGACTCTTTCACTTACTTAGGGTCAACAGTGTCAAGCAAGGCGTCGCTAGATGCCGAGATCAGTTCAAGGATTGCCAAGGCAGCCGGCGTTATGGCCAAACTCAACAAGAGTGTGGATTAACGACCTGTTGAGCGAGAGGACCAAGCTGCAAGTCTACCGATCTTGTGCTCTTTCCACTCTCCTATATGGAAGCGAGTCGTGGCCCACATACACCAGACAAGAGAAGTGGCTCAACGGGTTCCATCTCTGCTGCCTTCGGCGTCTCCTTCAGATCAAATGGCAGGACAGAGTCTCCAACACCAATGTTCTTCAACGAGCCGACATGCCGAGCATGCCTACGCTACTCATTCAAAGACACCTACGGTGGCTCGGTCATGTTCACCGTATGGAACCTGATCGCCTGCCAAGGCAAGTCCTCTACGGGGAACTTTGGGAGGGCGCTCGACCCGTGGGCCGACCTCTCCTTCGCTTTAAGGATGTTTGCAAGCGTGACCTACGACTCGCTGAATTCAATCCCAATACCTGGGAGGACCTCGTGCAAGACCGCACCACCTGGCGTCACGGTGTGAAGGAGGGGGCACTCATGGCAGAGACGAAGGCCAGGGCCGAGGCGACAATCAAGCGGGCGGCGAGAAAGGAACAACAAGTATCAGTTTGTGAGGCTACCAACTACATCTGTACCAGCTGCAACAAAGACTGCCACTCAAGAATCGGGCTTTTGAGTCTTTTGAGCCTGTCGACACTGATGCGCTGACCATCGCCTCTCCGAGACGAGGATGCCATAGATTAGGCATCCACCTCTATTAAGCAGCTGCAGCCTCCCTGCAGCAGTCCCATGTTTGTCTTTTTTTGTTATTTTTACCTGTATTAAGTGACCACTCCTGAGTGGAAACTAAGCGTAGTTACTAAAACCCGGAACAACCCACAACGACCCACAAGTCGTATTTGTCCTTTTCGCCTGTTTCTGTGGCTTTCGCGGCCGTTTTTCGGCCTGCAGTTGCACTTTAAAGCGAACTTTGACTTGTGGAAGCTGTGATTTGAAAAAAGTGATGTCACAAGTGGTGATTTGAAGTCACAGCGCAAAATGGAACATTACCGCGCGATCTATGCCCAAGTTATATTATTTTGCAAAAAAATTACCTCCCGACTTGATTACTTCGGACAACAATTCCGAGTAACTTTGGGACAGACAGCAGAGATACATTCCAGCAGGGGATCAAACAGCAGAAATGATGAAAAAATTCCTCGAAAAATAAAATAAAATAAGAAGCCTACAACACGGGGTATTCCCAGGCGGTCACCCATCCAAGTACTAACCCCGCCCGACAGGGCTTAACTTCGGTGATCAGACGAGAACCAGTGTTCTCCCTGTGGTATGGTCATAGACGAGAGTTAGGGAGAAAATTTTACTTTTTTGCCGAGTATGTAAACATGTAAGCGAGGCACTCATTCATTACCCTGCTCAGGCAACCCTGACCTTCAAAACAGGTTATGAAGTCCTCTTTTGTAGCTGTAAATGAATTTATGCGACCTCTTACACGGAGCTTAATTTTTGAAAAAAATTCAAAAGTGAAATTTTGATATTTTTTTCTTGGGTCGTTTTGAGATCGTCCTCGGTTGTTTGAAGATCGTTGTGGGTCATTGTGGATCGTTGTGGGTCGTTCCGGGTTTTAGTAACTACTGGAAACTAAGCTATATGTCCTTTCTGTGGTATTTTATTGTGTTCAAAATGCAATCCTGGCACAGCCATCATCGCTATAAAGAAATAACATGAGCTACTGTAAGCTGATACTTGTATGTTTAGTATCGTTAACGATTTTCAGATGTCATCCGATTTATTGCACAGTACTTTTACGCAATGTTACCTATGCATAGTATACCGTTAAGTTACAACTTGGCCCTGAACTTTGTTTGAAGTATTGTTCACTTAAAAGAGTGTTGATTATCCTATTTTTTCCTTGCATGCGTGTTATGCCATTGAAATTGACATTAGACCATGCCCAGTGAGTATTTTTAGGAGCTTGGCCTCCTTGTCATCTAACTCTGGTGGCGGCTTTAAGTGAATCAAAGGACTCTATGAGCCAACTCGTGAATAGCTGAAGATGTTTGTGTTGAGCGGGGGGGGGGGGGGGGGGTAGGGGAGGTCTCCAGTCAGTTAAGGGTAGCTGTGTCTTGATTAAAACCTGTTAGTCCAGAAAAACCTTGTCAAACTTTGTTATGCATTTGAAAACGGTGATAAAACTTACAGATAAACTGCTCAGTAAGTTTTGACTCCGCTACCATAGTCAAAGAGTTTGCCACCTGAATCTATACATTGTACACTGTTTTGTGACCCAATTTTAAGGTTATATGCCGACATTTAAGATTAAGGAGTAACGAAAGTCAGATTTTAGTACCTTCTGTTTTTAGACACTGAACAGATCTCCATTTAAATCTGTACTTTTAAATGTCATCATCTTTTTTGGAATATTCTGCAGGTGGAACATTCCACGTATTAACCAGTGAGAGTGGATATTTTGATCGATATCACTTAACATTTGTAAACAACGTGGTGACGTTACCCAGGTTTTGGGTTATATGATACATGGAAATATCCAAAATAAGATAAAATAAACATGCTGTAATCTATAGCATACATGTAGTTTAATTTTTTATCATTATTATTTTTAATTTTTTAAGTCTTAGGGTTATGTATTTCGCGTGCATGAAGGATTTCAAAATCAAAGCTGCAATGAAACTCGAAATGTTCCTCCTCTGTCCACTAAATCAAATTACGGTCAATCGTAAACTTAATGATAATGTCTTGTACATTATACCTTCTTTCTGGTGCAGCTGCGAGGAAAGTTGAGACTTGTTTTATCCGCTAAGTAGAAAGAGCTACAGTTGGTGGACTGGTTTAACTCAAATATGTCAAATCATGTTTATTTTTCTTCCGTGCCGTTCGGTGTTATTCATCTCTAAAAATAGAAAAGTATGCGTGACGACAAACTTCTAGCGCATGTCATGTCTTCCCTTTCGCAGACACCATAACAGCATAAAGCATAAACTTATCTACAAGGAAAAGAGAAGCATTTTTCTTCTTCGTTTACCCCACTTAAGTGCATGCATTTTCTAGCCTGCGCGCAGACAAAATTAAACTCTGGTTAACTCCATCTGCGAAACAGCACCGAAATCCTTGTTCTGGACTTCCAGCTGTGTACCCAGATTTGAGTACGCGCCACGATTGGCCAGTTAAAAAAGGCCTTTGTTTTGTTTGTCGTGATCACCAATCAGGTTGAAGGGAAATTCGAAACGCACTTCCGGTAATGCGTTGAGTCCGTTGGGGGTCCAGAACAAGGATCTCTTGCGCTGCTTCGGAGACGGTACCAATCAGATTTTAGTTATCGTCTGCACGCAGGCTAGCATTTTCTGACTGTACGCAAAGAATACCATGTTGTTAGCTCCTTTCAAAAATAAGTCAAACACATGTTTTTTGTCATATGTTTCAACACTCGATTTCTTAATGTCGCTTTGCTTCGGAATATTCCGCCCGTTATCCAATAAGACACCGAAAGAATGTGCGATAACATCTTTGTTCTTGGCGGATCGACTCTAGAGTAATGTCGCAAATAATAGCAACAGGACGAGAAGCGACAACCAGAAGTACATCAGCGTAGTGTTTTCATGCAGGCTTAGTGCAATTTGCACTATTTAACCTTTTGCTGAATTTAACTTGTAATTGCTGTTACACGTTGTCGGTAAAACGGGCCACCTCCAGTTTTTGAGCTATTTTGAAAAAATAGCTCATATGTCAGTGGTGAGCGTATGTATCTTTGTACCTTTGTATCTTTGTATCTTTGTATGTTGGGATGTTTGTTCCAAGAGCCAATAAG
Organism: Porites divaricata; assembly: GCA_038088405.1. Taxonomy (NCBI): domain Eukaryota; kingdom Metazoa; phylum Cnidaria; class Anthozoa; order Scleractinia; family Poritidae; genus Porites; species Porites divaricata. The sequence continues at coordinate 12,625,694 of JBBMOI010000007.1, forward strand.
GTTAAAGGTACTATGAGTTGATGCTTAGGAACCAATGAGATCTTGGCATCTATTTAAACATGGCATTGGTAAAGGTTGAACTAGGGCACTTTGAGACCGCCATCTTGATTCTTCACAATTTCTTTGTCTTTTATTACGGCTACAGGTGTTTGGAAGCGTTACATAAAATATCTTCATGATTCAAACGCTGTGAACAGTGATGCAGCTGTTTAAGGGTTCATATTTGTGACCCTCCAAGCGAAAAGGGGGCTTAACTCAAAGCGTTTCAAATTGTTTGAAACGGGTTTCAAATGCTAGGCGTTTAAAATGCAACGGAACACGTTTGCATGTGTTTCAAACGCCAGACCTTTTGTAGATCTGTCAACAGCTAAAATTATTTCAGGTACAAACATAATTATTCCACACAAGTCAGGAACAGTTATCCGATTATGGTTTTTGAAAACAAAACTAGTAGCTTTAAAATCGTGAAACAGTGAAGTTGAGACCGAAATCAAAATTCAAAATAAAACAAATCAACTTAATAATACAATTCTGCAATAAAGCAAAAATATTCCTGTTGTTTGATGTGAAATTGCTGTTTGCGCTATGTACAGCTGATGTATCCCGTAAGAAACGTAAGAAACACGTTTCCCACATTAGTCATGAGATTACTTCTTTGTGTTGATGCAGACTTAGAACAACATATGCACAACCTGAAAAACATTTGTGACCTTATATCGTATACTTATCTCACCATTTTGTTCCAAAAGAGCTCAAGAAATTATGTTTCTGTGAAGGTTGAATCCAACCGTAAATGATCCATGTTGGCGTGTGAGTCGCAATTGTTCACTTTATTCTTACATTGTGTTTTCGTTTTTTTTTGCTTTTAGTTTGGTGTGGGTTTCCATATAAAAAACAATGGGTTTACTGGCTTCAGTACACTCACACAATCAAACTTTGCAATCTGCTCTGTGCGATTTTTATCGAACTACCAAAAAAATGGTCACCATTGTAACACAACACCTCTCTCTTCCTCACCCGAGTTATCAGTTCTCTTAAAAGCAAAGTTGGACCTCTAGTTTCTTGTCGTCGCACAAACTATAAGAGCTTATTTGCATCAATGTCTGTAAACGATAAAGTCACAATTCGCTGGTTAACAGAAGATGGTTGGAAAGGCATCGAACAGTCGTTTAAACGACGATGTTTGTTGCCCGCTTTTCCGTATTGGTCTGCAATAATATTATTCTTCATGTCCATATATGGACATAAAATGTAAAACCACAAATTACATAACTAACTTAACCAGGGTACGCGTGACTAAAGAAGCCAAGTCGCGACAGCAGCGCAAAAATTCATGACAAAATGATTACCACCAGTTTAACTGTTTTATGTTTTGATGATTTACAGGTCCTAGTTGTTGGTAATCCTGCCAATACTAACTGCATGATCACACAAAAGAGTGCACCATCCATCCCAGCATCAAATTTTTCATGTTTGACAAGACTGGACATGAACAGAGCTAAGTCTCAGGTAAGAGCAAGCACAGTTATACCATTCTGTGATGACTCTGTTTTTCTGGGTTCCACTAGTCAGGAATCAAAAGAAAATAAAATGTAAGCGCTGTTTTTTTTATAACATTCCATTGTCTTGCTGTGCAAATTCTACATGACCAACTGAAATTACAAGTGTATGACTTCTAAAGTTTCCTGCAATCCACCTATAATACTGTAGTGGTTCTTTGTTTAGCAGGTAGACTGCCAGTCCCACATCAAAATGTAACCACCAGATTGTACATTTCAAGTTCAAATTCAGAAGACAGTACTTGTATTGAAACTATTGTTGATATTTACCAGGTGAAATAGATTATCTTTTTTGTCACATTGAAGATTGCATCAAAGGTTGGAACAAGTGTGAAAAACGTGAAAAATGTTATCATTTGGGGAAACCACTCATCAACTCAGTACCCAGATGTCAATCATGGTACAGTTGCTTTGCCTGAACAGTCTGAGTCATCAATCAGAGGAACAGTAAAGGATGACAACTGGCTCAATGGGGACTTTATCAAGGTAAAATTAATTTTAAAAAAAACATTTCTTTTACTGGCATTTGTTTGTAAGGTGTTACTGTACTTACCTTTGAATCAGGAATGTAACTTATCGTATAATATTAAGTCCAAATTAATTGCATGTGTGCGGTATTCACATGGATGTTTGGGGCTTGTTTTATTACCTGCAATGGACACAAATGTCCAGCACTGGCCACAAGATCCCTACTTTCCTTTTTTATCCTTAGTTCCACACTTCTCAGACGTGTGGAAGTGTGGTAAAGTCTGACAAAGTAAGGATGTCACACTTTTCCCCTGGTCACGAAACCTCTGTCATTCTTTACTTAATTAGTTCTACACTTCTCACAGGTGTGGAAGTGTGGAAAGTCTGACAAACTAAGGATAATGCACCTATCAATGTTAAGCCCCAGGGTGGGGGGCGGGCGGGCTACCCACGGGAAATTGACTGAGCGTGCCTTCCCCAGGGTCGGGAATTTGACATGGCCGCCATCTTGGAAGACCGAGAGAAACTGGAAATGAGTGACCTGCCATCTTGGTAATACCCAGAAGTCACCAGAGGTGAATGACCTCTGCTTTTCTTGAAAGTAACAAGACAACATGAGCAAAAGAATGGTGAGGAAATCTGTTTTATTTTTCGGTATATATGAACCATCACTTCTTTCATTGTATGATTGAATGTTTATAAATAGAAGAGTCCTCGTTCCTTCTGTTTCTGTTTCTATGTGAGATTGTAAAAGACATATCCTTTCCAACCTGTCAGTTATTAAGTCCTAACTCTGTTAGAAAAAGTTACCCCAGAGGTGGGAAATTGACATTTAGTAGGTGCCTGGGGGTGGGGAATTTGACTCTGGCTGCCATTAAAATGTCAAATTCCCCTGGGTCTGCCCCCCCCCCCCCCCCAACCCTGGAGCTTAACATTGATAGGTGCATAATGTCACACTTCTTCCCTAGGCATGTAACCTCTGTGATTCTTTACTTAGTTCTACACTTCTCAGAGGTGTGAAAGTGTGGAAAAGTCTGACAAGGTCAGGATATTGTCACACTTTCCCCCCAGTCACGAATCCCTTGACATTCTTTCCTTAGTTCCACACTTCTCAGAGGTGTGGAAGTGTGGAATAGTCTGACAAAATAAGGATATTGTTGCACTTTCCCCCTGTCATGAACCCTTTGTCATTCTTTACTTAGTTCCACACTTCTCAGAGGTGTGGAAGTGTGGAATAGTCTGACAAAGTAAGGATAATGGCACACTTTTCCCCTGGTCATGAAACCTCTGTCATTCTTTAGTTAGTTCCACACTTCTCAGAGGTGTGGAAGTGTTGAATAGTCTGACAAAACAAGACGCTGTGGTAGCGTATATTTGGGCGTGGTTGTACTGCGCTTATGTGAAGTTTGTTATGTGTATGAGGGATATGTGGGTAGTGTATTGATTTGCAAAACGACGAACAACAAAGTCTACCTGGGTCAGATAAGAAGCAAAGAAATCGTTTACAGTAGATTAATTAAGATCCCATTGGGCTAATTAATCGCGCTAAGCGACAGGTATAGACATTTTTCAAGGTAAGACTTTAAATAAGTAATTCACACGAAACTCCTCTGGACCCTGTGGGAAAAGGCATTAAATTTGAGACTTTTCATCAAATCATGTTATCATACTCAATGGCGTAGTGGCCATGTGAGGTCGGACCAACTCTAAGGTACCGGGTTCACATTCTGCTAACGACCTTCTTTTTCCCTTCTTCCTTTCTTTTTTTTCTTTTTTGTTTTGTTTGCTTATTTGTGTTGCTGGTTTTTTTGTTTTTTGTTGTTAAATATATACCTAAATAACTGTTAATAAAGTGCAACAAACAGCAAGAAAAGTATTGTGTTTCCAGAACATTTATAATCTGAATTTCTATCATTTCCTAAAATTTACTATGGGAAAACCAGAGGTGATAACTAATTGATTATTTTCTAAACAACGTACCCACGAGTTGACGATAGTCTTTCTTTGATTTGTATGGTCGACATAAATGAAGGTTCTGGATTCTTCTCATTATCAGTTGAATGCTTAAATTGCCCAAAATAATCCCGGTGAATCAGGGGGACAGATACTTACTTAAAACCCTATTTTGATACCTCACCCCACCTAAATAGCCTCTTCTTTTTCACTTAGACGACAGATAAACCTTCCCTTGTTTTCGAACTAATTTTGGACTTGCACTATAGTAGAAACCTCACACTCTTACAGTTACTTCTGTACGGGTTTAAATATAAACCATTTCTATTTTTAAAGTAACAATGAATTTTAGATGACAATGCTGTATTTTTCAGAATTCCCTTCCATACAAAAAGTCTCACTATCCGTGTTTTCTTTAACAAAGATTTTAATCTCTTCATCGGTAGTCTGCTAGGTGCACGACCGCGTCGAGAAAAATGATTAACCTTATTTGAACTAACTGGATTGTAAGTTTTGTTATAAATAAATTTCCCGCGACGAGATCTCAATTCAACTTCTTTTATCTCCTGCACAAAACAATTTCCCTTCCGTGCAATTTACTCGTTACCTTTTCTTGTCGTCACCTCACTGGAATCAAAACACTCTTAAGACAAAACTTGCTGATAATGCAAAATCCCGACACCGGGCACATTACCGTACCTTACCGCGCCACAATATACACATGAAAAATACAACACGCAAGTACATTAACAGTCACTCTGCTAAACAAAATTGACGGAATAAGAAGAATTGTTACCGCTATCAGTAGTTCCAAAGAAGCCTGAGTCCCTTTTGGTTTCAATATTGTTGACAATCTTCGCAGTCTTCCTTCATCAGAAGAGATTTTTATCACATCCTTGTGTTCCGCATTGTGAAAATCAAAATCATTTACCAGCAACACAAATCTTGCGACTCTCAAACCTGATACACATTCTCCTGTTCAAACTCGATTTTTCACGTACACTCCTGATATTCCGATTTGTCGTTGCGTCTATGAAGTCCATGGTCTTTGAATGTCTTGACAATTTCCTTAATTTTTCTTTGAGTTCGCGGACCAGCCCATTATGAAAACACTCGGTGTTATTTTAGTGTGGGCCTACCGCGAACAGTGTGTGCATTTGTTAGCCTGAATTTCATCCGATTACTTCGAGTCGTTATTACTCCCTCAGTAACGTCTGAATCGACTGGCCGTTAATGCCGTCCAGTGACGTCACTACTCCTTCACCTTTGTTTTAATTCATGCAAAAAGTAAAACACGGTTTTCAAGTGGCAAACCGAGAAATATCGTATGGAAATGCCTACATGACAGGGGCACCCAACGAGAATATAGTTCAAAACCACTTAAATATAGCATTGGTAAACGTATTTTAGTATTTAGACGGTAGATATAGGCATATTTTTATCCCCTAAAAATTTTTCATCTGTTCGGATTTCCTTGCTGAAAGTCTAGTGATCCGAAAATTATAGGGATCAAAACTTACCTTTTCGAAAATTTCAGCCAAAAAAAAGGCTTCCGAAAATTATAGGTGACCTTTTTAGGTTAAAAATCCGTTAAAAATAGGCAATTATACCATTTTTTAGATTTTCGAAAATCCTAGGAGAAGCAGGCAAGCAAGAAATTGTACAACAAATGTTCCGAAAATTCTAGATCTCAAATCGTCTTCTGAACCGATGTTTTCCCGAAAATTGTCGTTGGGTGCCCCTGACATGATACAGAATTGCTTTATTTTTTCGATCGTAATTCACGTTTAACGTTCAAACTATCAACTGCATGCAGTACAACTCTGAAGCGGTTGTATACAGAATTCTATAATCAAACTCGGTCGCAATCACGCAACGAAATAAACACACACACGGGCACTTAGTTCAAAAACACAATGATTTGCTTTAATTGAAAAGAAGCTATTTGGTCCTTAACGAAGAAAAAAACAGGGAAACAAGAAAGGAAAGCTAACAGAATCATTACACTTGACGGTAAAAATAGCAAGAAGGTCGAATTATAACATTCAGATCTTAGAAAACTTCGCGTAAACAAAATAACCGGCCGCCAAAACCACAAAGCGGCTCTAAATGAAAAACCTACCGACTCTCCGCAATGATTCTTCATTCGCAGTTCAATTTAGCATTTCAGTTTCGAAGACAAGGGCAATTTTGCTGTTTAAGATTAAGCTTGTCGAACTACACGAAAGAATGCCAGGGATGCGATCCACTGAATATCAAGCGACAATCCCGCTAAAATTTTTCATAATTATGCAAATGTTTAGACAATCAACCAATCAAAATCACTACCCGGTTTTCGGGTAGAGAGTGACGTCACTGGACGGCATTAACAGCCGGTCGATTCAGACGTTGTTGAGAGGAGAAAACGACTCGAAGCAATCGGATGAATTTCAGGCTGTGCATTTGTAAGTTTAACCCTCGATAACATACTTCAACAATACGTTCCTCGAAACACCGTCGCCAAATTTTATCCAACCTGCTTCTTTCTGCTGCTTTGAAATTTAATATATCATTGGATTACTACCATCCTGCGCGTAGTTTCACATTTCAACCTGTCAGTTTTGGCCAATGAAACGTTGTCGGTTAGTCTCTGTCGTGAAATTGACAACCTTTTTGGCGCCGTACGAACATGTTTTGATCACGTGCTGTCCATTTTCAGGTTTTTTGTGGGAACGTATTCTATTTTTAAACTCTACATGTGTCAACATGGTGATGCAAATTCAAGTTCAAATTGGAGATACTAGAAGAGTTTTTTTATTAGTCTGCCAGAGAGTGTTGAGGATTAAAAAAAACTACATTTATTTGCGTGAGATTCCAAAGGCACGTTTTATGGATTTTGGTTTACTTTACAAAAACGATAAAGGAGAATATGTAGTGTTGAATGACGTTCGCATGGCAGACATTCGCCTCGCTTCGCTTGTTTACTTGTCTTGTATACCTTAGCACGTATTGCGTGCCCATTGCACATTTGCGACAAAATAAACAAGTTTGCATTACTCTATTTGGGGCCATGCCCAAGTAATAAGGATATTGTTGCACTTTATTATTATTATAGTGTGACAGTACCCTTACTTTGTCAGACTATTCCATACTTCCACACCTCTGAGAAGTGTGCAACTAAGTAAAGAATGACAAGAAGTTCATGACTGGGCGAAAGTGCGACAACATCCTTACTTTGCCAGACTACTCCACACTTCCACACCTCTGAGAAGTGTGGAACTAAGTAAGAAGTGAAGAAACTCTGGATTTCTTGGCCAGGGCTGGACATGGCTCACAATGGAGGGCTGGTCATTCTGCTGGGGGTCATTTTCAAAATCTTCATTGGTTTCAGAGAAGATAGCATTACCTGGGGGGTCATTTATTAATAAATTTCATGAAAGTAGTACAAAGCAGTAATGAGCTAGTGTGAATTAAAATTGAATGTATTAAATGGGGCTAAATTTTATTTAGGCTAAGTTAACCTCGCGCCAATGCAGCCAGCGGTGTTGCCATATTAGCATGCGTGACATGCGGGGTGACCCACTTGGGGGTTTCAGGGCTGCTATCCTTTTGCGTTATTTTGCAAGCTATTCTAGCTGATCGTTGCGGATCACCTTTTTGCTTTGTGCTGGCGAATCTTTGCAGATTCTTGCCCCTCTCCTCCCTCCCTGCTGTCATGCGGGGGTGTGCAGGTAAGTATTCCACATGGGTATTTTCCACTGAGTATTCTCTCAGTGTGACGGTGCCAGTTAGCGGCTGCTGGCAGGGGTGGTTCCTGCTTCCAGGGTTGCCTGGTTACCTCCTTTGCCGTATTTTTTCACAGCTGGCCTCCCCACTAACCTTTTAGGCACGAGTTCCCAAGCTCATCAATTGGCGATGAGTTTAATAGCCGTGAATGGTAAATGCCGATTTTATAAACATAGCTGAAGATAAGGCATGTGGTGACCTTTAGCATACTTTGTAGCTAAAATAATCAAAGTTTCCACAGCATTTAGGTGGCAGTCACTTTCACGAGTGTATGTTAACCTTATGTGGGGGTTTATTATAAAAGGTGGGGGGGGGGGGGGGGCGGGGTCGGTTTGAAAATACTCTAAGCTTTCTCAAACTGGCAGGACCCCCTTTACATTTAAAATACATGACTAGCCCCTTGGCCCATAGTTCTTTTGTAGGTGTTGAGGACTTGAGTTTTATTCTAGGCAGTTCTCATTGTTAATGCTACTATTTTGATGAATTTTGTAGACTGTCCAGAAGCGGGGTGCTGCTATCATTGCTGCCCGTAAGTTGTCCAGTGCCATGTCAGCTGCGAAAGCCATTTGTGATCACATGAGAGACTGGTGGTTTGGAACTGAGGTTAGGAAATTAATATGCCCCTTTCTATTTCATTTGCACATTACTGGGAATTTTTTTTGTTTGCTATCCAAAAAAGAAACATCTTTAGTGGATAACAAGCAAAACCAGAATTAAGCGACATTTTCTGCAAATGGATGCAGTGCATCAAAGACACAATTATACAGAATACTGAAAACTATATCATCACAAAAGCATTTAGCAATTTCCAAACTACTACCAACTGCTCACGATGTGACAGGTAAGACAAGAGGGACATTTTTTATTGATATAATAATAGGTAGGTTGAAAAACTCTTATTTGTACAAGGACAGGTAAAAGGAGAGTTTAACTTAGCAAGGAAATATTCAACAAAGCTTGTGTTAGCCTGCGTAGCAAGCGTTTCCGTGCGATTTAGGAGGAAAGAATGAGGAACGAGAGTCTAAAATGGCGCCAATAAAAGAGCTGGGAGGGGGTGGGGAAGAAGGAAGACCTTAGATAACAACGACCTAAACCAGATTGGACACCTTATGAATTTTACACAACGCATTATTTCCGTAATGGAACGAATGAGGCTATAATAGCTGAAGAAACCAAAACTACAGAGCTCCAGTTATGGAGAGAACACAGTAGAGAGTTAAGCACTGACCTACAGTGATTGGGGTTAAGCACTGAACTGAAAACGGTTAGCTTTCGAATATTGTAATGGGGTACGGCATATATAAGAACATGACTGTATATTTTAAAAATTACTGGATTTGGCAGCTAGTCCTCGATGGTGTAGTGGATATGGATGTAGGCTATAAAGCAAGTGACCCGGGTTCAAAGCATCACAGTGGAGTTTTTCTATTTCACTTTTATATTACACAGTAAAGTTGGACTTAAGTTGTTCTTCATGTAATTTTACTGAAAGAAACAATCTGGTTTAGGTCGTTGTTATCTAAGGTCTTCCGGGGAAGAAAGGAAGGAAACGCTTGCTTCCTTCCTTCCCTTCCCCTCCCCCCACTTTCATTTTTTTGGCTCTTGTTTCATTTCTCGCGTGGCCAAAACCTAAACCAAACGGAAACGCTTGCTACACAGGCTAAGCTTGTGTTGATTTAGCAGTGCTTCAATTTTATTTTGTTGCACATATAATTATTACTGTCAGTGGGCCATTTTGCTTGTGTTTTCAAAATTAATTTCTTATTCCCCTACGTTTTTTGTTTCCATAGAAACTTCCATGTAATAATAAACAATACTGAACAATAACTCTAGTTTGCACTTGATTTTGCTTTCCTCATTGACCAATAAAAAATTGGAAACTTCTTATTATTTTTGTTGAGTATACTTTTAATTTTTTTTTGTACAAAATAATAGAACTTGCATTGAATTCTTGCCAAAAGGCTAAGTAATGTTCAGGAAGTGGTTCTTCAGTGTATGTGGTGCCTATATGGCCATGTTTTAGCGTGGTTCTTCATCTGCAGTGTCTAATAATTTTATTATACAGTTTCTTACTGTATTTATTCTGACCTTACATGTACTTCCCATGATATTGGTTACAAGCAACAGCTTTGCTTTGGTCCAAAGTGTAAGAAGACCAAAACATCTCCCTTTAGCAGGGCAAGCTATGACACCAAGTGAGGGTTAAAGATGATTTCATAATTTTATTGGTGTTCCAATTTTGTTAGGATGAATTTGTGTCCATGGGTGTGGTCTCAGATGGTTCATATGGCATTCCTGAAGGAATTGTGTACTCTTACCCAGTAACGATTGATAAAGATAAGAAATGGCAGATAGTTCAGGGGCTGACCATTGATGACTTCTCACGTGAAAGGATGGATGCCACAGCTAAAGAACTCTTGGAGGAGAAGGAAAGCTGTGACTCTTTTATGCAGGAATGACTAGTTTCTTCAAGGCTGTGAGCAACATAATACAACTGTGTGAATGCGGAACTTAGTGTAAATTGTTGTGCACCACAAAGAATATAGGCAGGATCATTTTTGTCATATTTTTAATGAACTAAAATTAAAGTGAAACGAGTCAAAATGTGTCATGTTTTCTTTCGCTGATTCTCCTTCCACCAGTGGTAAACAATGATTAAAGGCACACTGCTGGGTAGTCATTTTGTCTTATTGTTCTTTCAATCAGCAATGGTGTATTCACCATTGCCTCCTTGGGTATGCATTTTTTACTGGATATGTAGAAAAGTAAGAACAGTGTGTTGCTGGTCATTCAATACATACATACATACATTTTTATTGTGTTTTGAAGGAAAAGTACAATAACATGCCCACGGGTAGCTTAAGCTGATCTCATGCTCGGAGACCCAGGGGCAGATAGTGGGGACGAGGAAAAGCCTAAACGGGCGGAAAAATATATGGCACGAAGAAAAGTAAAGAACGGCGAGAAGAGCACCAATCTGGCACCAATCAGAAGCCAGAACGGCGGCGACCGTTTGGAACTGGTCTGGTAAGACATTGTCCCCAGGGGCTCTTCTCGCCGTTCTTTACTTTTCTTCGTGCCATATATTTTTCCGCCCGTTTAGGCTTTTCCTCGTCCCCACTATCTGCCCCTGGGTCTCCGAGGATGAGTTAATCTAGGCGGGTCATGTTTAGAGAAAATAAGTACAACTAAATACAGCTAAAAGTAATACGAGAACTAAAGAAACTAAAATTTTACAATAATGACTAGAGACTGCTGATAAACTAATGGTATTACTAATAATAAATGACAACAGTAATAAGTAATTACAAGAGACTAAACGATATTAAAGATTACATATCAACTAAGAGGAAAATAAATTCAACTTAACTTTTTGAACGATTTCTGGGAGATCAATATAACAATCTTCTGAAGCTAGGATCTCAATAGTTTCTTTGGTATAAGTTACACTGTTAGTACCGGCAATCAGTTCCATTTTTTTTCTGTCTTGTAACAGGTTTTCTCCATAAGTTGTTCAGCATCTTAGTTTAGGTTTAAAAATGATTTTTATGTTTCTTGTTTCTTTCGTTTTCTTTCTTTCATCCTCTCATATTGAAGTCTTTTTTCTTCCAAGTAACGTGGATCTGGGGGAGACACGTAATCTTGCCATTTTTTCTGTGGATGAAAAGCATTACAGCTGTATGTTTGAGATCAGAAACAATGTGTTTAAAAAGACCGTACTATGACCATTTAATTAATAACTCAAAGGCTTAGATACATGTAATGAAGCACTGAGATCGAGTGTTCAGTGAAAGGAAAGTATAAATCTATTCCCTACCAATTCTAGTTGAACGGTCACACCCACAGGAACATTGTCGCGCAAGTATTGAACAAAGAAGTCTGACTTCTCAACAGGAACCTCACCAATCTGCAACAACAAGAACAAAAAAAAACAGCAACACATTTGCAGTTCAGCGACCTGTAATCACCTGTGACATCATCAGTTCAAATGGTCATATACAACATTTATGCATATTAAAATTCTACAGAGGAATGAGATCTCGAGTGTGATTAATTAGTCAAACAAACAAAGGGGAAAGTGACCTGGTCGCACATGGGGGCGGGACCATTGCACGACTTCAGCCTGAGCAGCTGTGAAGGAGACTAAAAGTGGAACCAGAATATGACTAAACTACATGTAGCTTTGAGAAGCCATTTTTGGTAAAATGGGTTACCAATCCTTCTTACTAAGCCTTGTGTACTAACCTCAATCATTCTTCCATGTCTTTTAAACTGATAAGTTTCTTTGTGTTTTTTGTAAGTGTCTGGAGGATGGGCCAGTGTCTGACTGAAGCTCTCAGTTGCAAGGTTGAATCTAAATTTGAAAGATTCCGTACAACATGTATATCATCAATATTTATCACTAATAACTGATTTTATCCACATTAAAAATACTTATGTTTTTTTCTAAACAACCCAGGATTGTGATTTGATGAAACTTTTCCAATTTTTTCAACCCTTCCCTGCATCTCCTTTAGGAAGTTACTAAAACAGGAAATGGGGAGCAGGGAACGAGAAAAGGAAAAATGGGAACCTAGCCCTATCAGTGACTTCATTTTCAATACTTTGTTTTGTTCCCACGTTTCATTTTCTGTTCCTCTTGCACTTCCCTACTTCCTGTTCCCCGTTTTAGTAACAAACCCTTTCAAACCACACAGGAATGCTTTTAACATTGTTAACCTTCAAAGTAGGTTCATCCTTGGTGTAAGAACCTGTAAGGCTCATGGGTGAAAAAAAACAAAGAAGTGAACTCAACAGGAAAACAAACGGTGCAAAACAAAGAAACACTTCACAGGTTCTCACTGATAGTAGATAGCCATTGAGGTGCATAGTGCCAAGTTGGCTATAATCATCTGGTATCCAAAAAGTGCGAGTGGAAACATTGTTTTAATTAAAAAATGCCCACAAAAATGTTGATGATAGGATCTTCCTGGCCATATTTTTTTAAAGGTATGCACGACTTGGTTTACATGTATGCTGTGGAAAGTTTAAGTGACAGCGCTTGTACAGGTCATGGAAAACCTGGAAAGTTGTGAAATTTACACATTTCATTTTCCAGACCGGGAAAGTCGTGGAAAATGAAAGTTACGTTTGGTAGATAGTTACTGTCTGCAGATTGTTGAAGCAACAAAGTATTAAATAATAGTTCTCTTACTAAAATAATAACCCCCTCTAAATGTAACTCCCAAATTCAACTACAAAAAAGTTTCCGATAATTCCCTGTTTATGTAAGCCTTAGTGTGTTGATCATTTGCCTGGAGGGTGAAGCTACCAAGGCTTTGACCTTATGTACAGAATCTTCAAAATTTTTGTCATGGCCAACCTTTGCTATTAAAGTTCAGTAACTTATAATTGAACCACAAAATGTTATAAGCAACACAATCAATGGTCATGACATTCAAAGCACTGAGGGCATCACACTTCTCAGAGTTAATAATTATCATGATCAACTTGTATTGATAACAAGAACGCTCTTAATATCAGCATTAAGTCTCGCTTGCTTGGAGATTAGATAAGAAATGACGCAATTAATTCTGGACGAAACAGGATGTACCCACTAGGGGTTTTCACTTTATCAACTGTCAAGTATTCTTTAGGATATTTCCTTTTTATGTCTTATTAAATTTTGACCATTTGTTTCAAAATTGATTTAGTACACATGTTAGTGATGGCCCGAGATACGTCTGTGTCTATAATAATAATAATAATAATAATAATAATAATAATAATTAATAATAACAATAATAATAAAGGTACTTAGTGTGTGCACAGAGTGATTGACTTGAGTGACTGACAATAGTAAAATTCTTATAGAGCACAGCTACATTAATGTCAGTGTGCTTGACAAAATAATGTAAGAAGTAAAATATAAGAAATATATACTTGATTAAATAAAAATGTGTCTATATGTGTATACTGACATAGGCACGTTAAACGTGCATGAGCTATTTTGAATTTAATGCTTCGGTGTAACCTTACCAAGAGTGATGAATCTACCTCTTTCATCGTAAATGTAGATTCGGTTTTTGTGCGAAATTGCGTATTGCGGTACATAAATGAAAACACGAAACACTCAGCTGAATTGATCCTCAAGCTATATATTCACTTTCTTCTGTCTTTCCCTGTTACATCTTGGGCAAGTTAAACAAATCGTTAAAGTGAAATAAATTTCTACTCACCAAACGTTGATTAGAAGGAAAACTCTAAGGTTTCCTCGGAGTTTCTTAAGCCAAAATGTGACTCATCGAATACTGAATAGTTATGAAAAACCAGGATTTTTATCATTGTGGTAGATGGTTGCGTCATCATAATTCACGAGGTTTTCACGTGCGATTCTACTCAGTGAAACAGTCTTTAACTCCGACAACTTATTTCTTCACGTTTTAAAAGCTATTGCTTCTCAGAAGACAACAGCCTTTTTTAAGGATTTGGTTACAAAAGGAAACAGGTCTTCATACGTCCAAGTTACTATTTATCATTGTGAAAAGCCAATCTGCATGAGATGTGTCACACAGCTGGCACGTGAAAGGTTGGACTTTGCCCCCTTTCGTTGTGCGTACATGAGGGAATTCGAGTTATCACACAGTAATCTAGTAAACAGAATTATAAAAATAACTCATGCACACAAATTGCATGTGAAGATGTTGGTCTTTGGCCCTTTCACAATTCGTACGTAAAAAGAGGCAAATTGTTTTACTACAAATTTTAAGAAATCACCTCGGCTTTATTACAACATCTCCAATTAAATTATGTTTTATGCAACGTCAAGGTTGATAGCCTAACATTTATTAACTTTCAAGAAAATGATCAAACTGCCGAAATATATTTCTACTTATATCATGTTACTCCACTGAATATAACAGTATCTAATTATTGTGTCAACTAGCTTCTTCCAATTTTATTTCCTAACGCTACTATTTCTACATAAGTTACACATCTTTACTATATAGAACGAAAAAGGTTGGTTGAACTTTGTAAGCGAGAGAATAATATTTTTAAAGCTTGTTTACGGGATTAACAATACTCGATACAGCTTTCCGAGAAAAAAAAGCTGCCTTTTAAACTTCTAAAACCACATTTTATAGGGTGCATGCTTTCGAATTAAATTCTATATCTAAATATCAATTATTGCTTCATTGGAAGAGATTTAAAACTATATGATCTTTTATCCTCTACCCAATTGTAGAAGGTGAAACAGAACTCGTACTGACGTGCGTTGTACCGATAGCCGAATTAGGTCAGAAATGCCCCGAAGTAGCAACCACACTTAAATATGAACCCTTAAACAGTTGCATCACTGTTCACAGCGTTTGAATCATGAAGATATTTTATGTAATGCTTCCAAACACCTGTACCCGTCATAAAAGACGAAAAAATTGTGAAGGGTCAAGATGGCGGTCTTAAAGTGCCCTTGTTCGACCTTTACCAATGACATGTTTAAATAGATGCCAAGATCTCATTGGTTCCTAAGCATCAACTCATAGTACCTTCAACCTTATTGGCTCTTGCAACAAACATCCCAACATACAAAGCCACAAAGCCACAAAGATACATACGCTTACACCACTGACATATGAGCTATTTTTTCAAAATAGCTCAAAAAGCACTCACTCAGGGTTTGTACTCTTTACAGCTTTTAAAATACTCTACTAACTTTCCATGACTTTTCCAGTTTTCTATGACCTTAGGAATACCTGTCACTTTCGAAAATTTTCAAACCCACTGTTGTTTTAGGGTATTTTTTTACCTAACTCATTTCAACAGACACAAAACTCTGGTGTTCAAATTGGAGTCCACTAAACTAGTGCCGTTCACCTTATTTAATTAAATTATAACTTGTCTCTATTTAATACTTCGTTGCTTCGACAATCTGCAGACAGTGACTATCTACCAAACGTAACTTTAATTTTCCATGACTTTCCCTGTCTGGAAAATGAAATGTGTAAATTTCACAACTTTCCAGGTTTTCCATGACCTGTACAAATGCTGTCACTTAAACTTTCCACAGCAGACATGTAATAATTTTAGGATCTGAAAACCAAGTCGTGTTTACCTTTCAAAAAATATGGCCAGGAAGATCCTATCATCAACATTTTTGTGGGCATTTTTTTATTAAAACAATGTTTCCACTCGCACTTGTTGGATACCGGATGATTATAGCCAACTTGGTACTATGCACCTCAATGGCTATCTACCATCTCATCCAACATACACTCATACAATAATAAAACTTGTCATCATTCAAAGGAAAAAAGGCTTTTATTTATTTCACTGTTGCTGTGCAGCTGGTTCAAAAGGTTTGAAATAATCTCCCACTTACTTTTTTGTTACTTTAAGATCCATCATTCTGCTTGCGCTAACCACAAACTGACAGAAGTTATCAAGAACTGCACTATCCAAGCCCTCCAACTTGATCAGCAAATTAAAATAGGTCAAGTAGCGTTTAAGGAATTGTTTACTCTGAAAACAGCAAGAACAATAAAAATAGCAATAAGTTACAGCATGCAAAGCTGATCATGAAAGTTTATTTGGGAACATGTTTAAACATCATTAGAACTGATCTAACCATTAATGTATTAATCCACAACATGTCAGGTTGATCAACGTGTAAACAAGAGGTAATTTGAAGTAAGTCTAAGGTTCTTAATTAAGGGGTTCTCCCAGAGTTCTCAGAATAAAGAACAGAAGCTAAAAAGATGAACATCTAGAAACTATGGTTGACTAGTATTGGAGATATAATAATTAAGTGTATTTTAAAAGCCTCTCCCAAAGTGTGCACTGAAGATCTACATTGTGATTGAGTTGGTGGAAAAAAGTAATCCGTCAGCCAATAAAATTTATGTCTGATAATGATGGATACCTGCCATAGATGCTGTACGGGACAGACATGAAGGGAAAAGGGTGAAAACAGCACCAAACAAGGCATTGCACTCGGTTAAACTCAGATTAGAATTTAGTAATCAGCAATACTATGAATCCAGTTAAGTAGTTTGCCCAAGTCAATAATTATAATGTCTGTCAAGCTATATTGAACAATTTTTTAAAAATCACTTTCCTAATTACCTCAATTTCTGCTAATGTTGCCAGCTTACAGTTGTTTATGGCTGCTACTTGTGGTGATAACTTGTAAGGTACATCTGAAAACACAACATACTGCATCATGTTTTATTTGATGTGGAATTATTATTACAATCTGAGAAGCTTTCAGTTTGCCTTGAATTACATAGTATTTTAGAGAATCTACTGTTCATCTGAGAAGCTATACAGTGTGTCACAAACGAATTTACATCTAATGACTGTCATCAACCAAATACAGTGGAACCCCATTGTACAGACATCTTCTAACACCCATTTATGTGGACAATGGCACCTGTTTCTACCCCCCAATCAAGTGATTCTGATATAATGTTAACTTCACCAAGGCGGACAAGTCATTTTCAACTGTTGTAATGAACCTTTAGTTTTAAAAGAAGTTTAAAAAAAAACCTTCAGGCGACAGTGCTACATGATAAATGTAATACACTGGATACAGGATGGAGAAGGACTCCAAGCAAAAATGCCATGTGATATTTCTCTAATTTTCAAATGTGTGCTATGTACCTGCAACTCATTTTTTTTGGGGGGGGGAGGGGGGTGCAGGGGAAACATACTGTTGACATTTTCTTTACAGTTTTCACTTTATTTGGCAGAAATCACATTTAAAATTATACAAAAAACATCTACCTTCTTGGTGGTTTCTTTGGTAACACATCATGGTCTTACACAACAAAACAATGTGTTTCTTTCACCAAACAATATAGAAACTTTAAAAGCAATAGCTGGCCATATATGTGGCTAGCATGCAGCTCAGAGCCTGAAAGTGGCCTGAAAATTGCTTTATGTCTTTTCTCAACGATTCACTTTTACATTAATTATTGGAGTCCCCCTCTCTTGTCTCCCCAGCACAATGTTGTAGAATAAGTGTAGTGGCCTACAGTAACTCAAGCTAAAGCCCTTGTTTGATCAAGAATATCATGCCAAATAATATTCCCAACATGTTAACTACCCCAACAACAAAGAAGAACACTGTCTGGAGGTGAGAGGGAGCCGTGCTTTTCCTTGGGGAGGGGGGATCCATTGGTTCTGATAGTGAAATGAATAGGTTTTTGAGGCGGTCTTTGCACAAGTTATTTCTGGGAAATAAGACAAATTGAGGATGACATGTTTGCAAACTTAATCCTATAGGAAAGGAGAAACCATTTAATAATAATTGCAACATTACAGCACTTTCCAAAATCACCACATTTTCACAGTGACGTTCTAAAAAAAATTATGCGGGGAACAGGTTTTGATAAAATAATAATGTATAATGACTGAATGAGTGTTTCCACAGAATGCAGTTGACCCATGCAATGATTATCTTGTGAGGGCCAAGTTAGCTGTTTAACTTGACAATAGGGAGCTTAAGCAAAGACGTTTTTGAGCAACGAACGTCAACCGGAAGTGAGGTCTTCTCCTTTACTGTACGCCTTGACACTAACAAATTTGTATTGCTAAGTTTCTTTTCTCTTACAAAGACGATTTACCTGAGAGTTTCAACCAAACCACTGCCCAATGATGCAAAAAGTCCACTTCCGGTTGACGTCCGTTGCTCAAAAACGCTGTTGCTTAAGCTCCCTAATAATATTACTAATGTCCTGGTAGTCATTTCTTTTGTATTTTGTTCAAATATAAGATGTATTTTTGACTTAAAGGGGTTGCATCACAAGGAGATTGCTGTTTTTGGTTAATTCATAACTTAGTGCAGCCTTTAACCCTACACAAAATGCTCCTGTAGAGTTACAGCTGCTGCAGGAAAAAAATGTCAAACAAATTTCATCAGGGAACACTAACCATAATAAGTTTTGGTGTTTTGTGCAAGATAGCATTAACACTTGAAAATGATGGCCAGAAACAGATGACTTTGGGGAACAGTTTCAGTGCTGAAATACACATGCAGTCTTAAAAACAAACCAGGACCATTATTTTTGGAATTCTATTGATGTGAAGACATATTTTACAGCTCCTTTAAATAATATGACCTGCTTAATAAAGACACCTTAATTACATGTACAATGTATACATGAGTCACTTTATATTGTCCCCTCAGTGTCCATATAAACAGGGCTTAATTGACTGCACCTGTGAGTAGGTCCAAAATACTTGAATGCACTCTCTTTTAGTTTTTGCAACAACTACATTTTGATAAGTGCCTAGATGGTGAGTTGAAACTGTGAAATCATTATTTTTTGTACCTGATTTCTGCCAACACACCAGAGGAAGAATCCGTGAGAGTAGTCTGTTAACCAAACATAACTAGAATCAAGCCTTTTAAGGTCGCGTGTGAGTGAATTGAACAGAACTGACACACAACAGGCTACCAACAGGCTGAATTTACTTACAAACTTCATGGCTATTATGAAGAAGAAGAGAAAAGTCTATTTCATGTAATTTCTTATCTCACAATTAAATTATTATTGATAAATTATACATTATTGTAATCTTCACTCAAGTTCTAAGGCAATACAGATTAACAGCACTCAATGCACTATTACTATAAAAATAGGTTTTGTCACCTTAGAACCCCCGAGTGACTCAATCAGACAAACTTTGCATTCTGCTCAAAGGTTTTGTATGACTGCAACATGTGTTTCTGACACAAAATTGTTCATAAAACTCGCAATAATTGCAATGAACATTTTTAAATTTTTTTTTTTGAGCTTTATTCTAGTAATTTATATAAAAGGCATTACTACCATAGGGAGCAAAACCTGGTTGAAGAAACTCAAATAAACAGTTAACATCAGAAAATAAAACAACCTGATCAAAGAAGGCTACAGTTTTTTCCATGTTTAACATTGTCTCTGCACACGATGATTATTTTCTGACAGGATATATGTCATCAAAACCAAGCTGGCTTTTGTTTCTATTGACAATAAAAATCTTCAAAGATGACGAAAATTTGTTGGGGAACACGACTTTCCCATACAAAACTCTTAAACTGGTCAACTTCAATGTCTGAGTCACAGCAGGGACCAGAAATTTGTGACATCATTAGTGCAAAGCGCTATTTATTATTAGTCTAATGCCCACTTTTGACTTAAAAGCAAATCAGATAAACTCGAGAAGCTAAATAAAAAAGTTCTAGTGTATTCCATGATACGATATCCAGCAATATACAAAACTCTGCGACTTTGAAGAAAGCAAATATTGCTTGCAGCTCGATCACACATTAAGTACTTTATCCAATTGCATGTTTCTGATTATAATGAAATTTTTCGGTGGACTTACATCATAACAATGCCCTGACAAATGTAAATTACTGACCAAAATCCTAATTCTATTAGATACTTTAATAGGTCTTATCGACTCAAGAATAAAATAATTTTAAATTTAAAAATTGGTCAGTACAATACACGGACTGCAGCCTGGGTTTACAAAAAGGATTAGGTATAAAAAATGGATGAGAAACTATGTACTGAACTTGTATAAAACATGGCCTAGGTATAAAACAAGGACTATGGACTATGTGGGCCCACAATGTAAACTACTGGGTTTACCAGTAATTGTTACAGCCATTTAAAAGATTTATTTATTTATCTATGTAATAAAAACAGCTATAGAAAGATAAAACTGAGAGAAACAGATAGCAGACTAGCATAAAGCAGAGGTACATCCTAGCATCTTGCCTCCCAGACAAATATTTCTTTGGCTTGTCCCAGAGTCTCTTCTCCCTGACGTTCATGAAGAAGGAAAGCATAATTGGACGGGCAAGCACGTGTTGTGCTATTTAGCAGTTTTTACATGTTTCATACCCAGTCCGCAGTCTGTGGTCCACAGTCCACAGTCCGTATTTTATACTGACTGTTTGAAAAAAACTCTCTGCAGAATAAGCTCATTCTAAAGAAGAAGGTTTTGTTGTTGTTGTTGTTGTATCCCAACATGTACAGTTATCACACCTTACCTGGAAGGAGCCTTATTATGGTGCATCGTGAAAAATCCACGGAAAAGAAACCTTCCAGCAAATGACATCTGTTGAGATAATTCAAAGATTTAGCACCTAGCTAATATTAATAAATTTATTGGCATAATATGGACATCGGACTTGCCAAGTCTCATTGTCATGAGTCTCACAATTTCACGACCTACACTGTATCTCACGCTCTCACAAGTTGGATACTGATTTCTCACGCTTTCTCGGAAAGTCAAACTCCAAAAAATTTGGAAGCTGTAGGGCTCATTTTCAAGTTCAATAGATATTATCAATATATAGCCAGCTCAATCCAAAGAAAACACTTAGCGGTCGCATTTAATTACAATTTCCTCTAGGAAAATTAGGACATCTCACAACTTTTAAAGAACGTCACATTTTTTGCCTTTTGAGGTTGGCAAGTCTGGGGCAACCTGATGTAAACACACCCAAATGAATGTTTGATTAATTAAACTTAATCAAACGTTTGGGTTCCAACTAGTTAGGCTGATTGAAATAAGAATGCTTGAAACAAATAAAAGTTACAGCACAAGTAAATAGTGGCGGATCCAGGGGGGAGGGTCTGGGGGATCCAGACCACTCCCCTGCCTATCAGATCTGACGCTTGTTTGAGACTGAAATTCTTACATCGAAAGGATCGTATATCACCACAGGTAGCCCAAGCATCGGCGAGCATCGGCATTGTTGCGTAACATTCAAAATATAAGGATTTGTATGGGAAAAAAACCTACAGTTTCTGTAACCTATGAAAATGAAAGGATTTCAATAAAAAACAGCTTACCTTAATTAAAATGTGTGTTACGTCTCTCCTGTGTGGTCCACGGGCCAAAACCGTTTACATAAAAACCCATAAACGGCCATAATTCAGCCCGTGGACCACACAGGAGAGACGTAACACACATTTTAAGTAAGGTGAGCTGTTTATTGAAATCCTTTCATTTTCGTAGGTTACAGAAACTGTAGGTTGTTTTCCCATACAAATTTTTATATTTTGAATGTTACGCAACAATGCCGATGCTCGCCGGTGCTCATATTTCGAGCTTGGGCTACCTGTGATATCACTTTTAAACTGACTGATTTTTTAATGAAACGCGCTTTCCATTTTGCCACTAAGCTAAATTTCAGGGATATTATATATATTTAGGGCGAGGGGGAGAAGTAATTTATCACAAAAAAGTTCAACAGTCCTTTCCCCCCAGTCAAAATTCGTGGATCTGCCCTTGAGTAAAGGACTCTCCTAATAGGCCACTTGCACTAAGAGGTCACGTGACCAATGCTTCCTTTAAACAATGAGTTGAAATCTTGCTGATGCCAAAAATTGTTAGAGCACACAAAAACTATCTTACACCCGAAATTTGAGAGGAAACGCATTTAAGGGAGATATTTTATCGCACTTTGATTTTTCAGCAAAGTAGTATGGTTTGTATCGGCCGCCATGTTGGAGGGCATGCTCTTGCCCTCCAACATGGTGGCCAAAATTACTTCTTGCTTATATCTTGTTCAACGTTTCATAGTTACACTCAGATGTGCTGTAAACGTTATCTCATCATCTTTTCAACATTTTCCTTGAAGTTTAAGTGCAAAATTTGTATTCAGAGAGAGGTAATTCATAATTTCCAAAATCACATTTTGGTCACGTGACCATTTACGAACTTATTCATTTTAAGAAAATGGTGCGGGTTTGAAAAACCAACGCACCATTATTTTGTTTAAGATATGACCCACTAATCGTTTTTCGAAGGCAAACTCATATACCTTTCATTTTCATAAAAACGATGTCACATGCCTCTTATTGCAAATGGCCTATTAAAAATGTCTGCGTGACTGACTAGTTCCGACAATTAGCCGTTTGTCCCCTATGAAATGCAAAAGAGGACGTCATTGAATATCGTAGTTTAAGGGTAGCCATTAACGTTAGGCCTAGCTTCATCCACTTATTTCGGCCGATTTTCCTTTACTTACTTTGAAAAGTTGACATTTCGAGCAAACCAGACTGTTCATAGCAGTCGCCATTTCCTTTTCCTTTTGTAAGTGCTGAGTAACCGGGCCTATGGCGCCGGGGACACCTATCAAAGGTACGTCATGTGGGAATGCCATATATGAGCTTACATGCATCATATGAATAGAGCACGATGTTATTTTCGGGAAATGTTACGAGTGTTCACCTACCACCATTAAATGGCTTTCATTTCCCTTCATATTCCATCATTTGCCCCCATTAGCTTTCATTCTCCTTCAACCGCCTTTATTTACCTCAATTACCGATTACCATTCATCGCACCTCATTTACCTCCATTAGCTTTCATTCACCTTTATCCGCCTCAAGTACTTCGTTAACATCGTGGGCCTGTTTACATGAAGGTGGGGGACCCCAGTTAGGTGAGGTAACATGTGGCGGGTTACCCCACCTAACATGTAAACGTGATCACATTAAAATGGGAGATTATATGGACAGGCGGGTTACCTCACGTACCTGGGGTCCCCCAGCCACATGTAAACAGGCCCTTATTTAGAACAATTTGCAAGGACAACAAAGCTAGAGTTTGACAACACCAAGCTGACAAAGTTAATCTGTTCAAGATTAAATGCACACACGTTTTAAAACATTCCCTTGCTAACGCCTAAACAAACTATTGGCATTATAGAAAAAATCTCCAGCAACAATTAAGGCATCTGGGTACGATGGCATAAGTGTACGAGTTCTCAAGAAAATTGGACCGGTATCTTGCAAATCCGTTATGCAAATTAGCTAACCTATCGACGAACAGTTTTCCTAACAATTGGAAGGTTGCAATTGTCACGCCATTGCATAAAGGAGGAGCACGCAATGATATAAACAATTACGCCCCGCCAGGTATCTGTTTTACCTGTCTTCTCGAAGATTCTCGAAAAGCAAGTAGCCAGCTCCAGGGTGCAAAGAAAGTCAGTTTTACAGCTTGCCATTCGGGGGGCAGCACTAAAACATGGAATCCGAAAACGGAAACGGAATACAGGATCAAATATCAATGATAGAAAATTAAAGAATTTCACATTGCATAATTTAGTACAATCCAAAGAGAATTTGTTTCAGTTTTCTTGGCAGTTCCCTTAAATATATTCTTGTTATTGTGTCGTGATAAGGTTTGCTGTAGTGTGGGTTATTGCACTGCAAGGCCGAAGAAAGTAATTTTTACGATTAATTTTTCTTCACAAGTTTATGGGTTGGATAATACAGTTAAATATTGCCTTTGTAGCTAAGTATCAAGAGTAGTAGTAGTTGACCTCAGACCACACCACGTGATTTTCCCAAACTGAATGCTCAACACATGACCGACCCGTGACATGACCACAGTTTCAGTGTTTAGCAATAAGTTCAACTTTTTCTCCAAGCTGAATGCTGATGGCATACTGGTTTACCAGTAATTGAGTTTACGTTGACGTCCTTATTTTTGTTGAAGAGGCTTCAGTTATATAATCGATGCCTCTGTCGATTTAAACGAAGTCTGTCTCCATATAACTTACCTCTTTCTTAAGGAACTAGTTTTTGTCATTGCCATTTTTCTCCTCGCTTTGCTGTCCCATGAGAATTTGCATTCATTGCCAGAAGTGGTATCAAGAGTCTTTTCACCGGAATAGACTCTTCTAGTGATACAACAGTCTCCTCTACTCAGCTAATTTATTCATTTGTCTTTTTTTATCTGTTTAGTTATTTTATTGTCATTGCTAACATTTTTTTTCAAATCGATCGCTTGGAACCTCCTTTCAAGGATTCTGTATTCTGATTCTGTTTCCGTTTCTGTTTCCGGATTCCGGATTCCGTGTTTTAGTGCTGCCCTCATTCGGGCAAGCTGTAGCTATTTGATGAGCAGGATTGATTACAGTTCTTCTGGTCTGCGCTTTCTAGACACCCAGTTTCTCTGTTATTCGAATTTCTAAAAATATATCACTTGTCCGTCAGGCAAGTTTTAACAGAATTCACTAGCCCGATAGCAAAATCCACTAGCCCCAGGCTATCTATCGGACACCACTTTCTTTGCACGCTGCAGCTCCCTTTTTAAATTTGTGCAAGATAACAACTTGTAAAACGAGCTCCAATCAACTTTTTGGTCGGGACATTCAACAGTGTCACAGCCGATATTTCAATCTTATCTTTAGAACGGAACGCAGTTTTATCAGCGTTAACATTTGAGCATTTCAAATATGATTTTAAAACATTGAAGTTGAAGATCGCAGAAAACTCGATCTGTACAGATAAATGTTTATTCAGCCGGTGGTACAATTTATTTTACCGAGATTCATTGGCGGTAAGAAGTTCCGATCGTAATTAAGCTTATATGGGAAAACGAAAGCTGCTTAAGTTAAACATTACTTTCTTAAAGTTTCCGTCTAACGAACTTAGTGTAACACAAACTATAGAATCAGGATATTAGTCATATTAGGCACAATAACATAGAGCAATTGAAGTGTTCTCATGATCAGCTGTTTTACCATCCTTTGTACGAGCTCGTTTTTAACAAGAAGGATGTTAGTTGTATCAGCTGTTGTATATTCAGCTGTGCATGTAAGTTTACATGAAAGATTTGCCGAACGTAATATATATTTGAACAGTATTAGCATATCTAGACCACATATAAGCAAGCTTGTACACTGTACAGTTTGAATTACCTCGAACCAACAGAACTGAATTACCTCCCGTTAAGACACAGAGCCATGCTGAATTACTTGAGTTGTCTACGAGTTAACTAGGTGAGAAGATTAAACATACTTGAAGAGTTCCAATCCTGTTGAAGCTTTTTCTGCTTTGCTCTAAGGACGAGTTACTTACGATCTGTACTGGCATTGTTTGTGACGTTGACCACGCAGCCCAGAGAGGTGTTCTACCACGCTTTAGACCCATTCCGTCCTTCAGTTAATTATCCTTCTACTTGTCCAGCGCAACGCCGTGCATTTTATGAGGTGAGTTAAAGACGAAGAACAGCCTAAAAACTTAACGTCACAACACAAACAGCCCTCTGATCAGACTTACACGGATCAGATATTAACAAACATGAACAATAACGAGTCGACCGGTTTAGTGTTTATAGATTTTCACTAAGCTTTTGATGTGATTGATCATGAACTTCTTCTAAAAAAGTTGTCTATCTACGGGGTTTGTCCCTCTTCCGTCGCTTGGTTTAAATCGTACCTGTCTGGGAGAAAGCAGTTTATTACTTTAGGGAAAGTCAAATTTGAACAGCCAACCGTAAGCAAGGTGTGCCCAAGGGTCAATTTTAAGACCGTTGCTTTTCCTTTTGTTCGTCAATGATATGCTTCTTCATGTTTACAAATCAACTATGGACTTTTATGCAGATGATTCCACCTTGTCTTCAAGTTCTAATTGGAAAACCATTTCATCACTAAACCAAACATTATCTGATGATCTGGCAGAGATAGAGAGATGGGCTAGAGGTAACAAACTCGGTAGTAACTGCATAAATACGCTAAAACTGAAGAAAAGCTTTGTTGCTTACGGGAAAGCGTCTACGCAGGCGTATGAACCAAGATTCAGGAAAGTTGGAAGTTGTGACGGATACCGCTGTTAACTTGATTTTTTCTCTGACCGGTTTCATCTCGTCTGATCACACAGATTTGATCAGGGAGTTTAAAGAACTAACTTTATACCTAATGATGGCAAAATCACGTTCCTGTAAGGGTGTGAACAGCGAAAAACACCCACAAAATATACGTGCAGGATAATTATGACTATAATCCTGCGTTATAAAATTATGATGTTTAAGTATTGCAATTTATCACGCGAAGAAAGGAGTGGATTACGTGAGATAAGCGAAAACCCTACGGAACAGAACAGAACTTGACTCTCTGAGAAACTAAGTCCTTTTGGCGCCATTATTAATCTGAAGGCTTTACATCGTGATCCTCACACAATAGACGTGTAACTTTTTTATAGTAAAGATAAAATGAAAGCTTATAAGGGTTGAAAGCGGACAAAGGAGAATGAAAGCTAATAGGGGTAAATTAGAGCAGACGAAGGAGAATGAAAGCTAATATGGGTAAATGTATAGGCAGATGAAGGAGAATGAAAGCTAATAGGGGTAAATGAAGACAGATGAAGAGAAATGAAAGCTAATAGAGGTAAATGAAAGCAGCTGAAGGAGAATGAACGCTAATAGGGGTAAATGAGGGCCGGTGAAGGAGAATGAAAGCTAATAGGGGGTAAAAGAAAGCATGCAGATGAAGGAGAACGGAAACTAATAGGGGTAAATGAAGGAAGATGGAGGAGAATGAAAGCTAATGGGGAAAATGAATGTAGATGAAGGAAAGTGGAAGCTATTTAGGGTAGATAAAGATAAATGAAAGCTAATCGCGGTAAATGAAGGGAGATGAAGGGAAATGAAAACTAATGGTGGTAGATGAACACTCGTAACATTTCCCGTTAATAACATCGGCCTCTATATATTGGATGCAGGGGGGGGGGGGGGGGGACTGATTGGATGTATATATGGCATTCTCACATCATCATCTCATCTCACATACCCAAATTTTACTTGTGCTACATCTTTTAAAACGCTCATATCTCGGCTCTTTTAGAGGCGATTTAGCTAAAATTTTACAGAGACACTGTGGAATGTGATAGATGCGGAAATAAAATCAAATAAAGAATGATCCTCGCAGTTGTGAACGCAATTTATGCAATTGTTTTTGGAAGGTAAGATGATAATTTACATCAATTGCAGTGTGGTTAACAGTTCAGTAGAGACCTTCAGTTGCTAAAAATGTTCCAATTTGAAAACGTTGATAATTTTCATCCAAAAACTGCTGTAGTAAGCCACATTAAGGTCCCTATATTAGTTTTCCCGTTAAGTTCTCGACCGCTCGGATTGGGCAGCGCTTGGCTTGAAGCGAGCCACAACCCAGGGTTGTGTGTTTTTTGTTGGGTTTAGAGGAGAGTAGTATTTTCCTGCTTTTGACTTGCATTTGGTAATTAGAAGGAAATATGCTCTCGGTATCTTATGTTTGTTTAGGCGTATGCGCTGGTATGCGGGTAATTAGCGGGGGTATAAATTTGGACGGAGAGGTTAGGTCTTTAATCTCGGTCTTACTGTTCCAGTGTTGGGGTTAGTTTTGTTTGTTTTTGACCTTTTATTATGTGTATGTGTTCTTTCTTCTTTTATTTTGCAGATGTTTTCAGCTCTACTATGAGGTCGGCCTATCTTCGCGGGCTGCTGTTTCTCAGGGATCTAGTGTTCTACTCTCCCTTGCAAGTTCTCATCCAGATGCTGCGTTGGCTGAACCTGTACTTCCTCTAAGTATTTTTCTACTTACAAGGGCCGGCCCTAGATCATGGTTTGACAGCTTTTCCTGCATCTTCGTTTCACTTTGCTATTTATTTGCGTCATTTAATGACTGAGGCGAAGACAACTTCTCCGCTGGAGACAGCAGTTTATAGCATTGCCTGGTTTCACCAGTTGGGTGGCGAGCCGTCTCCTACAGAACATCCGTTGGAAAAGAGTATTCTTGCCGGTGCACAGCGTTTGCTGGCCCATCACACATCCAAACAAGAAGGAACCTATCACTATCACTAGCTAGCTTTTGCTGCTTTTCTTAGATTTGATGAGCTTGCTAAGCTTGTTCGTTCCGATGTTAAGATCGAAAGTGACATGTTAAAGTTATCTTTTTAATAAAGTAAAACTGATCAGTACAAGGATGGAGCTTGGGTTGTTATAGCTTCTTCTGGGAAAACACCTTGTCCGGTTGCTATGATGAGCAGATATTTAGCAAGGGCTGGGCTTCCCTACGACAGCCCTCTTTTTTGTCAGCTTTCGAAAACTAAATGTGTTTACAAGCCTAGGTCTAGAGGTTTAAGTTATTCGCGTTTAAGAGAGTTGGCGTTTTAGAGGCTTTTAAAGACATATTGTGTCTGATATTTCTGCAATTGGTACGCATAGTTTAGGGAGTGGCGGGGCTACTGCTTCCGCAAATGCAGTTAAGTTAAGACATTACAGACATCTTCTCCCCACTGGAACATTTAATCAAAGCAAGCTTCAACTGTGTTTCTGTATCATTCAGGGTACTAGCTACTTAACATTTTAGTATATTGTTTAGGGTGCGCATGTTCGGCTTCATCGTCGCGCGATAGGTTTGGGTGAGGGAAATTAGTCACATGACTCTGGCAAAAGACAACGTCAGGAGCGTCCATTGCGGGAATTATTTTCTAGAATCCGTTTTCGGCAAGCAAGACCAATTCGGTAGCTCTTAATGTTTAGCTCCAAAAAACTGAGTCAACAGGTCAACCAGCACAGACACAGTTAAATGTGCTAAAAGATATTTAAAAGATAAATGTCTTTAAATTCAATGAAAGTATCCGTGTTTGGTAGACAAGCTGGTCTAGCAGATCGAAATGCGTACAGATTAGTACCGGATCTGGATGTTACAGCAAAAATATAACAACAACAACAACAACAACAACAATAAGCTTTATTTGCATGACCATAACAAAGTATCACAGCATTGCAATATAACTGAATTTTAAAACGTTGGCAGGTCCCTCCAATTAAGGCGCATTTTTAGGATTTTATGGAGTCTGTTGTTATGTCGGAAAACCCGGATCCCTGATCCCCTTACCGTGAGAACTATTGATCCTGATCCCCAGATCCCGGCGCTGTGATACCAGATCCCACCCCATTTTTTGCTGTTGATCCCTGATCCATGAACCCATATATACCTCGTGACGACCCTGATAACAGGGTTTTTCTTAAGTAGGAAAGTATTGAACGTGTTGTTACTTCAAAGAATATTGTCTTTCGAGATTCCGCACACTTTGCAGGTACGTTGATTGTTGACATATATTATTCATGTTTTGAGATCACGATCTGTTCTACAAATAACAAAAAGGATCTACAAAGAATACCTCATTACAAGTTTTATTTTCATCCTTCATAAATTGAATAACAATTAGCTCCCGGATTTGGGCGACTATTTCACAAGTACAATGATATATTTCGTCAATTTTAATATGCCGTTGGATGTTTAAAAGCAAACAACATAAAACAACTGAAAGATTAGCAAAGAATACAGCGTTCTCTTGATATAAAGATTGTCGTGTTAAAAACCAAAAGTTGTATACAGTTGGGAAAAAGATACTTTTTGTGCAAGTAAAGTGCGATCGAGTTGTCATAATCTGAAACCGGTACAAGAAGATTAATCTCGCGGCTAATTTTTCAGGCCGCACAACATATTAGGTTCTTAAATTGCTTAAGACAGACTAAAGAATTGATTGGTTAGCTGTGTTTAAACATCCTGTGCTTAAGTTTCCTCATTTAAAATTAAGTGCGATTTAACCAATGATCATCTCTGTTTTTCGCATTGATTCAAGTGCAATAAAACAAATGCATGCGAACACACTTAATTCATTCTTGCATGACATTTTAAGGCGATAAAATTGATAGAAAAGTTGTCGGCATGTATCCGTTTGTCATCAGCTTTCAAATTTTAATTGAAACACAGCTAGTAGAGGTTTTGGATTGTATAATTTTAATTTCTTATTGGAAAGCAGCTTTTACCGAATCACTACCCTCTTAGTATGACATCATTGAGGGAAGATAATATCTAAGAAAACCGTACCCCAAGGCTATGGGAATTATTTTATTTTCGAGAATAATTGCTTCCAACCGGCCATTTTACCAACGGGCGACATTTACATTATTTTGAACTCCGGTTAGTGTTACAGCACAACTCATTACATGTACAAGTGAGCAAAATATTCTTCTTCATCATCATTGTCATCACTTCGTCGACAGGCACTTGATAATTCTGGTGTGTGTGTGTTTACATACAATCTGCCCAAATCAGTACAATGGTGTTTGGAGGCCCTTTACACTGCCGAAATTCAACAGCCCCAAGCACACTTTCCTTTACCACAGCTGCGGTGTCTTCGATTCTAATGGTAATAACAGTGCCAGGGAACCTCCTTATTTGTGTTGCTGTTTGTAAAGATCCGTGCAAAAGTTTGAGAACACCCTTCAATCTCTTCTTGTTAAACATTTCAGTAGCAGATCTTGTTGTGGGTGTTGGAGTGCTTCCTCTGTCCATAGTATACCACACCATGGAGGGATTGGGTTCGTTTTCAGTTGCCTTGATTAAAATTTTACATCTTCTTTTCTTCATTTCCTGTTCTGCGTCTGTAGTGGGAATCGCTGTTTTGAGTTTAGATCGCTACATCTGCGTCACGTCTCCGTTAAAATATCGCTCAAGGTTGACGTCCTGGCGAGTGAAGAAAATATCTTTAGGTGTTTGGTTAATTTCAACTGTGGGCCCTTCTGCTTACCTGTATATAGATTTCATAATATACACCTTTGTGTTTGCGAATAGCACCATTCTTTTCACTTTAATCATTTTAGTATTTGTACATCATATGATTTCATGTAGTCTACGCTCTCAGCGAAAACTACTTCATTCTCTTGCTGACGGCGACAAGATGAAAATCAGATTAATCAAACGCGATGAGAAAGTTACGAAAACATTTCTACTTTTTCTTTGTTCCTTTGTCGTTTTAACTTTGCCACCTTTTTGCTTTAGCTATGTGTTAAATTTCAGTACAACTTGCAGCTGCAATACATTTCATGTTATCAGAGATTTTCAGTTCATATCGATCTTATTTCCTAGTTCTGTGAACCCGTTTATATATGCGCTGAGAATGGTGAACTTAAGAAAGACTATAGGAGTTTTATCTTTCAAAATAGCGCGTAAATTTTTCAGTGTCCCTCCCACATGGGATTCATATTCAAGCGATATTTTCCCTGGAGAGCTCAGACAGGAACCTGATTCAGAGGCCAATGGAAGCATCATCAACAAAACGAACCAAACAAGGAACACAGCATCAAACCATCTTCTGGGGGACACACTGAATTCCAGCTTAGAAGTTGAAAATGCTACGAAAAAAACTTTGGTTGGTAATGATTCCTTAGAGTGTAAAATAAATGTAAAACAAACTTTTAAGGAAGAACAACTTGGAATATCTCACTTTTACAGAGTTACTACTAATTTATAAAGAATTTCAAGCCCTGTTACAGACATTTTGTGTACCATAAATGATAAATATTAAAATTTCAATCAGAGCTCAAAGCACCCGGACGATCAGACTCAACCTACTTTTGAAACGACTCCTGGGTTCAAACCTTTCTCAGCGTTATGTAGCTGATAACGAATTTTCAACATCTTTTAATAAAATTTCAATCTGAATGCCACCAGGAGCGTATACTAACTTCCTTTAAGCCATTAAGACATAGCCTCCTCGCAGACGTCCTGTGCGGTTTGTTCGTCACGCCTTCATTTCTCCCCCACGGACGTCTGCTAAACATGGCCGGCATCTACGTTCTTGTTTGTTTGAATAAGCCAATAAGCGGTTAGTTATTGTGTCACGATCAGCCAATAACGAGCTGTGATACAACTGAAACGGCACCTACGAATTATTTCTCGCTTTTTCAGAGGAATATTTATTCCATGCCCATGCATGGATTAGACTCCGAAAAAAGTTGTAAGAAGCGAATTTTTTTGTTTTCTTTGCAGCTGTAATTTAGGAAAGGACCAAGTTCGTGTGTTTAGAAAAAGTGCAGTCGACATCGCAAGGCTCATCAAACGTGCTCTGGACGTTGATGTGTCTGTATTCTTCAAGTGAATTATTTATTTACACAGCTATCTTCTACCTGAGACGACTCAAACCTTTTGTAAAAATCACAGAAATGATTCCATAAAGCTGTAGTCAGCTGTATAGTTTTTTCGGAAGTTGTTGTAAGTATAAAATAATCTGCTTTTCTTTAAAAGACTTCAGAAAACAATCTCCCACACGTCACGAGCGCGGAGCGGTTTTCAGCTCGGTCGAAAACAGTTACTATTAATTAACTCTGTATATATTTATTCGAAGTATTAAGAAAAGAGAACTTCACCGATCGATCTTCAACCAAGCTTCTAGGCTTCCGTAAACAACAGAGAAAGCCCTTCTCTCGACAACCCTCAAATTCTCTTCGCTAATATCGCTGAGCGTTACAGCAGTAATACCAATGTTTGCCAGTAGTTCCACGCACTGTGGCGCAAACAAGCGGCAAAGCTTGATAGATAAGGGATTTGCCAAATCCCGTCGGCAAATTTATGAACTCATGGGTCTTCTCTATAAAATTTGCAGAATAGCTTCTCTCTGATACATGATTAGCTCTGTATTTATTAAAAATATTTCTCGTACACCCGATTAAAAGCCTCACTGATCGTGCGAATCTGAACAAGCGGCTAGGGTTACGTTTTACAAAAATCCTTAAACGGCCTGTGATTGGTGAACGTAAATGCAGGCTGTGTTTAGCAGACGTCCGTGGGGAGAAATGAATGCGTGACGAACAAACCCCACAGGACGTCTGCGGGGAGGCTAATTAAGACAGGGCTTAACAAAAATCTGGTTTAAAATAAGCTCATGCATGTAATCGCTTGTTAACACGGCGTGAAATTGTACCTAATCAGACCGGCAAACAATGTCCATTGTTGTGATGGGCATGCAAAATTGGCCAGGAGCCATTGGCTCATTATTCACTAGGAAATCTGCTGCTGAACGCCATCTTGGCTTTTCAATGCAAGTAGAATAAAGTTGAGGGGTCCCCTTTGTTTACGTTCCCGGTTACCTACTTTTAATCATTTAGGTGAAAAATTCCTCGTTCTGAAGGATCTCAGCAATAAAAAAAACACCTATTTAACCGCTTTTTCCTCCGGTATAGTTTCCTTTAGCCTGTGTACAGACTTCCCTCCTCCCTTAGAAAAAAATCGGGAGGAGAACGTCTGTAAATTGCGGTCGTTAATCGTGTTCCGGTGCACATTTGCACAAATTATTTTTTTGTCTCTTTTTTCCTGACAGTTGAAAAGGTCTAGCCTCCCCGCAGACGTCCTGTGGTGTTTGTTTTTGTTCGTCTGAATGCGTGACGAACAAAAACGAACCCCACAGGACGTCTGCGGGGAGGCTAGAAAAGGTCTTTACAGACCAAAACGACCCTGGACTCTCTCTAGATCACCTACGCAGTTATTCAACCTATCAGAAGCTGAGCTAGGCGCAAACTAAAATATCTAGCTAAAATGTCATTTATAACGAGTATATTATGCCTTCTTCATATATTCTAACACATTCTTCGGTCTTCTTTTAGCTCATAAAGTTGGTCTGTTTACTGCGGTTTTTGGTTTGACAGACGTGGCAGGCGTTCGCGCGCTCAAATTCCCCCTTTCCCCTCCCCTCCCCTTTTAACGCCTGCCAAGCAGGCTAGGATTCACTGTTCAGGAGCACCCAACGTCAATTTTCGGAAAATATCTCTTCGGAAGACGGTTAGAGATCAAGAATTTTCGGAACATTTGTTGTAAAATTTCTTGCTTGCCTGCTCTCCTAGGATTTTCGAACATCTAAAAAATGGTATAATTGCCCATTTTTAACGGAATTTTACCCTTAAAAGGTCACCTAGAATTTTCGGGAGCCTTTTTTCTGGCAGAAAATTTCGAAAAGGTAAGTTTTGATCTCTATAATTTTCGGATCACTGGACTTTCAACTAGGAAATCCGAACATATGAAAAATTGTTAGGGGATAAAAATATGCCTATATCTACCGTTTTTAAAACACTAAAATACTTTTAACCAATGCTATGTTTAAGTGGTTTGTAACTATATTCTTGTTGGGTGCCCCTGCCTGTTTGCATTTCCAAACAAACGTTTTATGCAGGAGTTGATTCATTCAACGATTTCGAGTAGGTTTCACGTAAAGGATCGTTCACTTTTCTTCAGCAAGGAATTATAATAGAAATAGCTCTACTTTTGCCTAATTCTACGAGTCATGACCGGCACATGTATGCCGAATGAGCCTTGTACAGACGCCACTCGTAGATAACAGGCTAGATAACTCACTTCTAATGAAAGGAGCTGCTGTGTTGTAATTGTTTATAGGTCAGCGTACGTCAACTTTTATGTCCTTATTGCCCCTCCCCTTCTCCGCCCCTTTAGGACTCCAATAAATTGGGCTAAATAAAAGGGGAATAAAAAAATGGCTGGCTACGCCCCTGGCAGGATTGTTAATCCAAAATTCTAGGACTACTTTGTCCGTGGTGTCGTTTGGTCCTCTCTTTGTAAGACCCGGGCCATACGGAACATGAGCGGAACCAGCCAATTAGTATTAGGGACTTAAGATTCAACGACACGACGGCAACGAGAACGTCTTAAAACAACAGGTTTAATTAAGGAAAACAACAACTTTTCACGTGCATCACACTTTTTTGTACATTTCTTTCCCGTTTTTGCACGACTTTCTGAGCTTGGATATGGTCACTTGAAATTCAGCTTCAGGAGGGTTCGCCTACATTTGACAAAGTAAGTGGGTAGGAATAATCGCTATAAAGACTGAAAGAACGCAAGTTCACTTTTTAATCGACGTTCTCGTTGCCGTCGCGTCGTTGGATCTTAAAGTCCCTATTAATGTACATGCAGAGACCTTGAAAACTTCTAAGAGTCTGCCACAGTCTAGTGACAAATCTAATGATAATGAGCCAAAACCTCTATATTGTTCTCGCTCATTAGCATTCAGCCTGGAGACGGCTATAAAGTAGCTTTCCATGAACCTCCAGGCATATAGCCTGCTCGTGAAAAGAATTCCAGTTGTTTGTCTCTAGCTGGTTAGTCAGCTGCACAGTGACCACAGTCGTTTTTAGTGTCGTCACGCAACGCGTTGCGTGACGACACTGAACACGGAGTTGGTTGACTCTTAGCTTTCAGAATTAAATGGTGCAGTGCGATGAGCCTCGGGCCTTTAAAGTCTATAAAAATTCTTTACGAAATTTCAATTTTAAAAAAGCCTTAAAAAAAGTGATTACTGACTGGCAGGTTCGGTGCTATTTGCCGACAGTTTGCGGACATACGGTATTTCTTGAGATTACGCATCTCTTTGTCAGCGGGCAACAGCCATTGGCAAATATTCTACAAATGGCGACCCCGGAAAGTATATGGAAGGTAGCTGGCCCTCTATCCACTTTGGCTGCTTTAAGTGGGGGAATTTTCTTGCTAAGAAACTACTTTGCTGGTGGGGTATGCAACTGCAAAGCGAAAC
Source organism: Porites divaricata (assembly GCA_038088405.1). Classification (NCBI taxonomy): domain Eukaryota; kingdom Metazoa; phylum Cnidaria; class Anthozoa; order Scleractinia; family Poritidae; genus Porites; species Porites divaricata. The sequence continues at coordinate 12,661,578 of JBBMOI010000007.1, forward strand.
TAGACGGTAAGACAGTAATCGTGACCGGAGCAAACACAGGAATCGGACGGGAAACAGCATTAGATCTGGCAGGCAGGGGTGCCCGAGTAATTTTGGCTTGCAGAAATATACCGAAAGCTGACGTAGCGGCCAAGGATATACAGAACAAGACCGGAAACAGCAAAGTCATCGTAAAAGAACTTGACCTGGCTTCGTTGAGGTCAGTGAGGAAATTTGCTGCTGAAATCAATGAAAGTGAAGAAAGATTGGACATTCTTGTAAATAATGCAGGAATCATGAGATGCCCCTACGGGATAACTGAAGACGGCTTCGAAATGCAGTTAGGTGTCAACCATCTGGGCCACTTTCTTCTCACAAATCTCCTCCTAGATAAGCTGCAGACATCAGAGCCAAGTCGTATCATCAATGTCAGTTCCTTGGCCCACACTAGAGGTAAAATTTGCTTTGATGATTTGCAAAGCAAAAGGGAGTATAGCCCAGGTCCTGCCTATGCTCAGAGCAAACTCGCTAATGTGCTGTTTACTCGCGAACTGAGTAAAAAAGTGGACAACACTGACATTACAGTTACTGCTGTCCATCCTGGTGTTGTGAAAACAGAATTAGGTCGACACTTGTCCTTTTCAAAGTCCTATTTAGCAAGGTTTTCTCTTGCACCAATTGTGTGGCTGGTTTTCAAGACGCCCCGTCAAGGTGCTCAGACCACAATTCATTGTGCAGTAGCTGATGACGTTGAGTCTGGAGTGTATTACAGCGACTGCAAATCCAAGGATCCAGCTGAACTAGCAAAAGATGATGGTGTTGCCAAGAAACTGTGGGAAGTTAGTGCAACTTTGGTAGGACTAGAAGGAACTGTTTGAAAAAAGATCTAACAAACAAAAAACCAAACAAGAAATCAAACAACAAACAAGAAGTCTCTATTCTAATAATTAATTGTGGGCTATTTTTTTAGCGTTCTCCTATATTTAACATAGAAGAAAGCTTTCCCAGATAGTAAAAGTGAAAAAAGTTTCAAAAGTAGGTTGAATTTGATCATCCGGGTGAACATAGTCCTGAATAGGACTGTTGTTGTTGACAGTGACTGACGTTTTGACAACCTGTGCAGTGGTCATCTTCAGAGTCAAAGTGAGTTGAATCACATCAGTTGATGGTATTATACTCTGGTTATTGATCTGATTGGTCAATTACGTCACGATGTTATTGTCAGTTAAGCCGTGATGTTATTGGCTATGAAGACTCGTAATCAGTAATTGGTGCTTTTCGATCCATTTATTGTCACAGTTAAACAGTCGTCTATTGTTAGTCAAATTGTCAGTTCTCCAGTCATTTTCTCGTAGTTAGTTTTGCTTGATCTTGTCAATAAGTTGTTTGTATGGCGCTGGTAACTGTTGGCTACGATTTAGTGGCGTTTGTTCTAAGTTAGTAAACCAGCTTTCTAAAGTAAGACATTGATATTCATGACTACCTTCACCTGGACAATCAAACTCGACCTACTTTTGAAATGACTACTGGGTTCAAACGTTTCACAGAGATAAAGTTTATCAATAAACATTTTCCTTTGGAACTAATAAGTATACCAATAGAGCAGAGTTTACAACAGACTGGCAATGCTGAGTAGCTGACTTCTCTAACTTTTCTTACAAGATTTGCTCAGCCAATAGAGTCAGTGCTTGACTGCAAAGTGAGAGGTCATGGGGTGGGAGCAATGAAGGTACTTTCTTAGCCCTGCAGATGGATAGACTTTCGGGTGGCTTGGATGACTACATACAATGTCAGTCCCATCTCCAGAAGGAGGGATGACTACCTACAATGTCAGTCCCATCTCCACAAGGAGGCATAAAAATTGTGTCCTCAATTAGTACTTTTGTGCTAAATACATTGACTTTTAAATGAAGTATTTTTTTTGAGGGGGTGTAATCTTTTTACCTTGATCAGTGAGTATTTGATGGGGGTAAAGAATTTATACTTTTATCAGCAGTCACAAGATTGTTTCCAATGATAGAATCTTTTTTTAAGTTGAATGTTTAGTTTCATTTTTGTGGAAGGAACTGACAAAGAATTATCTGTTAGAAGGATACACGTTCTGGACATGATAGACTAAAGCCAGTACAGTTTACTAACTTATCCCGAGTTATTTCTTGACACTGTTTTCCTCAAGTCAGACAATCATTCTACTTTCAGGTGAGATAATCATGTGAGCTGCTACAAATTTCTGGCATTATATGATCAGATCTGTTTGTGTTCCCCAGACCCCTTTTTGAAAAGCTAGAGGGAGATGGTAGCGTTTTGTAACAGACAAGAGTCAATGCTGGTTCTGAGTAACAACCATGAGTCAAATGGAACATACAGTCTGTTTCAGAAGCTAAATATACTGCTGCAAATGATTGCATTTTTTGGATTATTGCATAGGTTGCGGAAGCGGGGGGTGGGGGGGGGGGGCTTTTTATTGTGAGGGGGCAACTTTCTTTTATTTTACTGCGGTCAACTCATTATCATTAGGACCATTGTGGAAAGTTCAAGTAAATGTTGAGTTGTCTGAAAGTTTAAAACCAAACAAAGTACCTAGCCAGTTGGATTAGGACATTTCATTTTTTTATCTGCACTCCCTCCCTCCATCACCATCCTATGGAAGGCTATCCTATGTAGTTTTTGTTGTCGGCGGCATTTAAGATAGCATCAAACACCTGGAATGCTAAGATGATGTCAGCATCTTACAAAAAAAGACAGAAGCCACCTTTTCTTGCTTACCAGGGGAGGGGGAAGGAATGTCAACTTGTATTTTTAGCACCTCACTTTTTATTTCACTCTGCCACTGCTGTATTGAAATCTTGCTCTAAATGAATGTCAATATGAATGTTCGCACATTTTTAGATTGATAAAGTTTAGACTCTGATTTCAACATTTTCCAGGGGAGCATGCATTCAACTGAGGAATGTTGCCTTGGTGGCAATGGAGATTGGCAAAAAAGTTGCATGGAGAGTGGATGATATATATGAAACTCCTTAAACTCTTTTACATGCATGTTCCTGACAGGGCTAATAGTGTGATTGATTGGCAATATCTCCTACTTGGATGCTTAGAACAGGAGGAAATTTTCCCTGACTGGAATCTTTAGGTCCTCTTGTGTCATGGCATAATACATGCAATACTGAACTTCTGTTGTGCCCAATGAGCATTTTAGAAAAATCAACAACTACAACTGCAAAACTGCAAACTGCCTGGGTGATAAATTTTAGTAGTCTGTTTAGACTTTTCAACCATTCATAAAGTATTAACTGCCATGAGAGGAAACCATTCATTTAGCCCTGTGATCACTTAGCCCTAGTTACTTGGTCAGCACTTTTTAACATCTGTCGAAAGGCCCTTGGACACCTTATGAAGTTTACACAACGTAGTATTCCTTATCGTTTTGGATTAGCCGGTTAAGCCCTGCATTTTTACAGATTAGGGTAAAGCACTACCTTTACTGATTAGGGTTAAGCACTGCCTTTACTGATTAGGGTTAAGCACGGTTTCAAAACTGGTTAGGTTCCTTTTTTGGGTTGGGGTTGATGCTATGTGTACTTTAATCTACCTTGTGTAAACTTGATAAGGTGTCCAAGGGCCTTTCAACGGATGTTAACGAGTGTTGACCTAGTTACTTAGGTTCTTATTTTCTTAGTCATTGAGACCTTAATGATAAAGTCAATATTATTAGCCCCATAAATGGACATCAGACCCCGTGACATTCAACTTGTATTAATAAACTAATGCTGTATGCATTGTCTTTTCACTGCAAAGGCAAAGGATAAACAAAGCCTTCCATACAGAAACCACATTTAGCCATTATGAATAGTACATTTTCTCATAAATTCTATATAATTTATACAAAAAGTTTCCCGAAATGGTACTTTTTGTTGTAATTTTGGTAATTGTGAAGAATATAAAAATAACTCCCCTAAACCAACGGTCAGCCAAATGTCGGCCAACTGTTGGCTGACAGTTAACTGAGACATTACCAACACCTCACCGATGGTAGCATCTGCACCAGGGATGCTACCCTAATCTGCACAAAGAACTGTTAAATATATATAGTATCAAAAACCCCAGGAGATTATGAATCAGTATTAGTGAAATGATTTTTGTGCTCAAAATGGTTAAGGTGGGAAACATGCAAGTTTTATCAAGTTTTGAATGAAGCAACTCACTAAAGGGTCACCAACAGTCTTCCAGCAGCTGGCTGACAGATGGTGGATGTGCATTGTGAGAAAATGCGGTAGACTGTCAGCCAACAGTCGACCGACTGACAGTTGGCCAACAGTTGACCGACTGGTGGTCGACTGTTGGCCAACTCTCAGTCTGTCAGTCAACCGTTGGTCACCTGTCGGTTAGTTGTTCTTCACAATTACGGTAATTTTTAAGACACTATCAAGTTACGAAGAACAAGCATAGGTTCTTAAATAGTTAAGATTTTTTTCCAGTTGCTGTTCATCGCCATCATTTTGAATCACAACATCAAATATCTCATTATCAAGTCCACATTCAGAATCAGCGTCATCCACACCGGGTGTAAATACCCAACCTCTTGATCTTCTTCTCTCCTCTGAAGCATTTATCCGCACACTTACAACGTTGTCGTAGTTTTCTTTGAAGTAACGTACATCGGTTTTTCTCCGTGCGTCAGATATTATCCACACTGGTTTGGGAAGAGAAAGATTTTCGCCACAATTCTCAGCGAGAATCATTTCTACTGCCAGTCGGCAAAAGTAATATGAGTCAGCGTTTCTTTTCTTCTCTCCCCATCTAATCATTTTCTGACGGTATAGTTCCTTGTAAGTCGAAGAATCCATCAGTCGATCAAAATCCAATCCGTTTTGTCTCGCATATTCACGTTTCAAAGGACCTGAGAGTCTGATAATATTACATTTGTCACAACCGAAAGCGGTTTTTAGTTTGCCTGCAATAAAATCTTTTCCCGATTTTCGTTTTCCACTCAAGACGAAGATTTGGGGAGATGCAACTTCTTCTCTATCAGCCATATTGAAGAAGAAAGCATACGTAATCATACATAATAGGTCACATAATAGAATTATTCTCCGCTGACCAGCTGAGCTCGTGCCAGACCTCATCCGGCTGCTCGTCTCAAGATGGCTTCCGAGAAGGATGACTTTTCTCAATACATAATTTCTCGCGAGGTTGATATAAATCTTTTAAACTGCGGCTCTGCGTTTTCTGGACTAACAGAAAAAGAAAAACTTTATGCTCATTACTTGTGTCGAGCGTCATGGGAGGGTTCTCTCATTTGCTTGCTTCAGACTTCTCCTGAATCACCAGGAATCTTTTTACTTTTACAAAACTTATTCCACGCGGAACCTCAAGAGAAGCTTGTAGAGAGACTTTTACGAATTGAAAATGGTCCTTCCAAGGACGAAATAGAGGTAAGATACAAATAAGAAGTGGAGTACTTGCAGAATATCCGGCCCACTAAATGTCTTGCTTTCCTGCAGTCCCACAGTCGTGCGTGTTCTATTGTTAAATGTGACCTCACACGGGAAAACGTACACTAACGACTTTCCGTTTTCAAACGGCTTTCTGTTTACAAGCCGTTTGTCAACCGTTCGAACGGCTTGGTCACCCGTTCGTTAGAAACATCAGCCCGTTCGAACGGCTTCGTCACCCGTTAGCTGGAAACATCAATCCGTTCAAACGACTTGAATTGGTTACCCGTTCGTTAGAAACATTAAACCGTTCCCGTTCAATGGTCACCTGTTCGTTGAAGACATCTGGCCGTTCGAACGACTTGGTCATCCATTTGTTGAAGACATCTTTGAACGGCCTGGTCATGCATACTATGACATTCCTTTGAATTTTTTGTTGAATGGCATGGGAGACGACTCAGTTAGGCTACCCATTCCAAAAATTTTACTTGTTCAAGCGGTCATTTAATTCAATGTTTTCAAGATTTGTTTGACTTCATTTACACAAGTTTATTGGCCTTAACTCATATTTTGCCCTTCTTAAAACAACACGCATACACAAGCGCCGATCATGGAGTGGATTCGTTTTTCCGATGTAGCAGACTATGAGCTTTTCAGCATCGATGATCCAGTATCACACAAGAAATCTAAGCTAAGGATATCCTATGTAAACAAAACGTTCAAAAGAAACCCACATGCTCTCCAGACGTATGTTTACATTACAAACGAAATACTTGTTTGCCAACGACTTGTTCTACGTTAAAAATACAGAGAACAAAAGAAGCCCATGTTAAATTTGGAAACCCGTTCACCTGTTTATGTCAACCTGTTTGAACGGGTGAGTAAGCCGTTTGCCCATTCGTGTTGACCATTTGGAATACTTCATAACACAGGAAAAAATAACGGATTCCCATTTTTGGATATTTTAAGGTATTTAAAGAAATGAATACCCATAAAAATCCCAAATTTGGCAAAGTGAGACAAGTCCCAACCTGGGAATTCCTAACCAAGTTCCCTGATTGGGACTTGTCTCACTCTTCCAAATTTGGGATTTTTTTGGGCATTCTAAGATATCGGTTATTTTTTCCTGTGTAACCCGTTCAGCCGTTTGATGAACCCGTTTGAACTATTGAGGAAGCTGTTCGCCCATTCGTGTTAGCCGTTTGGAATACTTCTTAACCCTTTCAGCTGTTTGATGAACCCATTCGAACTGGTGAGTAAGCCGTTTGCCCGTTCGTGTTAACCGTTTGGAATACAGTACTTCATAACCCGTTCAGCAGTTCGATGAACCCGTTCAAACTGGTGAGGAAGCCGTTCGCCCATTCGTGTTAGCCGTTTGGAATACTTCATAACCTGTTCAGCCGTTCAATGAACCTGTTTGAACAGCTGATCGAGCTGTTTGCAACCCGTTCAGAAGCCGTGCATTTCACCCGTTTAACGGAAAGTCGTTAGTGTACATTTTCCCGTGTAAGGTCACAAATACTTAAGTTTAAATACAAGTGAGTAAAACGAGTGCTTCTACAGTCTTGCACTACTGCAGTTGCTGAAAAGTGATAATCCTGCATATTTTATGGCCTGAGACCATCTCCAACCAACATCTTCTCGCCCGCTATAACCAAGAGACCATGGAGACCATCATCATGCTAGGGTGATGGGGATGGATTGGACATGTCACCCACAGAGAGCAGAGCAGCATCACTCGCACACCCCTACATTGCACACCAGAAGGAAAACGCAAGTGGGGATGACCCAAGAACACCTGGAGTTGTACTGTGGAAGGGGAGCTCAAGACCCTACAGCGTACCTGGGGAACCATTCAGAAGCTGGCCCAGAACAGACAGGAGTGGCGATCCTTTGTTGCTGCTCTACATGCCTGACGGCATTCATGGGCATGAGTGAGTGCGTGTGAGTTAAACAAGTGCTCCTACAGTTCCGCACTCCTGCAGTAGCTGAAAAGTGAATATTAAGTGGTTATACAACTGGACATGTGCTTCTGCAGTCCCTCACTCCCAGAGTTGATGTTAAGTAACTGGTGTGCTCTTACAATTAGTTATACTAGTGCTCCTGCAGTCCTGCAGTGCAGCAGTTTCGCAGTAGATACATGTCAGAACTTATTATGCAAATTGGACGACTGTGGGACTGCTGGAGTCTAGGGAAGTTTGTTCACTTTTGAAGAAAGTGGTGTTTAGAGGGTACTGCCATATAATTTATCAGCATACACAGGCTTGTTTTTTTTACAGCCTTGAAATCTAGGTGTCTGGTCTAAGTGAGGACATTGTTTGTAGAAAATTGATTATTATAATTTATATGGTAGTAAAGTGATTGGAGTGTCTGCTTCATATTTAGTCTGGAATATTAAACTAGGGGATTTTTGTGCATTCAAAGTCTAGAGTAGCAAAAAATCAAAGTCTGGTACGATAAACCCCTCAGAAATAAAATTTGCCCTTCACAAGTAAGTGATCAAAATATCCGAAACTATAATGTACAGTGTGTTAGTTGCAGTTTATTCATTCTCAGGAAATTTTTTGTATGTGCAAAAAAACATTTTCTCTTAAACTCTTAGAACTTCTTGATATATGCTGCTGCTTTCTATGGCAACCTTGGCAACTACAAGTCTTTTGGGGATACCAAGTTTGTTCCAGATTTACCTAAGGTAATTATATCTGAAACTGTCAGGCTCATTTCTCTAGTTACCTGATTATACATGGTGTTACCTGTCAATAATTACTTTCAGGCTGTGATAATTTATTGTGTCAACAAAGATGTTAATCTCCTACCTCTTCATTGTTTTCTCTTTCTGCCTGATCTTGAATGATTTCTTTGGGCTGTATTACAATATACCTGACTTACTTGTAGTCTTGAAGATTGGGATTGTTTAATTATTTTCATGCCCCCAATTTACAGGTGGGCTGTTTTTTTCCTTTGAGTGGTAAAATCTTATTTTGCTTAAATCTCTAAGGTAAAACTTCAAAGGATCATATTCTCCAGCAAGGCCTATGAAGACGATCCTAAGAGAATGGAACAGTTATGGAATGCTTGTGAGGATGCCATGTTCTCTCTCAACTCCAGAACACAGCAGCTAGGCCTCGGAGAACAGGTATTCATACAAAAGATTTGTCAATCTACCTGTTTTATTATTACTTTAAGTAACAAAAATTGATGTTATTACTCTAATGACACAGTCCTGTTGAAGTGAGCTAACGGCTGGCAATTTTTCCACTTTCAGTGGAATGTTTGCTGCCTAATCAACACTTAGTTAAGTTTAGTAGTACTAAATAAAAACTACACAAATTTAGGTCTTTGTTGCCTGTTTCTGTAGTTGTAATATATCCTGCCGAGTATTGTGAAACGTGTTGACTTGTTGTTGGAAAATAGTGTCAGTTCAGTCATGTTATGTGTTATGGGTTAACCATGTTGGGAAAAGAACCTCTTTTATTTTTTTTTGTATTTTGATGATATTTATTTCCTACTGAAATTTTTTTTTTACAATACACAATAGATAACAAACATTATTTATATTGCAATTCAAACACGCAGATATCCAAAGTTGAAACACTCACACAAACACACACACTGTACCACCTGGGAGTTACAAGTTTACAAGTTTACAAAACCTCTTTTATGCCACTGTGGTTATTGCTGGCCACCACTCATTTCTGGAACAGATAACACCTTCAACCTATTCCTTTCAGGGCCTTTCAACATACTATTCTAGTAACTGTGCCAAGACTGATGCTGAATTCGCTCAAGAGTTTATGAAAGAAAAGGTACGATTGATACTTTCTTACAGTGTAAGTTACTGTAAGTGTGTAATAATATCTTAGGTCAAAATTAAATTCACAGGGCTTGAAATTACAACTCACTGGTCATCAGTGTGACTAAAATTTGAGTGATGGCAGCTACATTTAAGACGTGGTTGCCAATAGGCCAGTCACCTTATGTTTCAATAGAAAACCTCCACTCACATCTCTAATTAGTAGAGTAATGCGTTTACTGGTGGTAAAACAAAGTAGCCCTCTGTGTTTTCCAGCTACTCAAAAACACGCATGAACAAATAACGTTTTGTTAAAGAGAAGTGTAGATAGTACAAGACTTACAATGTACAACTTTTGCCATATGTCAGATTGTTTCTTCAATATTATTTGTATGATGTTATACTGAGACAAGGGAACCATTTCTGCAGTTCATATATGATTCATTTCATATATCATAAACACTCATTTCTTTCACAGGAACATATGAACCCACAATTGACCTGCTCCCAACGTCAGTGGCTTCATAGCTCAGTTGGTAGAGCATCGCACAGGTACCGCGAGGTCATGGGTTCAAACCCTGTTGAAGTCCTGATTATTTTTCAGGCTTCTTTACGCAATTGCATAAATTGCGTTTGACTGCGACGATCATTCCTTCATTTCACAAGGGAACCATTGTACAAACAAATGTACAGGTGAATGAAAAATAAAAGCAAAGAGTAAAATTGTACAAACCAAGGGAACTGATTGAACATATTGTTTTACACATACCAAACATCATGGAGTGATTGAAATAGCTCATGATTTGGCAAAGAAGTGAGCCTAATAAAGAAGCTGACATGTAAGTGTTAGGAGCAATGCATGGAAACCTCTTGCATTGGTGTTTGAGGATTTCAGTCTCAAAAAGTCTTTCACAGATTTTACGAGTACTCCAGGAAATGAAGAAGTAACTAAAGGAGCTCCTTCAGTGTACTAGCACACAATGTAACTAACATAACTGCCATACTGCCTTGATAAACTGGTGACCAAAAAGCCCACCAGTTGGCGCCTGAACAAAAAAGTTAATTTTGAGACCTGATTCGGGTTGAAATTTTTTAACTTTGGTTGATTCTCAATTTCCTCTGTCTCCTATTCATGATTAGTCAGACTGTCGATTATGACATGAATTAGGGCGGAGAAAAAGGAAATTGAGAATAATATGAAATGAGGTAAAATAATATATTATTTGCATTTACCATGATTAGTCATGATTAGTGTTTGTATAATACCGTTCCCACATAAGAGTCTTTGTTTTTGTAACAAGATGTTTCCCGCGCTTATCTTTGCAAAGTGTGGCTTTAGAGAATCTATGTTAATTCTTTTCCAGAATTTCCATTGAAGTTATTGAGGGATATCTAAGAATATTTTTTAATTAGCCACTCAACATTTCAGGAAATAGAGACATACAATACCAGACTGTTCAAGGAAGAAAAGAATGGCCATGTAACCTACATTCTTCGTTTGGCATCAGTTGTAGCTACTGGTAAGATTTTTTTTTCCAATTTGTCATTCCTTTTTTTTAGAAAGTCCATTGTGTTAGTCTGTGTAATCAAATGGTGACAAGTGAAATAAGGGAATAATTTCATGCATGCTTTGTCGAAATTCTAATAACAGGAATTGGACAAAATGCAAGTGAAATAGTCCTGTCCTCAATTTCACAAGTATATGATAAAGTTACCTATTAAATATAATGGGTGACAAATATGCTCACAATAGTTGTAGGTTTTTGACTTTGTTTTTGTATCGATCGAGAACTCCACACACTGAAAAGTTAACTGTATAGCTTAATGTTTGGCTTAAGTTCATACAGTTTGTAATTTTAAGAATTTTTTGACAAAATACGTGATAGAATCATTCATTCATGTGCTCTTTCAGTGTTTAGGTTTTCTAAAGCATCTTTTAATGCCCTGACGTTTTCATTCATACATTGTAATGTTATATTTTTAAAACCTTGATGTTACCTGTATCTTGGCACTTGGATGTATGGAATGTTGCCATGGAAGACTTGACTGAATCAATGATCAAAGTGTTTTGAGAGAGCAGGGCACTCAACAAATAACAAAAAAAAATAATATAAACAATAATATTATACGGTTGTAGTGGAGCTCTCAGGCGCCCAACGCGTGCACAGCGAAGTACCATGGTGAAAATTTGGTTATCTATGCATCCAAGAAATTTTGGTCCATCCATACGTACGTCCACCACCTCATGCTAGAGGGTGTGAAATGGCAAACTTTAATACTAGCTAGGAGTCTAGTAGGCATATGCTATCTGTGTAAAACGAGTGTAGTCAAGTGTCGTGGGGCATGGGTAGTGGGTAGAGGTTGTGGGTCGCGGGTTTGGGCGGTGGGTGTGGGTAAATGTCGTGGGTTTTTTTATGAAACGAAAATCTTCACATACATACCAGGAGTCCTATTCCTCTTTCCTCGGCAAAGCAAATAAGCGAATCCTTATGTACAAATGGACACTAACAAGGCATTTAGGCAAAAAGTAAAAGAAACTCTGTACACTATGTCAGTTACCTGAAGCAGGCTAAAGAAAAACTGGAGACTGAACTGTTTTCTCTCAAAGGTGTCAACATTCGTGGCTGAAACGTCCTTTCAGTTTAAGGAATGATATCCAGAATCGTTACAGCAAAGATTTTGCACATAAACAAAACAAAAAAGAATTGAGAAAATTATATTTCCGTACGGCAATAACTTGAAATGTTGAGCATGAAGGTGGTTCCTTCGTTATCTAAGAGACCTAAAACTTCTTTAAAGACGTCTATTTAAAAATATGAAATAGCTCAAAATTGTTTTCTTTTTCACCTCGCTTCCCCTCCCCTTTCCCATGGTGATCGCTTTCCATTATGTTAAAAAATCTCCGCTGAATCAAAACCATCTATTTGACAATTACACTGTAAAGTAAGCGTATTCACCTTAAGCCATGGCTGAATTTTGTTTACATCAGAATTCATTTCAACTTGCAAGGTATCCTGGCGTCTTCGGCTGCACTCGTTTAAGTGATGTCGTCCGCAAACCCTTTGGGCCTTGAGTACGGTTAACATTGGGGAAAGGCCATTTATGTATAAAATAAACAACAGTGGACCAAGAATTGATCCCTTGAGGAATTCCACATGTTCACGTACAGAAATCACGACGTTCACCGTCGACTAAAGTTTTCTGTTTTTGCCCAGTAAGATGTGATTTAAACCTTGCTAACCTTTGGAACCTAACTCCATAAAACTTGAGTTTCTGGAAGAGGATAGAGTGTCAAAGGCTTTTTTTAGATCCAAAAAAACAACGCACTAAATATTTGCATCTTGCAAGCACTTTACAAGACAAGGTTTGTGTCCACTTTGAACCAAACAACCAGCCAATTGTGAGAAAATAAAAATGTAAATGAAGCCCTGACAGTGCACTGTGTGTGATCTCTCCATGAATTTTTTTAGTGGAACCATTTCCTGGTGCCAGTGGAGAGGAAGATAAAGTGGCATGTCTTCTTGGCTCACATGAATTTAAAGGCTGCACGTTTAGGGTTGAGAGAGGCGATTATTCTGGAATTCTGAGAAAAGTTGTTGAAAATTTGGAAAGGGCAAAGGTATAAACTACATGTATACTACCAAAAATACTATTTATTGTTTTATAGTAACTTAATGAAAGAGTCAGTTTCTGGAGCTGCATTGTAATACGTGTAGTTAATTTACCACACTTTAAATGGATTGAGTTGGTTACAAAGGGCTAGCTCCTCAAATGTCAACTTTTCAATCTTTTTACAGTTTGTGATTTATCAATTCAGTTTGTAAACCAATTTCTGAAATACATGTATCGGCTTGGATGTAGCTAAGGAAAAGCTAAGCAGGTTATTTTATTAGTCAAGCCAGCTTTTTTACTTCACTGTACCTTCGAAATTAGGCCAGGCAGGGTTCGTACAGGTCATGGAAAACCTGGAAAAACATGACATTAACCCATTCGCCCTTGAGAATTTTGCCGAAAAACGTGTTTTGAAGCTAGTTTAGCTATTTTCTAGTCACTGTCTGGCTGTCTGGCAGCATAAAACGTGGCGTAATCAATGGTTGCAGCAAGACAACGAAAGACCTTTGTACACAGAAAGAGACATCAGCAAAGATGTTTGTTGTGTTAACCTATACCTGGTCTTGTTTCAGGAGTTTGTTTCTAATGACAATGAACTGTCCATGTTAAAGAACTACATCCACAGCTTCAATACAGGATCTATTAATGCGCATAAAGATGGATCTAGGTTTTGGATTAGAGATAAAGGACCCATTGTAGAAACGTAAGAACATAACGGAAGTTAAGTCTTCATTGTTGCACAATAGGCCATTTCCGAGTTCCCCCGGGCCTCTGTATCAAAACGAGGTTAGGTGCTCAACTTTTCTTGTGGAAATGAGTTTTATTTGTATGAGAATGAAAAATCATTTCCATGTCAAGGGTTGAGCACCTAACCTCGTTTTGATGCAGAGGCCCGGGGGAACTCGGAAATGGCCTATTGCTGGAGTTGAACTTTTTATTTTACCATAAAAGGAAACCAGTTAACTGGCCAGCTACGCCAGTTACTGAAGAAATTAAATTTGTTGAAGGTTTAAGTATCCCTCTTATATTTCTCACCGTGTATCAAAGTTTTATTGAAGTAGGCAGGTTGACCGCAATTTTGATTTATAGTCTTAATGATCAAGCTTGATTAGTCCCATCTTAAGAATATTAATAATCAGACTTTTTTTCTTTTCAAGATGAAAGACAAATTCTCTTCTCGACCGCCGTGAGGTTTTGCTTAGTTTCATTTTGCTTATTCTTTAATTACTATTCCACAACGTTATTACACAATAGAAAAATGCTCTCGTTCGTATAGTTGTAGATTTATTATCAGACTAAAAAATTCAATGTTACTGTTTTTCTACACTGTAGCTATATAGGGTTCATTGAGACATATAGAGATCCTTTTGGTGTTCGAGCAGAATATGAGGGTAAGCCGACAACTTTTTACTTCCTTCCGATCCTGTTTTCTTATTTATACAGTCTGTAGTGCTACATTTATTATTTTACCTTTCCACTTCAGAGGAGCTCGTATTTTTATAGGCGTCTTTTGAGTTTTGTTTATTTTAGTTTGCTGAGTGAACAACCTGAATGCTTCCATTATTGATTTGTGATGACATAGCTTGCTTTAAAAGGTTACCGTCGTCGTTGTTGTTTTTATAACTCAGCACCCGTAATTGTTACAAACGCCTGTTTGGCAGCAGTGGAACAGTAAGAAACAAACAAACAAACGAGTCAAAAGACTAGGGCTCAACAAACAAAACATTGAGAATTGTAGAAACTCTGCAGTCCCCCTTCCTCCAAATTTACAAAAGAAGAAATAAGCGGACTTTTCCAAAAAGCTGTCATAAATTTTTCTATTGACAACTGAGTGTGGTGCAAAAGACTGTAATATTGTTCTTCACATGTTTCCACTACAGTGTAACTCATAATTTTAACCTATATTTTGAACGCCGTCTTCCTGCAGGGTTTGTTGCTGTCGTGAACAAAGAAATGAGTACTAAGTTTTCGACACTAGTTTCTAGTGCTGAGAAGCTTCTTCCAGACCTTCCTTGGCCTCGTGAATATGAAAAAGATACGTTTTTACGCCCTGACTTCACTTCACTTGATGTAGTTGGCTTCGGCAGTAGTGGGATACCTGCTGGAATTAACATTCCTAACTGTAAGTTGGCTGTAAACCTTCATCACTTCAATTGATACGTGTATTTTTATATTGCGCGCCCAGGTAAACTACTTCTTTCTCCATGTTCGAATCGTCATGCCTGATAGCTTGCAGCCAATCACAATCACTCCATGTTTGAGCGTGACTCTCTGAGGCGAACAGGAATGATTTCAGAGGTTTTTAACATTAATAGGGCCAAATATTTAAACGAAGTCTAACTTAAGCCGTGGTTTAACGAATCTTTGAATCTCCAGATTTCTTCTTTGGTGAGTTGTTTTAAGAAGATAAATGCTTTTCTATTCATCTCTGTACGTTTTCATAAAACTGTTCACAGTAAATGATTTTTAGATAAAATCGGTGGGCAAATTAAAAATGACTCAGAACGCGGTTTTGTTAAACGCTGGCTAAACTACGTTTAAATATTTGGCCGTAGTTTACACACCGGCGTCAGTTAATCATATTTGGTTATTTCTGTCCTTTAATAGATGATGATATTCGTCAAGAGGAAGGATTCAAGAATGTTTCTTTGGGAAATGTACTCGCAGCTCACACAGTGGATAAGAAAGTTACATTCCTAAGTGACGAAGACCAAGTAAGATGCCATTCTTTATTTCAGTGCTACCACATACAGTATTTCGGCACCACTAGCCAGTACAACATGAATCGAAAAACCGTTAGGTTTATTTTGGCTGTTTCTTTCGAACACTAAGAACTATAACAATACGTTATACTACAATTTCTATTTCATTCAAATATGTGGTAGATAAACAAGAACAGAGCTGAGCGACAGTTTACAACTAATACTGTCAGAACGGAGGCCAGAAAAAACCTGCCGGATAAAATCCCAGCATAGGGAAAACACTCGGCAAGAAATCTGGTCATAAGCCATGGCTCATGCTTTGAAAAGCTCATCCTACGAAGGGTACACGGTTCGAACGTCTCTGCTCACGTTTACTAAACATGTATTACAGCAAAGCACGAT